>QVRM01002040.1:0-45000 GCA_003439945.1 Dermanyssus gallinae | reverse complement strand
CGATTTGTATTTATGGGGGGTCTATGGGTATCCGTCTATGAAGCAATGCGAAAAGCAGTCCCATAGACGTTAAATCTTGACTGAGAGTCAGCCTCGAAAGGATTTCTTTTTGCTCTCCGCCCACACCATACATCTCGGTTGGCGACACAGGATGCAAAATCAATCCAACTCGTCGAGAGGATGGGATGGTTCGGTTTACCGGTCGCATCGAAGTCACCACCACGGTGACGGCTGAAGGTTTAATAGCGCTAATGCAACGTATGAGTCATGAATGAGTGTTTGTTCAAATATTTCTCCCGTCACAGATGCATATTCATGCGTGTTTGACTACAACTGCGGACTACCGAGAAACAATGTTGTTGGTATTGTTTCTTTGCTGCAAGACAAATGCCATTGACAATTATTATTATTATTACTATTATTATTATTATTGTTCTCGTAAATGCATTGAGTACCGCTGCTTATTTAAACGTATTACATTTACATATATCATTGCACTCTGATGAGGCTCGTTGAAACCGTATCTGTTGCACCATCTGCAATTTACAATAACTTCACAGGATATCTTCTGGTCTAACGCACATTGTAAACAATTCCTAAGTTAAAGCTGCAACGAAAGAGCTCTCAAGCGTCGACTGCCAATCGATAAGGCGACAGTACATTACGGATGAGACGGATCACGCTGACACAGAGACCCGTTTATTAAAATAATACATGTGCATGTTACAAAAAGTTCCCATTCAAATAATGTGTCTGTTAGCTGTGCCTTAATAAGGGCAAGCAATTTATAAATTCCTGCTGTAGCTTTGGTGGGGCAACGCGATGCCCTTGCGGAGTTAGAGCCAGATGGCGATGTTTTCTAGCGCACCATTTGTTGTCCATTTGTTGAATCACGAGAGCCAGACCATTTATGTAGGCTAGGGATTTCACATTGGGCCATGAGGAAGATGCAGGACCTCTCTGGTCTCATAAAATTATGCCCAAAATGAAACTTCAGGGGACGCCTGTAGTAACAAGGGTATGAGTTCCTTCGTCAGTTGTATAAGGCTAAAATTTTCGACTGCCTTGAAGAAACGAGGTAGGTTAAGCTAGAGGGAAAATGCAAGTGGAAAGGTCATTCAATGTCAAGGGATTTAATGTTTTAAGAATCAGGTCTAGGTGGGCCTCTTTCCAGCAGTTGGGGAAGTGTGCCGGATCGCAAAATGGCTTTCAACATTTTCAATCGAAAAACAAGTAGCGCAAAGTACCACTACAGCTGCTGCGTCTCCCGTTATTGGCTTTTTGCTATTGTTTAATCCTGATTGACTCCTAATCCCACCGATAGTCACATATATCAGCATCTAGGCAGCAGCTATGGGCGATCAGAGATCAGGCAGCGATCGTATGAGCACCCCCACTCTTCCCCCCCCGGGGCAAGCACAACGGGGCAGCAAACAGCGACCTAGTACCGAGGAGAAGATCCTCACCCTCAATCGAGCGATTCTTACCTGCCGCCACCAGCGCTGTAGCTGCTGCGGTCGCTACCCCCACGCCGCTCTCCCTTTTCCCTTTCGCTTTCCCGCTCTGTCTACCATCGAAGCTCTGGCGACAGAAGCTCTGCTGCAGGTGCGTGAAAGCGTTCACGTTAGCCCAAGCGGCGACGCTGATCGCCGCCGACCTGATAAGCAAAGTTCCCGCCAATTTGGCGTTCTTTCGTCATGTGGTGTTTCGTCGTTTGTTGATCGTTGTTACAAATGTATGTATATATATATATATAATATATATATATATATATATATATATATATATCATGGTAACCCAACAATTGAAGAATAAATTAATAATAATTTGTTCGGCGTCCGTGCCACAGGCCATAAGGGGCCCATTGCGAGCGTCGATGTACACATATTTTGTACTGAATATATGTTAAATAAATATGTAAGTTAAATAAAAAAAATATTCACAGGTGTTTTATGAATTGTATTTGTTTTAGGTTTCCATTCTCCTTATTATTACTATGCCTACAATTTAAATGGTTAGTATTATTATTATGAATACATTGGCTGCGTTTATTAATGTATTTTCAGGCCTGTACCGATTGCAACGTATTCGTATGGCGTTATGTTCTATTTATCGACCGCCTTGAACTAAAAAAACGTGTCCGGTACTGTTTTGCCTTAGTTGTTATCCTTACACAAGAATAAGCAAAGTTCACGGATTTGCTAGGAGTTGCATGATGTGGTTTGCTTCGTTGTCATTGTAGAACCAAAGGGAAGTTCATAGAGATCCAAGCGGTTTAAACAACGCATAGAGCTCGATGCCTACTTGTTGTCGCTATCAAGTTGTTGCTATTTAGCTCTGGTTGTTGTTGTCGTTTCGCATTTGTTTTGTTTGTTAACTGGTATTTCCCCGAACATGCACTACATGCCACTTCACTTTTGAAAGTCGCCACCAAATGGTTTGGCAACATCAGCTTGTAGATTTTAAGCGCGTTTCTTAATCAGTGGAATCAACTGGGATCCATCGCGCATCGTGCCCTAACGGACCGAATCACCCAACTTCAACGCAGTACGCGTAGAAGTGAAGTTATTTGACTGCAATCGCTTAAGAAGTACGTTTGTTTTCATTTTCTTAATCTACTTGCCGTAATTTTGCGAATACTCCATGAATTTATTATACGACCTAATTCCTTTATGGTTCAAATGATAATCGCGGCAGTCAATCAAGAAGTTGACCATGATTAACATTGTGATTGCTAAACAGCTGAATGTGATGCCTGGCCATATTCGATCGACGGATAATTCAGTATCCTGTAAACGCATGGCGTCTCTTTGTTTTGTTAGCGCCATTATGTGAGCAATGTAAGCAACTTTTTCTTAGTCGTAAGTTTGCCGATGACCGTAAATAATTAGAGACTAACGTTGTCGTGTGTCACAAATTGGGACTTAGTTGCGTTAAATTAACAAAAATCTCGTTACGTTCTGTAAAAGTCGACCAACGAGTAGTTTCATTTACTTTCCATATCTACTGTCCCCTTGATGGCATACAAGTAAACAAAGGGTTCCTACTATATATATATATATATAAATATTAATAACATTTACAATGCAAACCGGGCGGAACGAAGGCAGCTTACTGTACGTGCGACCGGGGCCTTTGCGGCTTCGCGTGGAAACACCCGCGACGGTTCTTGTAAAACTAGATTTTAAAAACGCCCTTCACACGCTATGGCGTTACTAACTACTGAATTGTTCCACCACGTTAGCTTGGCATTCCATGACCTCGTCACACCGTCTTACCTCAACCACAGGGATCCAGCAGGAACCCTCTAGGCCCCGCCCCTTTCTGCCTTACTGTGCCAGTAACCATCAAGGTTCCTCGCTCGAGATTTGGTACTTAGACAACTGCTTACTAGCTGGAAATGCTTAAGCATTTATGACTCTTCTATCCGTTTGCAGGATATCAATACCAGTCGTCTATCCGTTTGCAGGATATCGATACCAGTCGCCAGGCTAAGTATTCTACCGCCATTTCACTGAAATCTGGCATGCGATGAAGTGCTTGGGCTTAAAAACCTCCCTCCTGAAACCAAACTCATTGATCGTGGTTACAGTGAGGCTTAGGACCCCAGCTGAACTAGAGCTCCGGGCATGAATGAAGCACTTATCGAGATTCCCTTCTGGATGGAAACTAACAGTTTACCGCAAGCTCCAACCAAAATGTAAGCTATTCTTCTTTATCGGCGGGGAAAATAACTACACAGGAATCTATAATTAAATAAATAGACTCAGGTATCACCGGTAACTTCTACATCAAACAGGCAGTAGCCAAGGCAACGAAGGCCGCGGCCAACATTGCCCGGCTGATGCCCAACATTCATGGGCCTAAAGAGGCAACGAAAAGACTTATGACGCCAGTTTAAAAGTTCGTTGTTTGTGTCTGTGCGTTGTTCCAGCCTGGCCCACGCATGCAGCTTCTACGTAGAGAAACTGACAGCTGCTTAGAACGCAGCGTGCAAAATCCCAAACGGCGACTCGGGGGCGTCTGTCAGGGATATCATCTTATCATAAAAAAAAAATGGAACAGGCATCCCGGAGGAAACAGATGTGTTAGGTCGGACCGGACACGACGATTTCCAGATATATCTGCATAGGACACAACGCACACCTTCAGCGTCTTGCCTACACCGCAGAACCGGAGTCGACGCGACGCCCTTCACACCTTGGCCGTCTGTAAGGCACTGCAGTCGACTAAGGATAGGTCGGCATTAGCAGTTTCGCAAGCTACATTTGCAGATCGGTCGTGGTGGGATCGGAGGTGGGAAAGGGGGAGATTATTGGCGGAAGGGATGTTGAGGGAGAAGGCCAATATTAGAACAGCATGGCTTCCGCGAATCTTCGAACATCAAGAAGATGACACTGTTTACAAAACACCAAGTTTACGGGTTAATGGGCAAAGCGTGCCTAATGGGCAGGCTAGAGCCGAGGCTGACCATGGCCTTTTGATCCGATTGGCGCCCGTCACAGGTCCTGTCAGTCCGTAGCACTCTTAGATGAAGATCCGAGCTGACAAAGCGCGAAGCTTAAGGTGGGAGGAGGTGTGTTTAGTGGGCATTGAACTCGACCGAACTAGATCCTGCCGTCGGGGTCGAACCCTACAGACCGCGGTTGGGCAGCAATGCCATGCCCGTTACGCCAGTGCGTATATATACCCTTATCAATAAAAAATGAATATATATATATACATTTTTAAGGACAAATCATTATCATCATAGGTGACCTGCGTTTACGGCAGCAGGTCGTCGTTAACAGAAAAAGTAAAAAGAGCGAGAGCGTAACGCGTTGCCTTAAAGCAACAACAACAACAATAATAACGACAACAACAACAATAAAGCAACAACAACAACAATAATAACGATGTCGTTATTGTTGTTGTTGTTGTCATTGTTATTGTTGTTGTTGCTGCTGTCGTTATTATTGTCGTCATCGGCGCCGCTGCTGTTACTGTCCACACCTAGCTTGACTTAGTCTCCCTAGTGGTAAAGCCTAAAGGAGTAAGTAGTACGTAGTAAGCAAACGAACGAATAAAGGAGCTCACCTGTAAACGCAGGCGAATCCAGCCGCATCGGGTCCGCGCGGCCACGAATCATAGAGACACGAACACAGAGACGGCAGAGAGAGAAAAAGAAACGCACAGAAAGCAGAAAGCGAGAGACACGGTAAGGCGTGATTTCGTGAGAAAATAGCGTAGTGAGAAAAGGCAGCCTGCGCACCCAGAGCACGTCCAGAGCACCAATCCTAAGCGGGTTGGAGCCTAAACTTGCACCTCGAAAGTGAGAGAACATCCGAATACTAGTTTTTTGCTGTTGCTGCTGCTGCTGTTTGTAACATTAGCTACGATTGCCTTCACAGGCCGCAGTCGCAGCATCCCGCGTGTGGCAGGAGGTATTTACCACTTTTTATTTTCGCTAAACGTAATTCGCGAGTTGCGGGGGAAAAATTGCATATACATTACTAACGAAAGCGTTGTGCACGCATTAGACCCAAATCAATACATGATTGATGTTGGTATTTCATTAGGAATAGAATAATAATAATAATAATAATAATAATAATAATAATAATAATAATAATAATAATAATAATAATAATAATAATAATAATAATAATAATAATAATAATAATAATAATGGCAGTAAGTGGCCTTGTGCAGATGTAATTAAAATCACTATTCAAACTGATAGGGGTATTCACCGCTTACACCAGCCGTGTTGCCAACAGGTCGACTAGTGGCTGACTGAAGCAAAGCCACGGTGTAGATACAGACAGACACTAACCTAGTCACTACACTAAGTGTTCGAATATAGTAGGTAGGCAAGCCGAGATTAATTAGCTGAGGTAAGTGGTGAGATAGCAGGGAGATGGGCTGTCGGACAGTTTGGTAATCGGTAACTTTGTCGCGTCAGGCATGGGTGAACGAATGAAATGAAGAATGGATTTTTGGATTGGATTGACTTGACTTGACTGGATTCATCGATGAACGATGATCACAGGTACAGGAATTGTTGGACGAACGAGAAGCCTTGAAAGAAAGGCTCTGTCGTCATCGTCGGCATTATTGTCAGTTGTTTTTTTTGTTTTGTAGGCAACGGCATCACTGGCATCACTGCTCTTGTCTATCTCTGTCTCTTACGCGATGCGAGATATCCCCGCCAGAAGAGGGACCATCTGTATAGCAACGTCGTAGTCATACCGACCGTCTTTGTCCAACGCGGCAAATACGGAAATACGACGTAACTTGTCTGGTAGACTGTCATCAAGGTTCGCGTTTCGCAACTGCGCGCAACTTGCAGCGCTGCTTCCGTAACTCACCCAGTCACGCACGCCGCTCACGTAACACTCGCTTATTATACACGACGAACACGGCCGTGACAGCCGGCACATCAGGCTCACCACCACATTATATGAATATATACATATATATATATATATATATATATATATATATATACCTATATATATATATATATATATATATATATATATGCGACATCTCAAAAACTCTAAATGTTATATTACGCCCTATATATATATATATATATATATATATATATATATATATATATATATATATATGCAATACGTGTAAAATATGCCGTTTCACTGCTATGAATAACTGACTGCGGATTCATCGACAATGAAAGTTAATGCTGTCTACAGGTCCGAACTGTGTGCGATCGCACCGCAACGAGATGATTCGATTACTTTTGAGTTGAGATTTCGATATGACAGATTGATTAAAGGGGGGGGGTGATGACAGATGCCAGATTTCTCAATAAATATTCTACCTTACTTAGTCTATATATAGCACTGATCTTGCTCCAGATTCAGATTAAAATCTGTTCCGCTTACTTCAAAATTATCTTACAGGAGAACATTTTGAAAGTTTGGAAAAACATCTAAACCACGTTTTTGCAACAAAAAGTGACAACTTCTTAACGAACGAAAGTGTCTTACTGAGAGCATTAAATGAAGGTTACAAAAAAAAAATATATATATACATGTATATATGTGTCTGTAACTACACCAAGTTTAATCAATCGCATATAGTTACATTCGGGTGCTAATCCGGGTGGTCACATCCAGGCTTATCATAATTAGCTTTGCAGTATAATATGGGCTATTTACCGGTGCGTCGCGTGCAGTAACTGTTCGGTCAGTTGCCGAGAGTACCGCTGCAACACACCGATCGTAACAACGGCTTCTGTTTAACCAGAGCGATAGTTATGACGCTGACGCAGGTCTGACGGTTCAACGTGCAGCGCGCAAAAATGCCGCGCATTTGCAAGCATGCGCAGAACGCTTGCAATCGGAGCTCTCTATCGGCGCGCTAAAGAACAACGGTTGTCTTCTGGGAAGAATTCCATCTAAATCATCTAGTCGTATAGCAGCATTGGGAACATTTGGAAACAAACAAAGCATCTGATGCTACGACGTTCGGATCTCTTTGTGAGTCAATTTTGAGGTTGCCTTCGGGCTTTTACAAGCAATGCTATATGGCAATAAATGTTCCGACCTTCGACATCTTCGAGCGGGCTATCGTAGTTGCTCGCCCCCATGAGACCCCCATAAACACAAATGTGCAACGGTGGGTCTTGAACCCCGCGCATATGTATGTCTCCTCTGGTCGCGAGGCGCGGGCGAATGCACCATGCCACCCGGTTCGACATCTCGGCTAGCCTGATGGCGGGAGCACATTAGAAGGAACACCAGCAGCAACAGCAACATCAGTAAATACTTAATAATGAATTATAATAATATATGAAATAATTATATCATTAATAAACAATAATTCAGCGGAATTGTCAGACTGACGAGATAGATGGGCGTCTGCAAGATCTACCGTGCAAACTGACATTAGCCTAAGGCATAGAGTGAGTTTGCGTATGGGATTTCATGAAGAGCTGTAGCCCCACAACCATCCCGAGCGCTGCAGCCGCTATCGCCCACTGCGGCACCACCCACAGACCGCACCTCAATCATCACCGCAATCAATGGTGAAGACGTACCAGGTTGACCATGAACGACACCACTCGCAGTACCAAACTGTGTACGCAACAGACAGAATGACATTGAATTGAACTGATGCTTAAAGCCTAGCTCAAATGCATGCCTGCCTCCGTACTGCCGAATTTTGGACTTCGGACTGTCTCGGTGTGAATGATGAAGTCTGTCTTTCAATATACAGCGTGAGCTCCATTAACACAAAAGTTACCTGATCTTTTATTATCGGCGCATTCGCTGAGCTTTTAAGCTCTTGTATGGGAGATATGCTCTCGGTCTATGAGTGCAAATCCTCGGCTATTGGTAAACCTTATGCCTGCAGTTTCGTGCCTTGTCTAACCTTATACCTATAGTCTCGCCCTTTGGACAACCTGATACCTACTGGCGCGTTTCACGCTAGCTTTAATTTAAACAGATGCGTCATGCATATGTTCTCTACGGCCTCGCGTACCGGCATAACTGCCGCGGACTCTACGCAGTACTAGTAATCCCCTACTTGGACGCAATAGCCTCATATCTTTACAGGAATGCTCCCGGCAAAACGTTGTTAATCTGTGCGTACGCTCGTGGCCAGCGTACTCCATATAATAATACGTGGGATAGCAGTTGGCTCGTTTCGCTGCCTGGAGATTACTCCGTAAGCTATCCAGTGCAAGCCCCACAGTGACCTTGTCTAGTCCGAACAGGATGCATCACCCACACAATTAGCTTTCAATGAATGCATTGCTAATTTGGTTGGCAGCCTGCCTGAAACGTTCTGATTAGCTTTAGACTAGGTTTTTTAGAAGATTTTCGGACATTTTTGCACACCTTTGCTGCAAGTCTGCGACGTGCCACGGCGTTTATGCAGTTGGTATATATATATATATAAATATATATATGACCATCAAAATGTTCCACCTAGAAACTACATGTTGGTACATACATTTATACGTGTTAGTCGAGAAACGACCTAAATGCGTAAACCAATAACGTTTCTATCTCATCGACAGGAAAGTTCGGCATGGGAGTGGGAGATTCATTTTAACCTATCGTGTAATCCAACCTAACTATGGTATTTGCCACTCTGTCCTAACACAGAAATACGGTCGACTAGTACCCCGATTGCTTTGGGTAGTTGGTAGTCGTAGAATAACGGACCTACCGTAATGACGCAGCATACAAGGTCGCTTGGCCTGTCAGATTTGTCTACTGTGCAATATATCAGCGTCAAGTTGTCCAAATAGCGTTACCCTGTCATTTCAATGCCCGTGGGTTCAGGCCATGGCGCTGGACACTCTGGCATGATATCATATTTAAATGCTTATATATATATATATATATATATATATAATTTTTCTGCTTCTGACTCATAAATCGCACCCTTAATAACCATACCGGGATTCGACGGTAGTTAACTGCACCGGCGCAAAGTGTGCCACGCAGAATACACTATTGAAAGGAGAGAAAGTATGCAAGGCGCGTGTTAATTCAAGTGCTAACAGGTATTTGCTGGGCCTTTTTGTGAACCGCTACGAGGCAGAAGGTCGCTTGTTTTAGGGTACCCACTCGATAAGGCTTTTGTTTTTTTGCCGTCACAGTGCTATGGACGCCCAGGAGGAAGCATGATTAGTTCGAGGGCCGATTCATACGGTGGCTGACGCCTACGTGCTAGTGCTATGAAATGCAACAGACGTTCCGTAAGAATCATTTTCGGTAACCCATGGTGTATTAATTTTTCCTTCTATTTTTATTTTTATTTTGTACCGATCAAGAATGAAAACAACTTAAAATAATTCACTACACACATTAGAAAGAATGAATAGCTTTTGCACTATACTCGGTGCCGCTAAAACCTGCCGTTAAGTTACCCAAAAGCGCCGCAAATCCAAAAGCAATGGTAGACAGGAGCTCACAATCAAAGCCGGGAGAGCTGTTTTTCGCCTCGGTTGAACACTAAGAGAGCGGGGCACACAGCAGTGCATGCGTTAAACTGGACCGGAATGCCTCGCGTGTTGTATTTTTTTGTTTTTTTTTTGCTTATTCCATTTCAAACAATGGTTGGTTGAAATCCTGTCTGACTCCTTAAAACTCTTCCCCTCAATCACAGTGCTAAATGCCCAGACCAGAGTTGTGACCCTCGAGAAGCAGGCCTTCGTAATTGTTCGAAACATGGTAAATGTTCGGAGCGCTCAAATTGGTTTTCTTGGTCTTGCGTTCGCTCGGCTCAAATTGGTTTTCTTGGTCCGCCCGGCCCAGTTACAGCGCCGTCACTATATACCTTTATACGTTCCAAGCTGGCAGTCACGCGGTAACTCGGCAGCTGTATTAGAAACAACGTCTGATCCGTTCTGGCTTACGCGAGTGACCTAGAGTCATACGCGCTTAGGTGGGCGACCGGATACGTTATTTATTTATTTGCGTTTACTGATGCAAACAAACTCGTTAAATTATCCCTTTATAATTTCCTTGGCCCAAGCCCAATAATTGAGCATTCTATACGGGCGGCCGAAAAACAATTACGGATGTCAACCAACGAAACTGGAACAACAGAGGTATTTATACAAGAAACAAGAGCCACGAAATAGCCCCAGCCCTTACGAGCAGAACAGACAGCGACAATATAAGCAATAGCGATAACAGCACCAACAAAACCAATATGAATCATGACAACCAGAACAACAATAACGATAACAAATAAAACATATCCTTATACGTGGTCTGGCGAAGAACGGACAGGGCAGGCACAGCCTGTTCACACTGTGTTCAGGCGTACTCAATTCGGCGTATAGGCTATGCATAGTAGTAGTTTAGCTAGATATAGATATTAAAATACTCTACAAATTTTGGCATTTCCTCTTTGATTTGGCCGTTGCCGCTTGCGATTAGTAATTACTCCATATGTAATTCATAGCTTCCTTTAGTTGCATGTGTATGCGGCGAAACCGCTTATTTAATATACATATATATATATATATATATATATATATATATATATATATATATATATATATATATATATATAAACTGTGACATTCGCTCTATCTAGAACGTATACACTGGCGAGGTGTGAGAGTGTGCCGTGTCGCAAACAAAACAGAAAGGGCTGTGGTAGTCCAGAGCCACAACTTTAACTTCCCGCCTGACGTGTGTGCGTGTGCCCCGTCTATGCGTGATACGGCGCAACAAGGATTCAGCTGGCTAGAGGGGTACACACACACACACATATATATATATATATATACATATATATACATATATATACACATATATGGAAAGAGAGAGGCCATCATTTCTGTTGCCTTCTCTCTCTTGCCTAGCAATGAGCTGGAGGCGGGGCCGTCGCAGGATTCTTTGGCCCCGTTAGCGTCGTCGATCGTCGGTCCAATCTCCTCCTAAACTAGGCTACGGCTTTCGCGGTTCAACAAGTTAGCGGCGTCATGGTCGTGTGTCCTTGCCTACACCTACATCTACCATCTACTACTACCGCCACGTCCCAGTAGGGTATGGGTAGGCAGGGTCATGATTTAGCAACAACAAAGGGCCGAAAGAGAGAGAGCAGACGGCGCCGACGGCTATGGATAAGGGCTTGCCTGATGATATTGGTGGTTGGCTGACAGTAGTTTGCTGTATCTATACCTAGCCATGGCATACACACCAATGTGCCAATGTCGGCGATAATATAATATATTTAGGACGAAATAGCATGTATATATATATATATATATATTGAGAGAGAGAGTTTTGGGGGTGACGGTATATACAAGGAATACTAGAAAAGGCGTGAGAAGATAGGTAAAAAGACGAAATTAATGACAACAACGACAACGATTATAATAATATTGATGATGACGACGCTGGCGATGGTGGCTAAGACGGTCTTCAAGTTCTCAGTTCTCCGTCCTTTAATCGATGGTAGGGTAATTTTTGGGAACTTCAGCTATCGTCGAAGTGACCAAAGCCGTGGGAAGGAAGCAGGGGCTTCGATATGGTGGCTTCGGTCGTCATCGTCTTCGTTCCCATCGTTCTTCATACTGTTGTCGTCGTCGATGATGGTGAGTGATGGATGATGAATGAATAAAAGTCTTGGTTGTGGGGGTTTGTGATTTTCGCAGCAGATCCAACCGATTGTCAAGCCACACAATGCCATCACCATCTGGCACTTTCAGGGGGGGGTGGACGAGGCAGGGGTAGAGGGGGCATCAATAGAAATGGTATTTTTTCGAGCCAATGTCATGCCATTGCGCGCTCGAGAGGGTGGGCGTGGAACAGTGGGGGTTCGGTGAGTTTGCAAGTTTAGTTTAGTACGGCCCGGTGGCGTGGTACATTATTTGCGTGCGCCTTGCGACCGGAGGAGTGCACACATAGGTAGGCACGGCTTCGATCCCCGCCGTTGCACTTTTGTATTTATAGGGTCCGTCGTACTAAGCGGACAGTCTGCCTCCGGCCGCCACAGCGGACGGTCGCATCTTCGCTCGCTCCCGGCCAATCGGTATTGTTCACTAACAATATCGGCAAAATTGACCGGGAAAGCGCACAGACCATCGTGCCAGCAAGGTGTCGACCCAGTGCAACCCCACCAGCACACCGCTGCCAACAATTCGTCGAAAATTTCGAGTTTTCTCTTCTTCATGACCACGGAATGCGAAAGCAATTCCGTGGTCGTTAAATGCTTGTCAAGCCCGATGCAAGTCAGCCCAAAAAAGCAGTTTTTTTTGTAAGCTTGTAAGTCCCACACTAGCCGTCGCTGCTGGTCGCAAGCCGGCAACGAGTATGCATCACGCATTACCGAAGCAGACTTCCATACAAGAATAAAACTGCGGTACTGACATGTATAGCAGCAACTGCAGCAGCAGTAGTGGTCAAAGGTTTGTTGTGTTCATTCGTTGCGGTAGTAAAAACCATGACCGCTCTGATTTCGAACAGGCAGGCATCAGCGGGCCGTGACCAGAAACGAATGTTCGCTCAATACGACGATATCAAGTATGTGATGTCGATCGACAATTACGACGTCTGTGGTTACCGTGACGTGACGTGGCCACGATCACGACTACGTCGACGACAACAACAACAACACAAACACGACAACAATAACAACAACAATAACAACAACAACAACAACGGCAGCGACGACGACAACAGCAACAACAACAACGGCAGCGACGACAACAGCAACAGCAACAACAACAACAACAACAACAACAACAACAGCAACAACAACAGCAACAACAACAACAACAACAACAACAACAACAACAACGACAACAATAATAATAATAATAACAACAACAACAACAACAACAACAACAACAACAACAACAACAACAACAACGACGACAGCGTCTGCTGCTGACGCACTTCTTTTTCTTCTTCTTCTTCCACCGATGTTGTCGATCCGTCGGCCGGCACCTCTGACCAGAGCTCTCTCTCTCTCTCGGCCTGCGTCGGTTCGGTCGATATCCGAGTATTGAGTGTTGTTTGCTTCTTAACTAGAAGACTTCAGACAGACCCTCTTCGACTTCGGCTTCGGCTTCGGCTTCGAGTCGCTGTCAGCTGGAGCAGCGGCGGCAGCACACCACTACCACCACCACTACCAGCGCCGGCGACAGGAAAAAAGCTGCCAATGATAACAACATTGATAAATAATCGCGGCCAATTCACTCGCCAATGCTCCCTAATTTCTCTCTCTCTCTCTCTCTCTTTCTCGCGTTACCCCTTCGCTTTCCCAGTTATTTCCACCTTCCAACTGACTCCACGCGTTCAAAATGCCTTTAGCAGAGCAGCTGTAGCCGATCGTAATAATAGTAGTTGTAGTAGTAGTACAGGTAGAAGGTTGCCTGCGCTTCGCGACCGGAGAAGCGACACATCGGTGCGCGGGTTTGAGCCCCATTGCGTTGCGCGTTTGTATTTATGGGGGTTGTCCGTCTATGAAGCAATGCTGGAAAAGCAGTTTGTATTTATGGGGGTTGTCCGTCTATAAAGCAATGCTGGAAAAGCAGTCCTGTGGACGTTAAATCTTGGCTGCGGGGGTCAGCCCGAAAAGTACTTTTATTATATAATATATAGTAGTACAGGTAGTAGTAATACGAGCAGTAGCAGCGGTGGCGTTGTTATTATGGTTATAGTTAGTTAGATAGATAGCTACTAGTTAGATATCGTTAGTTCAAGAGAGGATGTATGCATTTAGGAGGACTTATGCACTCGGCGTCCGTGCCACAGGCCTTATGGCCCATTGCGAGCGTCGAGACATATACATATTGTACTTAATATATGTTGGAAAAAAGTATGTGTGTCAGAAAAAATACTATAATGTGTAACGGATTTGCAATATATTGCAAAAATTCTACACCAAAATAAAAACATGAACAGAAAAAAACATGTTTGTTGTTGTTGTTGTTGTTGTTGTTGTAGTAGTAATAATAATACTAATAATAATAATAATAAAAGTTATAATAATAACGGTATGAGCGCTAAAATCAGCGGTCGTAATAGTAGTAGTAGTAGTAGATGTTGAAGTAGTGTTAAAGAATGGTTCCAGCTCCTCGCCTCTTCCTGAGGCCAATAAGTGAGTGTGGGTATTAAGCCAACAACATCGGCATCGAGTCCCACACTACCCGCTTTGGGTGTGCGTAAAAGCATTTTTTCCCTCTCACTAAAAAAAAAATGTTGTAGTAGAAGTTAGCAACCGCTGTCGTGTGACGAACGGTGGTCAGGTCCTGTGGTGGTATGGTTGGTCCCATGGATGGTTGGTAAGGCCGCGGGTTAGTCGGCGGGGTCGCCTCTACCTTTCCTATACCTCCAACAGAGAGAAGAGCAGAAAGATAAAAGCGAGAGAACGAGAGAGAGAGAGAGAGAGTGTGTGTCTAAACGAGAGAGAAGAGGGAGTGAGAGAGAGAAGAGAATTAAGGGAAATGAGAGTTAGCCAATCCCAACGTTGGCAATAACCAGCAGAGCAACGCCGCTATCGTGGCCGTCGTCGCTCAGAAGCACCATTAATTAGTACGCCAAGCTAATTACTTGCTTGCTTGGCCAAGATTCAACGCCAACCAACCGAACCAACCTGCTGGTTGTTTGGTTGGGGGTTGAACCTGAAAAGGCTGCAATGGGCAAACCAACAGTCAAACGGCAGAAGAACTGCAGTCGAATGACGTGAATAAATAAATAATCAACAAACAATCGCAAGCATTCAGCAGTGCGGTATTCGCGCGGGCCTGCCATTCGTGTGTGCATAACGGCCCTGCGCCAGATAGGGCTAGCTCAGCCGGTCAGTGCTACGGTGTTGTATTATGATGGTTCAACGACAGCTCGATAGACCTACCAAGGTCGGGCGCGCGAAATGGCTCATCTCGTTCTGCTACAAGTTGCAAACGGTTCGATCTAGTTAGTGTCTAACGGAGTCATAACAGCAGCCAGACAGGGCAAGCTGCAACGCAAGCTGCTGAAAAAGCTATTTTCATTGGATAGATGCAAATATTTATGTGTATATACGACAACAACGCCGAGCCCGGGTGGCGTGGTGGGTGCATTTGCCTGTGCCTCGCGAACGGAGGAGACACATAGGTGCGGCGCGGGTTCGAGTCCCACCGCTGCACATTTGTATGTATGGGGGTCCGTCTATGAATGAGCAATGTGAAAAGCAGCCACGTGGACGTTAAATCTTGGCTGGGGTTCAGCCCAAAAGTCGATTGTTTCTGTTGTTGTTGTTGCTGTTGTTGGTGTTCTTGTTGCTCTTGTCGGTTGTTTGTGCAACTGGTTGTTTGTGTTGCTGTTGCTGTCGTTGTTATTGGTGGTTGTAGACCGCGCCGTCATTATATCTGCGTGCGTGTGATGCGCATTTCGTATTCGTTCGTTTATTCTGCATGCGTGTCTGCGTGAACGCGTGTGTACGTTGTCCGCATCTGTATGTGCGTATGGGTCCATATCCAGCACGTCTATGCTTGTCCGTAATCGCAACTGGGCGGCCGTGTTTCACCGCCGGGGGGGGGGGGGGGCATGGTTGAGCTTGGTTGAGTGGCCGCCGGCCATGGATCTGGGTCAGCAGAACATTACGCCGACCACAACAACGACAACGACGTCGACGATGGCGACGACGACGACGACGACGACAACGAAGACGTTAGCGAAGATTCCGCCGGTGAGGCTGATACACACGGCAGACGCAAATGCAGAAGCGAATGCAGAATTGATGGTGGATCCACACACTTCAACTCCCGTAGACACACAGATACTAACAGAGCCCAAACACACAAACATACAAAAAGCCAGCCGACCAGCATCGCAGCAGGAAGCTAAAGGCTCATAGTGATGATGATTATGGGGTGGTGGCGGCGGCGGCGTCTTCTTCTTCCAGCAAAGCATTAGAAGTAGCAGCCACAGCAGCGACCCACCACAACCGCGGTTCCAGCTGATGGAAACTTCGCTACCGACGTGCGACTTATGCAGAAATGACAACGGCAGAGTCATGACAACCACAAAAACAGCAACAACAATAACAACAACAACAGTAGCAACAAGCAGCAACAACAACAGTAGCAACAAGCAGCAACAACAACAGTAGCAACAAGCAGCAACAACAACAACAACTGGATGCAAGTGCAACGCGAACAACATTAACAGGTTAGAAATGACGACACTTGTTGAGATAATCGTCAAGATGAGACAACCTCACAGAACAGTATAGAAAACAAGCCCTTGTGCGAGACAAGAAAAACGCTATTGCAAATACATCGATACACTTTTCTATTTCATCTATTTCATCAAGCGGAAACAGATTTACCAATAATAATGATGATGATGATGATGATTCTTACACGGAAGTCAATGGAAATGGGTAGTTACAAAATTTAGCAAATATAATAGTAATAATAATAATATGGCCGATGAGCTACATATTTAAACACGGACACTGTCCTGTCCGACCACTTAATTTCCATGTCTGGTTTACGTCAGTACGCTTTGCAGTTATAGCCATTTTCACGACGGTGCAATGACCACAGTGCCTAGCACAAATAAGATGATGATAAGGAGGGACAAAGGAAGACGTGAAACTAGCTTCTTCGTTGGTTTTGCATAATCTTTTCTAGTTATGGATCAAGATTATTCGGCAGTGTTATATATATATATATATATATATATATATATACATACAATATATATATATAGTATATATATTATTATATTACTATTATATGATTATATATATATATTATATATATCACCTTATATACTATATCTCTTTCTTCTATTGTATCTCTCTGATATCTATTTTCTATATATTATTATATCTATATATATATTTTCTCTATCGTCTGTAGCGAGAGGTATTTCCCGAGACATTTACTAACTTGGCCAATTTCAGTCTGTTTCCGCGTTGTTTGTACGAGCTTGCATAATCGTGCGGAATCACAAGCGAATCTTCTCGGCCGGCGGGATCGGAAACCCGCAACAACAACAAGCACAACAACAACTCTGCCGCTTGTAGTGTTGCCCATGACAGCAAACCGGGCATCGCTCACCTCTTACCATTACAGCGGGAATCAACAGATGACTTCAACCCGGTGGTGACAGCAGTCGCCACCCCGACCCAGACCCGAAAACGTGCATTTCAACCCGTCGATGCTCGATGAAGTCGACAGGCCCCCTTGTGGTAATGATAAGGGAGACGTTGTTGTTACATTGCAAAGCATTCCATCAGCGCACACACATTCTATACTGGATACACCACAAAACCACCACGACTCTTCTTCGTTTATGTATATATATATATATATAAATATAAATATATTTATATATATATATATATATCTTGAAGAAGAGAAAAAATATACACATACTGGTAACATGAGTGGATACAAACAGATAGATTCTGTACCAATTTGTTGGTAATTGAGCGTATGCAATGAAGGTTTATCCGCAATATTAGTGGAAAATCGAAGCGTTGTAGAAATTTGCAAAGTGCTTTCAGTTGGTCGGCTTAGTATCATTTAAGATATGGAGATTTGGGGACGTCAATTTGAATAAATAACAACAAAATCGACAACAGCAATTCTGCTTGCCCACTTCTGGTAGCAGTTTCGCGCAGTGCTGCATGCTTTCAGCATTACTGCCTCTTTGCGAATTTGTATGAGCGTCTATGTGTATATGTGTGTGTGTGTGTGCGTTCCTCTCCATGATTAACCAATCGAAACTACGATTACTAAGGAGTACTTTATACATGGTTTAGATAAACGGCCTTTGTTTAGAAGGATTTAGTACTGCAGCGTATGCTTAACTGATAATGGCTCTGGAAGGCCCCTCGTCGGCGGCCGGCAACAACTGTCGCGTTTTCGCGCTGAGCTTCGATAACTTTGATTGATCGCAATTACATATTTATATATATATATATAGATAGAGAGAGAAAGAAAGAGAGAGAGAGAGAGAGAGATAGATAGGTACACGCGGGGAGAGAGAAAGATATGGAAAATTTGTTTAACATTACTGAAACCTTTTGTTTAGTGCCGGCACGACGGCGAAAGCACTTGTGTTGATGCTAGCAAAAGAGTAGGCAAAGGGTCGTTTATGTGTTGACAGTCGCTGACAGCGTACTTTATCGACGGACCACTGAAACAATAAACAACTTCTACATAGGCCTAGCTGTGACGGCAAAGTAATGTAAGCCTTTGTGCTGGCTGGTAACGTCATGCTTTCTTCAAGTTGGTCAAGTCTGATCACCATCTACTGTTGTTGCTCTCAAGTTGTTGCTATTGTTGTTACGATTGTTGTTATGTTGTTGTTGTTGTTGCTGCTGCAGTCGGTGCTGTTGTTACTGCTGCAGTCGGTGTTGTTTGTTGATAGTTGCCTATGCGTGCTGTTTGCTGTTCGTTTATCATGGCGCTGACAAAACGTGTGGTGTCGAACTCGTAATAAGTAACTCGTATAGGGCCCGCCAGTTCTGTTCTGCGGGTGGGTTTCGTTTTAATGTTACCGATGTTGTTATTGCCGTTGTCGTTGTTGTTGTTGTTGCTGCTGCTGCTGCTGTCTCAGTTGTTTTTGACATCCTGATCGTCGTCGTTGTTGTTGTTGTTGTTTTTGTTGTTGTTGTTGTTGTTGTTGTTGTTGTTGTTGTTGCTGTTGTTGTTGCTTGAGGCCACAGCAAGCTCTCCCTCACAGGGTCTGCGGTGGAGATTGATGGCCACGCCATATCAGGGCAGACTCGCTTTAGAGTCAGCCTGATCGACTCTCTGCTTCGTCCTGTGCCAGTGAATACTGACTCTGTGTTGTGGATGTTACGGAGTGGCGCTATTTACTTGCTGCTCGCGCTAGAGACAGCCGTCATAGGCAGGCGCCCACATCATTTGTTAGCCGGGAGCTTATTTGAGGCACGACCGCTTGCTTGATATCAGCAACACTTTCTGGTGACACTAGCGCTCCATGGCTGCACCCTTCCACAAGTCAGTGACATTGGCGGCCGAATTCACGCGGCTAGAAAAAAAACCCAAAATCTTGACCCCTAGACCGCCTTAGACGTGTGAGCGATCCGATGTGGGAACGCGTTTCCTGATCCGCGCGATACCGCGATCTAGCCGTCTTAGGCTGAACGCCTTGAGGACTATTGGAGTGAATAAAGCCGCAGTAAAACGAGTGTCCAACTGGGTTCGACCGGGGTGTAGAACTGGATGAAGACTACTTTGGTTTGGGATATAGATCTGAAATCTGATGGTGATCCCTAACTGCACGGCTTTCCATAAACATCTTCACTATTTACTACTACTACTACACTACTCTGTTCCACTCAGGGTCCAACAGACCAGTGAAAGTGAATGGCTGGCCGACGAAAAGCTGGCCAGGAAATAGTGAATATTCGTGGGCGTGACGTCTTTGATGCGAACACAAGGTCCAGCGGACCTTCTCAAACCATTGTCTGCAATGTCAGAAAGCTGATGCTATTTATCGGCCATAAACAATCGTTTCTTTTCCCCGCACGTTGGGCACTAGGTAGATAGGCAGCTAGGTAGGTCAGTCAATAATAATAATAATCATATGGCAAGAGGTTACACGCTGCGGACAAACCACTCGCCAAGCTAACCGTTAGTTGACGACCATATGGCGCGGAGTAATAGAACAAATTGGGGACGATGAATCGTCGTCGTGCGTTGTACGTAAATAACTACTCTACATAGAAGTTAGGGTCTTTCTTTTAATGCCGCCAGCTGCGTACACCGCCACAGATGATACGCTATATCATCAGCACTAATTGGCCTGATTGGCGCTTGACTGGCGGTGCTGATGTTTTTAATGAAGCAGGTTTGTTTTTGCTAAACAAAAAAAACTATTAGTTATAGTTACCACCAACTAGAGTGACCAGCCAGAGCTGAAGCAGAACCCCGAAGCATAACGATGCAGATTGATAGACAACGTTGTTCGTTCAAAAACTACACTGGGACTGCAACGATACATAACATACAACGTTCAGCCAGCTGAATTCGAATCAGAAGGTCTGTTCGTCTCACTGCTATTGTGCAAAATAAGCCATCCTGTAAAATCAAGGACGAACAGTAGTAATTCATTGTCGTTCTCATCATCGTCGTCAGCACCGTATCTCGTTCCGACGCAGCCTCATATCACCACCAGCACAACGTCATCGGCGTCTCAAACCAAGATCCCAGTCACAATCAAAGTGCGCATACGTATTTTGCTGCTGCCGATTGCTGTCTGCTTCGCTTGATTTTCAGACAGGCGATCTTTTTTCTCCCAAATCATATTTCGAATATCGGCCAATAGTTATGCGTATATGGCATATATACGGAAAGTTGGCCCTTATACACTATATCTTCTCTGTTCGTTTTGTTCGGTGGTGGCTATGTTGCAAAGCCGATGTCGTCCTTCTTCCAGTCTCAGAAAGTATCGGGACCACGATGCAGCATGCAGAGAGAAAGGGAGAGAGAGAGGGGGGGGAAGAGAGATGGAGAGAGGAAGTAAGAGAGAGAGAGAGACCAGTAATCGAGTGGCCGGGTTTCGTCGGGGCTCTAGCAAAAACAGGCAAAGTCGAACATCGATGATAGAGCTACGTAGCCGCCACATAGAGATCAGCATAAATAGCGCGCTCATTTGCCGTACAAGAGAGCCAATGTCGAAATCGAGACAACGGAACGAGGCCAGCTAACAACAAACAAACAAACGGTGGACGACTACGGGCATTTCCTGCATCGGTAACGGCTGTCTGAGTGTCCCGCATCTCCTGGCGTTCCGCTCCCGCCATTTATCTCGGCTTGTTTTGCTCTCTCTCTTTCTCTCTCTCGGTCACTTTATGTCTCCCTATTATCTTGGTTGCCGTAATAAACGTATATCGTGGAGCAAAGTAGGTCAGCTTGGCACGCGGGCACAAATACTCACTTTACAAGTCACAGTATCACACAAATTCATATGCAATAAATTCATGCGCATATTCGTACACAAGTGCATATTCGTACGCAAACTGAGATCATAATTGTAACTGTAGTTACATCAAGTGGTAGCACTCCTATCTGTATGTGTGAGGACCTAGAAAAGGTTTTAAATTTCTCGCAGTGTAGAGAGTGAGTTACGAATCAAATTCACTGGCGGATAGACAGTGGATCCGTTTGAGCTGATGTTTGGCCGGAACATTCGAGTCGATTTTTCTGTAGAGAACGGTGCCAGAAAGTGCCGTGCATACACGCGTCGGTGCCACAACAGCAGGGCCCAAAATCGGGCTGTGTACTGTTCATTTCGACTACTTCTAGCGAAGGTTAGGTGTGCAAAATTGTTTCAAAGAACTTTAGTCGCCCAAGGGCGTTAAAGTGGGAGGGACTTTGGGTTTGGATAGCAACTCCTTCCATAAGCTCCTGCACGACCATCTCGAACTCAGCCAAAATCTGCTCCATAGGTACCAGTGACTTACTAAAGAACCAAACAGAAGCGCGGTCCCTTCCTGGCTCAAGAATTTCAGATCGAAAAATCAAGTCTTCTATGTTTCGAGTCAGTCTCGAGACTCGAGACACAGATTATGAGACTTGGGTACACGTGTATAACTCTCTGCTTTCAGAGATCGCCAAACTGAAACAAACTGGTACCAGGATGAGCGATTTGTATACTGCAGAACGCCCCTCCTACCAAAACGTTTCACTTCGCCCACCAGTAAGAGTACTAAAGCGTCTTTTTAAGGCTATGGTTTCTCCACTACGACAACCATGCGCGTTAGCTCTAGACGACCGTCTGAAGACACTTGGGCTTCTCTCGCCGCATCGCACGAAGTCACGCTGGTGAAGCGTTCAGCTTAGTTAAACCTGCACCTGAGATGATTTCTTCCTCTTACGAAAGAAGGAAAAAAAACGTATTTGAAAAAAAAGACGTTTTGATCATTTACGCAAATCGGGGCGTAAAGCTATCGAGGCAGAGCTAGAAAAACTGAAATTGAAACACGCGCTTAGCAGTGGTGATAGCAGTATTAATAGTAGTAGTAGTAGTAATAGTAGTTATTAGCAGTAAAGCTTCTAACAGCTTAAGCAAAAGCGGCAAACGCGACCCAGCAGCAGAAACGGCAGCAATACTCATTGGAGTAGTAAGAGTGAGTACGACAACTCGTAGTAATAGTAATAGTAGTAGTGAGATGCGAGGTTTTTACGATATACGAGACGGGGCACGTTCGCAGTTCACACCTGCATACAACCACGACATAGACATGCCGCCTGCCGGACGGCGTACCAACCGACCAACGGCAACAAGCTTTTTAATCGGGAGCATGCTCGGCAAGGTTGGCTGACGACTGCACAACAAGTTCCGCCGCCGCTGCCGCCGCAGCTGACGCCGCCCGCGTTCTCACTGTGTCTTATCAGTATCAAGGCCGGCCTGTCTCGACGGTTAACCGTAACAGCAGCAGCAGTAGTAGAAGAAGTAGAATCTAAAGCTGTTGCTGCTGTGACGGTTAGTAGAATGAGCGGCCGCGGCCATCGAGACGTTGTGTTGTGTTGTGTATGCTTCGTAGACACGCAAACACACTCGGACGCACACAAACGGAGTGTATAGAGAGCGTCGTAGACATAGACAAACAGACTGACGGACAGACAGACAGTCGTCACTGGTAGACGACACTACAACGTAGCCAAGAGGACGATACTGAACGAAGCAAGACAGGAGGAGGGCGCGACCAAGAGAAGGAAAGAAAGTGAAAGTTACCTATACACACATATATATATATATATAGATAGAGAGAGAACGAGAGAGAGGGCGAGAGCGAGCGAGAGAGCGAGAGAGAGAGAGAGAGAGAGAGAGAAGGAGAGTGAGCAACACACGTTGTAAACCACAAAGCTTGTCTGCGGGTCTTCTTCCTGCGGGAAATTATTGTTGTTGTTGTTGATGGTGGTGGTGGTGCTCAACCAGGACTCGGTCTCTATCATCGATACTGCGTTGCGCCTCCGCCACCGCAGCCGCCACTGCGCATAACTGCGATAATGACGCTATCGTAGTAAGAGTACCGCAGCAATTGTTTAAGATGCGTTGTGGTTGTTATTGTTTTTGTTGTTGTTTGCCGCAGCAGCGGCGTCAGCACCGGCCGCAGGAACAACACAACAACGGTATTGATGACGCGGTGCAATATATCTCTCTCTCTCCCTGTATACCTCTCTTTCTCTATTCGCTCGGTTGTGCTTTGTCTTGCGCTGTGCGCCGTAAAGCCCCTTTTCTCTCTCTCCCTTCCCTTCTTCTCCCTCTACTACCTTGCCAGCTTTGCGAATGCGAACTAGTGACGGTGCTCGCTCGGTGGCGCGCCAGTTATCTGTTGTTGTTGTTGTTGCTGTTGTTATTGTTGTTGCTGTTGCTGTTGTTGTTATAGCTGCTCAAGAAAGGGATCCAGGATCACTCAATGGAGGACGTACGGATAGATCTAGACAGACAGCTAGATTGAGATATAGACACTGCCCCCCGCCTTGGCCACGACAGCAGCACGAGCGGCGGGCGGTTGCCAATGAACGACGGTATTGTGAACAACAATAGCATCAAGCCATCGGTGGGCAGGTCGGTCACCGTGACACTGTTGACGGCGTTCAGTGCCGTGAACTTGCGCGCGAATGCGTTTGGGTGCGGGGCAGACAAACCAACGAGAAAAACGAAACCATTTCAGACGCTAACGATGATGGAAATGGATGAGCGATGCATAAAGAGAAGCAGAAGCCAATCATGGAAACGAACTTTCTGCTCATACGAATGTTGCAACCACCTTTGTACTGGTACTGTAACTATTGCCATTCGAGAACGGCATCGATGCTTACGATCGCTGCTTCAGGTATCAACGCTTCAGCCGCAGCCGTCAAATACGTCATTTTCAGCAGCAACAACATCAGCAACAGCAGCAACAACAACAGTAGCAGTAGCAGCAGCAGCAGCGACGATACCAACATCGACTCTCGAGAACAGGGACAGCAACAAATATGACAGCCAGAAACTGTCACATTAATCGTCCTTCCTGTTCTTCTAACTGACACCCGAGTAGTACAAAAAAACAATAGCTAGAGCGAAGTCATAAGTCGTGACGCATATCCAGTCTGTGTAGCGAGACGTGGGGTAGTTGTGTCTACATACGCCGAACCTTTTGCCCCGGCCAAGTTGAGCAGCACACAGGTAGACAGAAAGATCTCAGTGTGCCGCTCTGACCGAGACCTTCCTTTTCTGAGCGCTGGTCTTGGCACTAGATAATAAGTGGGTCGTGGCGTTCTGGGGGGAGGGGAGTGCTGTTTTGTAATTTTAAAAAAGCCTATCGTTTCATCAATCGGACGTCCAATGTCTTCGATGGAAGCTCGCTGAGTTGCAACAATAGCATCGACGACCAACAAACACAGCCAAGATGAAAGCGACAATCACAGCGATGATATCATAATACGCCGGCCACTAATTCTAGTGTCTAGACAGACAGTCGATACACTATGTGTTAAAAGTACACGATAGGTTTCAAAAATATTCATGCATATACACGCTTGCTAATATATATATATATATATATATATATATATATATATATATTAGCAAGCGTGTGTATACATTAATATTTTTGAAACCTATCGTGTACTTACTATATATATATATATATATATATATATATATATATACACATCATTTATTTAAGTGTAGCAAAATATACATTTGTGATGTAAGAACGTGTGCACAGCCCGCTGGGGCTTATATATATATGTACGCGGTACGAAATACGTATATAAGATGTGACTATGTAAAGTATGTCACACGTTCGTAGTCGAAACCAAGAGGAAAGGGGTCAGAATTTTTTATCTGAACCTGGGGGTTTTAGCCCACCTCAGTGATCTAGCTATAGCCGGCTTGGGTGGACGACGGGAAGATTGCAAATTTGCGTCAACATAACGAATTTATTTATATAGCATTTTTATGTTAGCTTACTTTGGAGTGAGCAATTGTTTCAGCGTGAAATTTGCGTCAGCTGGACTAAATGAAGCTTATATATTTATGCCAGCCGCATCAACAGTAGCAACGGACGCCGTATCGCTTATTGTGGCAGGCGCAGAGGGGTGATCGCTTCCATGGATGCATTCAGGTGTTGTCATTCAATTGAACTGATAGCTCGAGCCAGGCGAAAATCCATTTGATCGACTAACCGACCCGTCGATAGATATGAAGAGCGGCGGCTACGGCGACGACGACAACAACAGCAGCAACAACAACAACACGTGAGACCTGGTAAACACCTGTCGTTAGTCAGAAATGTCGCGTGAAATGATAGTAAATCTAACTAGATGCAATTACAGCTACTACGACCACTACAGCTAACTAATACAGGCCACAACTCGCTTCTCACTACGAGTACGAACTTCTACGACTATTGCTGCTGCTGTTGCTTTGGCTGCCCTACTACAGGTGGCGGAACCGCCCCTGGTTCCGCCGCCGCCGCTGCTGCTGCTGCAAAAGCCATTACGAGCTCGGCTAACGGCCACAGTCTCGGCGGCGATGCCTCGTTGCGTCGACGTCGTTGCTGTTGTTGTTGTTGTTGCTGCTGCTGTTGTTGTTGTTGCTCTTGGTGTTGTTGTTGCTGCTGTTGTTGTTGTTGTTGCTCTTGGTGTTGTTGTTGCTCTTGTTGTTGTTGCTGCTGCTGTTGTTATTGTTATAATGTTTGATGGCCTTATTGATGCCGCTGTCGCCGACAGGCCGACCAGATCTGCTTGTATTCCCGTGCGTCTGTAGCAGTTCTTGCTGCTGCTGCTAATGCTACTGCTACCTGCCGCTCGTATTATTGTTGTTGTTGTTGTTGTTGTTGTTGTTGTCGCAGGTGTTATTGTGGTATAACCATAACAACTATCATCATCCGTAACGCATCATTAGCATCATCGTCGTCATCACCATCCCTCCCATCATGGAATCCTGCTTCTTCTCATGTTCTACAGTCGTCGTCGTCGTCAGATCATCGTGTTTCTCATTGCCGTCACTATGACCACCTCGGATCTGACAGGCGTTGCCGCGACAGCGGCACTGCTAAATCGGATGACAAAAACCGACACCTGTTAGCGGCAGAGATAATCGGCGATTCAGCTTAAGACGCTCCTTCCTCCATTACTTACCCGGATCATTGGTGCTCATAATGATCAACTTTTCGGGAAGCATCTCCATCGATATGTCGCAGCTATGTCTCCTCTCTCTCTCTTCCTATATATATATATATATATATATATATACATCGATGTCATTGTAAGCATCATCGTATGATAACATTGACCTAATCATCAGTATCACCACCATAATCATGCCTACCATCACGAGTGGCAGCATGAAATGGTACGGCCGCTCATTGTACTCTTGATGAGGTCACTTGAGGTCGCTCACCACGACGGCGACAGGTTATGACAAAAACAACTTGTATTGGACATACCTGGGTCAGCTTTAAGCGAGTACATATATATATATATATATATATATATTTACATATATATCTACAACTAGGACGAGCCTGTTTTGCGATCTGGAGCTTGAATAGGACGGCGGCGTCTACCAGCATATAAGGGTCGTCACAATGGCTGAAACATTTTCGCCAAGTTTAGTTCGTTAGGCCAGTCATTTAGCGGCGCCAGCGCACAGGGGCTCTTTATCGCCACTACCGCCGCGTTTGCACCACTGCCGTTTATTTAGCCCGCTAGGGAACAAAAATGAGCCTGATGCACTTGACTAACAAAGCGTTGTTGTTGTTGTGGTTGTTGTTTCTGATGTGGTTGTTGCTGTTGAGCTTGTTGTTAGCGCGCACGTGGCGTTCGCGGCTTGTCCGTTCAGGTTAAGCGGTTGTCCCTGCGGGCGATATCTATGACAGCAGCACCTACTACCGCTTTTGTTGCTGTCAGCTCGGTGAACCGATCGATCGAACATCCACGCCGGCCGGCTGTTCATGCTCAATAGAGAAATCCGTTCATGGCTCAAACAACAAGAAGTTTTCCGCTCTGCCTCGGCTAAACAGGACAAGTATGAGCGACACACGAGACGTCACTGCCGACTATGCAGGGAAGAACGAAAAGGAATAGAAGGCCAAGGAAGTCTACTCTACTGATGAACCATCAACTATCAACAACAACACCAACAACAACAACACCACCAACAAAAACAACAACAACGACGACAAGCCACTGGAACAGCGCCTTTAACCTTTTATCAAATGTACAGAATCAACGCCCTGTATGCCGGTTCGCCTTTAATTGCAACCCGTTTGGTTTTTAGAGAACACAGCTTGAGATTGCGATGCTAAATGGGATGTGATCACACAGACTGTCTGTCTGTTTGATCTGACCTCTGATAGGACCATAGGCAATAAGGCATTGGCGCTCATGGCGGTGGCCGTCATACTCGACAGGCAGTGATCGCAGATATAGAGAGCGGTGGGAGAGAAGAAGCGATTAGATCTAGATGCTGATAACAGCGTTTGAGCCGTGGCAAAACAAGTTATGTGCTTAGCAGCATTTGTTGCTGCTGCAGAAAGCAGCACTGTATGTCAATAGTGGTAATACTAAACAAAACTAATTAATGGTGATCGCGCGGTTTATGATAACCGTAGGAGCAGCGGTAGAGTAAACATGATAGAACATTGCATGCGACGGGGTCCTCCGTTTTTCCCGTCCGTAGCATGCACAGACATTGCGAGGTGCTAGCAAATTGGAAAAGGCAGCAATTCCCCTTTATATCCCCCTAAAAGACATCGCCGCCGAGATGACCTCGCACGTGCCCATGTGAAACTGTGGCTATACGTCTGAACAGTCAAATCGCTCCCAGCCCAACTACGTATGCGTCGAGGCAAAAGCATTGCCTTGCATTCAGGCTATTGTGGGTTCAAGACCCGGTGCAGCGACCTTCAGGTGGGGTTTCATGATTGCTAATTTAAACGAGGTGAGTGCCGGAGTAAACTATAATCGGCTCGGTAAGCGCCTTTCCGACACGCAGGGGTTTATGGCTCTCTTCAGAGCGTAGTTTCGAGTTTCTTTGATGAGGACACCTTACTGGTACAAGGCAAGCAGAATGTGTAGCGGGTAAGGCAAAATGTGGGAACCCCGTAAAGGGACCCACTGAGCTGCGTTTCCTTTACTCTTGTTCTAGCCGATTTGGTTGGCTACTTCAATACGAGTACCGAAAGGCCATATTTGTGCTGTACGCAGATGACATTGTGGTCGCTCATCACGACCTGAGTGGCATCAAGCGCATCACCTCTCTGGCAAAGGTGTTCCTTGCTTTAAAAGGGCTCGAAATAAATACCATGAAGGCCAAGGGTGTGAAATTCAGAAGAAGGGATGTCGATTAGCTGCCAACGACGTTATTCGTTGCGACGGCCAAGCCTTGGAAACTGTCAACTCTTTCCTGTATCTAGGACTGCGGCTCCATTACACGGGACAGTGCGCACTGCTCTAGCCTCTCCTTACGGAGAAATAGGCGACCTCCAGCAACTGTCCGTCCCGACGGCGGTGGCACTATTTCACCTCAAGATTGTTCCAAGGCAATGTATGGTCTTGGCAGAGTATGAAGACACCTCACTCTCGCAAACTTTGATTTGCTTGAAAGATGTTTTACAATGTACATGAAACGAGTACTTTGCTTGTCAATGCGGGTAAAGAGCCGCTTTGTGTACCTAATGTCAGGCTATGCGTCGGTTGATAAAATAATTTAATTATGTCGAAGACGCCGTATATAGTATAATTCGAAAGCTTGTCTCAGGATGAGAAAATAAAGTTGAAAAAGTCCAACAAGAGGATGGTGACCTGAATATTTTCAGTGCTCCTTTTTTTATCTCCTTTTTATTAATTTCACCTCTAGTCTAGTCTTGCATATGACAATGACCACGTCTATACCAGACACGTAGTTCACGGCTGGCGACTCTGTCTGAATGCGAACTTCCACGAGGAGCACACAGAGTGCATTTGTCGACTGTGCTCGCAAGCCTTACGAAGCATCTTGCGTCTGCCTGCCGGGCTCTCACAAAGATCTTGCTACACTGCCTGTCTCGAGTAACTGCGTTGAGAGCAGCTGACACAATATAACTATTAATGTGATATTTATAATACTCAATATAAGTAAAATAAGTGTGATGATGAACAACAGTAACATCATGTTGGCTGCTGCTGTTGCGTCGTACAACTCAATGCTCCCCTTACTCGTACAGGCTTCCGCAGCTTTTGCAACGCCAGTATAGATGAGCCACGGCTGACTGACAAGTCAAGAAAATTACCATTGGGCGCCTCTTTTGTCTCACACATTTGTGAGCGGCCGTCTGCAAAAGTCGTGCAGCAGCAAAAACAACAAAATAACATGCAAAAGTAGAAGCCCAGTAGATTGATGTTGTTGTTGTTGTGCTGCTGCGCGGATGATACAACGCAAATCAGACGACACGCACGTCACGGTCCAAAAACAGCAGCCACGCATCTAGCGATCTACTTTATGCCTTCCTCGTATGTGTATATATATATATATATATATATATATATATTGTATATATATACCCGACTCCTTAGCGTATTTATTTGTGTAGCTGCGGATGGGCATTCTTATCGGCCTGTATTCAGTAGTACTGCTGCTTTGCTATTGAGTGCAATAGCCAACCTACTAACTCATACCAACCGGGTAGAAACGACGCTGAACGCGATGAACCCGCCGCATACGTTGCGGTATCCCTTTCCCATAGCGTCTCTGTGGCCCCATCTCTGCTTCTCCGTCGCGCAGTCGCACGTGCGGACTCTCTCACTCCGTATTGATATGCATGTCTACCTGTGTGTCTCTCTCTCGCCCTCTCTCCCTCTACCTCTCTTCCATTCTATCTTCCTGGTGAGCTCACCTAATATACATAACGCTTTTTTTTGTTTTGCTTACCATAACGTAACATAAGAACATTATTATTTTTACATAATAAAGGTGTATTGTATCACGGTTTGTACAATGCGTCGTATACACACATGCATATAATCGATCTAGAAGGAACGACATCTCTGTTAATCGACACAGATATATAGACACAGTAAAATAGGCTTCAGTGATTTCAGTTTTCCTGTGCCTTCCTGGCTGTGACCTGGAGCGAAACTGCAGCAGTTGCGATTCCTTATAGCAACGGCCACGATAGAGATGATCATCGAATAGCATTACACTTAACGCATACCCGGCAAACAAGTGCCTTAGACTGCACAGGCTGTGTGCAACCTGTTTCGAATCGATATACACCTATATATATGCTCCCAACGTTAATTATTTAATAAATCATATATTTAATTTTTAATATGTCCTCTTGTCTCAATGTTGTCGCTCTAAACGCCCCTAATATAAAAGGCTGGTATGTGCATTAGGTTATGCATATTAAGAAAAAAACAAATATATATATATATATATATATATATATATATACATATACACGGTATACTAAGGCTCTGCTGTCCAAGGCTCGCGTGTAAGGTGTTCAATGAAGGTCGCTTGTAGAAAGCATAACCGCTGCCTTCATACTAAACAGCTTTACTACGAGACTCAGACCGCTGGTCAAGGTGTAGTCATGATGGGGAAACGGGTTAAAATAAAGCACAGACGCAATGTTGGGATTCAACTCCTAACCGCTTAACGCTGTTTATCGTTTAATCGTCTCGAATATTATATACAGTAGCGGTGTCAGCCAACGTCTTATATATATATATATATATATATATATATATACTTGCACTTTTGCGTGTTGATTAACAAGAATACCAGTCTGCCCGCTCGTTTTCTTCTTGTTGTGGTCTCTCCTGTTCTTCTTACTCTATTTATATATCTCTCTATCGCTTCTTTCTAAGTACACACATTGAACAGTGGAAACGACGACAACGCCATAGTCGTCGTCGTCGTCATTATCATCATCACCATCAACATTATCGCCTCCGGCGTATGTTGACGCCGCTCACCGCCGCATGCTCAAGTATCTGCGGTTGGCTTCGGGGGTTCGACGCCGGGGGATCGGCGCGTCGATTTGAATTAAGTGTTAGCAAGTGTCAGAGCCGACCAGCCGACCTCCGCGCCGGTCCAACGGAACGGACGGGCATTCATTCGAGTGCGGTGCGCTGCTCAAACAACAACAATAGCAGCAACAACAACACCATAGCAATAACAAGAGACTACGAAAGATAGGCGCACAAGCGGGGCGGTAGCGAATGCCGACACCAATCTTGCCTTGTTTTCCCTCCCCTTGTCTTTCTTACTCGCGTATTCATTCAGTTCAAGTGGCTTCGCCATCGCGGCGGCTACCGTTACGTGCGTATATGGAGGTAGGTAGTCCTTTGTTACAACAGGTCGTTCATTCCGGCTGTGTCGTCTTCTTTCCCTATATATATATATATATATATATATATGTAACTTTCTTCTTTCCGTCTCTTCCCTTTTCTCTATGCCTCTTGTGTGGCAGTTATTCCTCACGTATACTTTACTACTGCCGCTACTACTACTACGAAGAAGAAGGCCAGACAACGACGACGACAACAACGACGAAGATATATGCCCGCTTTTCTTCTTTCCCGTTCAAGTATAGAGCGTGTCTCCTTTTAAGCTTGTCGAGCCAGTACGTAGCCTTGTACGAAAGTAGGCGTATCTTTTTTTCTGCATTTCTGCCAGCTTTTCTCTCTCTCTCTCTCTCTCTCTCTTTCTCTCTGGTCAATCGATTGATGGATTCATAGAGATCGATCTCGAGATCGGCGCATCTGTCTCAGCATTAAGCAAACTAGGCTTTACCCTCAAGTCTTCGTAGCCTATCCAGCAGCAGCAGCGGAGGCGGTACAGCATGCTTGTTGTTGTTGTCGTTGTTATTTCTTGTAGTTGTTGTTATTTTTTGTTGCTGTTGTTGTTTTTTGTTGCTGTTGTTGTTGCTACTTGCCGGCTTGCTTACTGGCTCATCCTCACCACGAGAGGCCGTATATATGCGTACACGGTTTGATGATATACGTACATGAATACGAGGGGTTGTTCATCTCCCTTCTTCCTTCCCCGCAGCCCACTTTCTTTACTTCTATACTCTTCTCACACACACACACGCATACACCCAGACATGTGCATGCACATATGCACACTATACGGATAGGCAGACGTCGGCGTCTAATCTCGGCCCTTAGCGACATTGCCTGTAGGCCGTGGCGGTCCATGACATATTGCCTATAGGCCGTGGCGGGCCACGTTCTGAAACGGCGGTAAAATCTCACGCGCATTGTATTGTGCGCGATATCTGCTTTATTAGGCAGCATGGCTATCCTGCAGTGATGCAGCGCCGACGGCGGCGCCACAAGGCAATATACAGTTCAGACACAAACCCACAGCGGTTAAACGAGTAGTTATGAAAACAATTCAAATTGTGGTTGTTGTTGTTGCCGCTGTTATTATTGTTGTTGCCGCTGTTATTATTGTCGTTGTTGTACTGAATTGTTGTTGTTGTCTTGTTGTTCGTATGCTGGCCAAACGAACAAAAGAGTCTCATATGAATGAAACAAAAAATACGCGACACAATAGCAAATCAAAGTAGGAACACGAAACACCAATATTTTCACAATTTATCAACAGCAAACGATGAGCCAGTGATTGATGTATGACAGCGTATTTATCAACTGACGGGCGACTACTGGATAAGCGGGGTTGCGCTAGCAGTATTAACGTGAGCAGGCGTCTATATTCTATATCGTCTGTCGCCAGCACCATTGTATCGGCGCCGTGGCTATTGGTTTTCCAAGGGTTTGCGATAATAATAAGCATCTGCTGAAAATTTGCTTAGTTATGTTACAAGCTGCATCTAGTTACAAGTTATCATTCAGGCAGCAGCAGCAACAGTCATAGTCCGCGCTGGTACACGCCTATCTACTAGAATCTGTGGAGTTCCTTATATGTACAATAGCGCATGATGTTGGCGATGTTTAACGTTTAGTCCCTGTGAGCCGTCAGTTTGACCATCTGGGGTAAATCGTCCCGCCAGCAGGATCTTATTTATTCCTTCGATTTTTGCGACTCGGCCACTTTTGGTCGAGTATGTTTATACAAAATACGAATATGTTTACACGCGACAGCATTATGATTATGATTATATTTTCAGTAAACACTGCCTACAGCTGTAAGCGCAAAATGGCTATCTAGCCGCGATAATAAAGGTAAGATACGCACCTAATTATAAACACGAGCGTGAGCATAGGGTGTATTATTTATCATGAGCACACACAAAGAGTGCAAAAATAAAGAAAAACAGGCAACGGTGCCACGTGTGTCATGCGTCGATGTTTGTCTGTATATAAAACGAATTCAATATTATTAATTTTATTAGTAATATTAATAGTATTATCATCGTTTCTGAGGCAGCGTATCATCTTGGAAGTTTAGCGCGGCAACGCGAGAATGATCCTTGACACGCTCCCAAGAAGAAGGAGAGGCCTGGAGAAACTGATGTATGCATAAATAACGACTTCACTCTGTGCATTAACCGACTGGCTTTGATAACAAAATTAATCAAAATTGTTTTTATTATTATTATTATTATTCAAAGTTAGAACGTGTATTGTATTAAGCAGTTCTCCCTGTGGCTTTCCCAACCCCTAGTGCCAATGATAGAAGCAGCCTCGTTACAGACAGCAAGTGATCGTAATTGCCTTAGATATTCTTTCTCGTGTCGCCGGTCACTCGTTACGGCTTCCAGTCTTCTTGCCAGATCACGAACAAAGTTTGCTGTTTTGTCACAGCTCAAAGGCAGGTCCAAGAGTCTCTCTCTCTCTCTCGCTTGCTCTCTATCACGCTCTCTCTCTCGCTTGCTCCATCTCTCAAAACTATTGCCTAATGACAAACTGGTAGCCCCATTTGTTTCGAATGTTTCGAATGAAAACAGATGACAAATAACAACACAGCAATTCGTGCGCGCTTTGGTGTCGATGTCCCAATGTGTCCGCGTGAACCGCACGGACGCGTCAACGAATGCGTTTGTCGAAACGAACTAAAAACGCGTCGGGTATTGTCACGCTTGTCACGCTTGTGACGCTGCAGCAACTGCCACAAGCGGCCGACGTTGATCGGCGGTCGTTGCTACTCCGAGAGAGATATATTACTGATCGGGTTGATGATGCAGACAGACAACGCAGTAGGCCTCATTTCGTCTTTTTATTCGTCGGCGTCGTCGTCAGCAATGTTGTTGTTGTTGCTGTTGCTCTTGTTGTTGCTGGTGTTGTTGTTGTTGGTGTTGTTGTTGCTGGTGTTATTGTTTTTGTTGTTGTTGTTGTTGGTGTTGTTGTTGTTGTTGCTAGTGTTGTTGTTTTTGTTGTTGTTGCTGGTGTTGTTGTTGTTGGTGGTGTTGTTGCTGGTGTTGTTGTTTTTGTTGTTGTTGTTGTTGTTGTTGTTTTTGTTGTTGTTGTTGCTGGGGTTGTTGTTGTTGTTGCTGGTGCTAATGTTGGTGTTGTTGTTGCTGGTGGTGCTGGTGTTGTTGTCGTTGCTGTTTTTGTTGTTATGTTCGTTGGCGAGCAGGCAACGAGCTTGAAAATGAGAACGAAATACACTGAAAAGATCTTATCGGAAATGAGAGAACAGCTTGTTAGCGGGTCGGCGTAACGTCTGCTTCGCTACCTCTTAAATACACCGGTCATCTGCACAGTCTTTCAGACATTCTCTCTCTGCGGTAGCATACAGTCACAAACAGACATGTATACAAGAACAGATCCCCAAACACACAGAGACGAGACACGCCACCCAAGTGTCCACCCACATCTACCCAGTGAAACACAGCAAGTGGTCAAGGCGGCGCCAGGTAACAGCGCGAACAATGGCCAACAGGAAAGACTAGCAAGTAAGCGGGCGACAGCTAGAGAGCTTAAGCGGCCCTAAGCACAAGCAACAACAACAACAGCAAACGAAGCAACAACAACAATAGCAACATGAGCAACAACAACAACTATAGCAATAGCAACAGAAGCAACAACAATAGCAACATGAGCAACAACAACAACTATAGCAATAGCAACAGAAGCAACAACAATAGCAATAGCAACAGAAGCAACAACAATAACAATGGCAACAGAAGCAACAACAACAATAGCAACATGAGCAACAACAACAACAACTATAGCAATAGCAACAGAAGCAACAACAATAGCAACAGAAGCAACAACAACAATAGCAATAGCAACAGAAGCAACAACAATAGCAATGGCAACAGAAGCAACAACAACAATAGCAACATGAGCAACAACAACATGGGCGTACCCATCTATTCAGTGATAAGGCGAGCAACACTGATCGGGCAAGAAGTCGCGTCACCATCTGGCAGCCGGCATCATGGCGGCGAACTCGTTCGTCGTCGTCGTATATGTCAACGCGGCTGCCACCACCACCATGACCACGCGGACTGGCTCGCTCACTGGCCCACTGAAGCTGGCAGCAAGCAGGGAGGCCGCGGCAGCGGCAGCAGCTGTCAGTGAACTGGAGAATCGCGCGGCCAAAGATCGCGCTAGCAGAAACACTAACTACTACTACTGCTACTACTACTAGATATAGTAGCTGTAGTTCGAGTAGTGGACTTAGCAGTTACTGAGAGCTTTTCACACGCGCGCGCGCTCTAATGCGCGGTTTTTGCCTGTCGAGCAGCGGCGGCGACACCGGCGTCTTTAGGCTTCTAGGCTGTTACCCTTGTTACTTACGATGTTGTTGTTGTTGTTATTGTTGTTGTTGTTGTTATTGTTGTTGTTGCTATTAATAATGATGATGAATGATACTGTTACTGTTAATGATGATGATGATGATGTTGTTGCTGTTGCTACTACTGTAGTTGCTGTTGTTTTTTACCTAGTGTATATTGTTTTAGTTGTTGTCATTGTTGCCACCACCGCTGCTCTTATTGTGGTTGCTGCCACAATAGTTGTTTTGTTGTACAAAACAACAAAAACAACAACAGCAACTACTGATATTGTTGTCAGTGCTGCCTGTTCTTCTATTATTGATACTAGTGTACTAGTGGACTAGCGAATCTCATAAGATGAACACTTGGGCGTCTTATCAGCTTAGGTGGGTTGAGACATATCGGGGCGTCTTCAGTGCGCGTAAATGAGCACCATGTCGTTGATGTTGGCATTGCTCACACACCCAAGCCAACCATGCACCCGCCCACCCGTATGGCCGTCGTAGCCTAGTCGACACAGTCTCGAACGCATCAGACATTGAACCTAATGCGGCTGGCGCGCATTGCCGCGTGGCCAAGTTGAATGCCCTGGCGAGGCGACGGAACACTGTCTCCTCTCGTCTGTACAACGAAGAAGACTATTCCCCCGCCGAACTCGATTCTGTTCTCCTGCTTGCTGCTCGTTGTTACTCCTGTTTTTGCTGTCTGCTGCTGCCGCTATACCCGCCGCCTTCAACGTCAACAGTGTCGAACGTGTAAGTAACTCAGAGAGGCGCAGACGAACGCAGCTGACGAAACGACAGGCAGCCGCAGAAAACAAACACCAAAAAGGCGCCCGAGTCGGAATCCTCCGGGCAGATTTGGCCGCGGTGGTCAGTTGGTTAGAGGCCAGCTCTCAGTTGCTCAGTCCGTTTCTTCCACTCTGGAAGACATCTCCGATATCAAGCAGTTTTTCCGTTCTTCCAGGCCGGAAGAAGGAAGCGGCGCGGGCTTGGCAAGGAGAGGTGGAGGATGAATGGGACGACGCAAGTGTGAGAGAACTTAGCCACGTTTGGGTTTTCCGCTGCGCGATCACCACGTTCCTTACTGGACGGGTTGCTCTGCAGAAAGACTGTGTACTATACATATATATATATATATATATATATATATATATATATATATAAATGTAACGTGACAATTATAGTGGCCGTCTTTGCTGTGGCTGCAGTTGTTAGTGGCATTGTTGTTGTTGCTGTTGTGTCTGTCGTTTCAGTGCGGGGGAACTGACGCTGTTGTCAACAGCCAGGCGCATTGCGCGGCGATCGGGCTGTCGCTATTACCACCATATTTGCCTCGAAAGTGTTCCTCCATTCATTTGCCTCCTTCGTCTTTTTTCAGCTCAACTCAACAGGCACCGTTGGTAACTGCGAACGCTACGAACTACAACTGCTGATATGGCCAGAGCTGCTGCTGGGGTTAGCTGTATTGACGATGATGTGACTATGATGATGATGATGATGATAGCTAGTAATGGTAGTAATTAGGCGATAAAGTTGTTGATGACAACCACTGAGGAAAACGAGGAGCATAATTCCATAGCTGCTGTTGATGATGAGGGATGGTAGCGTGCCACGCTCATGATAATGTTTTGAGTTATTTGACTACAGAGGACTATTGACATCGATCGCAGGCACAATAGCGATGACAATAACAACAACAACAACAACAATAGCAGCAGGATCATCAACAACAACAGCGATAGCAACATCAACAACTAAAAACATTAGAAACAGCAAGAAGAGCGACTTGCGCACCCGCGGCCGCCCCCGTCACTGCAATTGGCAGAGATCTCGACGATTTGGCCTCTGCACTGCTGTAGCAGCAGCAACAGCAGCGGAGGCCAGGGAGCGTGCTGGGAAAAGCGAGCTTTCATCGCCTCGTATTCTTTCCTTCAGAGACACAAGACGACACAAAGAAGAGCACGAGCAGCAGCCATACAAGTGGAGCCGGTGGCAGCTCTCTCAGCTCTCTCCAGCCATAGCCATAGTAGGTAGGTAGAGAGCCAGAAAGACCCTACACTCCTCCTCGAGAGAGAGTCTACACTTAACGAGCAGCTGTATGTCTCCCGCTCTCTATGATCTAGAAGAGATCTATCTGGCCGTCATGCCGAGACTCTCTGTCGGTTCCTGTTTCCCGCGGTCTTTCCCTCGCTTTGACTTTCTTTCCTTCGTGGTCTGTCTGCCCGCCGGCCTGCCTGTTTCTCCACACCCCCGATTACGATGCGTCATCATACGGATGCGCTGTACAAATAAGAAAAACACACATCGAGCGCGAGAGATAGAGAAAGAAGGACACACCCATGTATATACATACACATACTGCATATGTACTGACTCGTACATAGATCTTTGGCATAGAAATAGAGAGGCACAGGGCAATGTTAGGAGTAGCGAGAGAGAGAAATAGATGGGGAGGGGGAAGAGAACACTAGGAAATCGTCCTCGAAAGGTGTTGTTCTTCTTCGCCTAATTGCCGTAGTTCATTGACGTGACGTGACAACTTAACGCTTTATGACGAAAACGACGACGACAATAGCGACACCAATTATAATAACAGTATTTTTTGTCACTAGCGCCTTCATAGCGCTGGTCGCTGGGCTAGATTTAAAAACATTTTTTTAAGGAGGTTGTTTTTAATTCTACACTATCCTCCGTCCCCTACGAGCTTGGAACTTGACCTGAGGTATATTTTCAATGCCCGAGGGCCGGACATGTTGAGATATTTAGGGTTTCCCCAACAATACTTGTGGCAGCACGGCCAAGGTTTATCATCTATTCTTAATGAGCATCGCTCAAAGAAAATTCGACCAATTCGACCAACAACAGGGATCGAACCGGCGACACCCCTGTAGATGACAGCCATGACTAGCGCACTAGTCCCCTAGACCACGTCGCTACTGGTCGCTGGGCTAGAGGGTTGCAACCCTCATTGAGTTCTGTCAGAAAATGTGCAAAGAGAGCAAGAAACATATATATATATATATATATATATTCATCTTAAACGCGTGTCACGTCTTGTTGTTTTCAATAGAGGCTTTTCTAGTCTATACTATATCAACACTATTTATAGTAGAAGACCGTTTACAAACCGCTTGACAGATGTTGACAGCTTGAAATGGTGACGCGCGCCCGAAGAGCCACGTGGCTCGAATTTGTTACTCCAGAAATATTTACGAAGAGTCGATTGACTCTTAAAAAACAGGGCAATAACTTTCCGAAACTACAACGATTACTGTCTATTCAAGGAAGTACAAATAAACGAATTGGCCTCTCCTTGGATTCGATACCAAATTAGTTTGATATGAGTCACTAGCCGACACACAGTGTGTGAAGCATGTTGAAATTAAGCCCAGCAGCGAGAGCCTACACCGCGAAATATAAATATGGAGAATTTTATGCTACGATTTAGCAATATGTACAGCTCCTGAATGAATTTGCGACGCCTTATTGCTAACTTTAGCAGTCGATATTCCTGCAGTTAGTCGAGCAGTCGAAATACAACTAAAAAAGACAGCATTTTACTTAGACTGCACGAACTCGTTGAAAGCTTTTGTTGAAGCTTTGTTAAATAAGAACTACAAATACTGTTGCCACTAATATTGACGATAGTAATCAGTTGAATGTCTAGAAAGTGGGTCATACAGTAGACACGTAGATCACACATTGTTGGTATACGCTTGCGTCATACAAGTGAATCTCTCTGTTTGTCTCAGGAAACTCAGTGAAATCATGATAGAAGAATACATTTCGGAAACTGATAAAACGGTCGGGAAGCGAGCGCATTCGGAGCTTAAAATTTAGTGAAACAACGGCAGGCTTAACAACGCCAAAGGCGACGAGAGCGGCTATGGCAATGCCCATTTGTTGTATCTGTCATTAATGTCATTATTGTTGTCACTGCACAAGCCTGTGCTGCTGTTGTTGTAGTAGTTGTATAGATGTTGGTGGCAGTTATTCTCGGTGTATCGGAGGAGAGAAATAACGAGATGTGTCATCGAGATGAAAATGGAGGCGGGAGGTAGACGAGAGACACGAGTGAAATACAACTAAAAAAGACAGCATTTTACTTAGACTGCACGAACTCGTTGAAAGCTTTTGTTGAAGCTTTGTAAAAAGAGAACTACAAATATTATTGTTCTCGATCAACAGCAAGAACAATAACAACAACAGCGGCAGCAGCAGCAAGAATAATAACAACAACAGCAACAACAACAATAGTAAAAACTATGAGCAGCCATTATGCGCATCATCGAGGTTGCGGTTGCAAGTTGTCGAATGTTGTCGACGGTCGCATTGTCTTGTTGTTGAACAAGACAATGCGTCACCATTCGCCTCAATCGGCTCCCCCAGCGCCCGTCTTTTCCGTCAGCGCCCCACCCGAAGCGCGCTCCCTTGCGCCTGCATCTTCCGATGAAGTCAAAGAAGCCGACGAGGGATGATGAGATTCCGGTAAGTACGATAAGACCTGCATTGCTTCCGCTGCATGACATTGATCTGACCGTACGTTTGACAACTGCGAACAACCAAATCATGTACAGCCAATTCGACCACAATAGCGGATGCAAGAGACACAGTAAGCAAGACATTTATATGTCTATGTACATATATTCCTTCTCCTCTCTCTCTCTCTCTCTCTCTCTCTCTCTCTCTCTCTCTCTCTATCTCTCTCTCTCTCTCTCTCTATATATATATATATATATATATATATATATATATACAACTGGAATTGTATAGCCAGATCAACGGGCGAACAGAGAAATGCCGATCATCATAACTATGCAAATATATATATATATATATATATATGTATAGCTGTGCAGACATTTTGCACAGTAGCTCCGTGCGGTCAGCATATCTATCAAAAGACATGCGCCCATAAGTCGGAGAGAGCGTAGGAGCGGAAGTGTATCCACTGCAACATGCAAAACGATAGTGCGTCTCCTCCGACAGCCAACGGCGACGATTTTATACCAAAGCAGCAATTATAAGTCAGTATCAATGATCGCATACATTCAGCCTAATACTGAGCGGAATTTTAGTTTAACTAAGCCGAATATTTGAGTTGCGGTCTCACACTGCGGTTCGGTTCCTGGAACCGAGCAAAACAGTAAATCTAAATAAGGGCTATATTTCCTTGAACCGAGATGAATCATATATACGAGAATATCTTACAGACACGTTTCCAAAAGAAAACTGTATGCACATACACACGTAGATGGTTCAAGTATGCTCACATACACTACAGTAAAGTTTTCGGGCTGACCCTCAGCCAAGATTAACGTCCACGGAACTGGTTTTCACATTGCTTCATAGACGGACAACCCCCATAAATACGATTCGGTGCAACGGTGGGGCTCGAACCCGCGCACCTCCTATGTGTCTCCTCCGGTTGCGAGGCGCAGACTCAATCCACCACGCCATCGGGCTCGACACATATACTAAAGTAATGCGTTGCAAGTGTAGTTCTCTATAAGCAGATATTGACCAGATACAATACAGTACACATACGTTGACTAATAACCTCAGAGAAAGGGTGGGACATTTATATATATATATATATATATATATATACGTTACTGTTGTGTTGTCGTGATAACCGCCATGACCCTTCGCACTCTATATCGCAGCGGTAGCAGGGGCAAAAATCGTCGGACTAAACGTTCCCGACGGACGAAATCTGGCGTATGGGTTCTAACGAATTGTTGCTGTTGTTTTGTTAGAATCGCCATTGCTAATGTCTCATATTGTCGTTCCGCTTGTTGCTATTCGCGTGGCTCAGTTTGGTGCTGATACTATTGCTACTTCTGCTCTTGTTGTTTTTGTTGTTGTTGTGACTTTGTCGTAGCTGCGCTTGGTTCTATTGGCGTTGCCACGACGACGAACAACGTTGACAACAGCAGCAACCACGGTTAAAATGACCACTGTGAAGCGGTTTGTCTGCTAGCTACGGGCCGATAACGCAGCTATCAATAGAAATCATATAAAAAAAATGAACAAAAATACGGCAGCGCCGCTATTCCCGCATCGATGGCTGTAGCTATAGTGTAGTCAGCCATTACAACGGCAGTAACAACAACGACAGTAACAACAACGACAACAACGAAAGAGATAATAACATGGTTGGTTTAACTTGCGCGTTCGCCCAGGCCCTCCAAGTCGTTGCGAAAAATCACTGTGAAAGGCGTAGACACGGCTGCGTAGCGGCCGAGTGGGTTCGCTACGCAATTCCGTCAACCGCGCAGACTTGAACTGTCACTGCCTGATACTAGTGCGGTGAAAGCGCAATTTACTTGTTTCGGTTGAGACTTCGCATAAATATATATATATATATATATACTTATATAAACATATATATATATATACATACATATACTCTCTCTAAACATTGCTCTCCGCAAATCTCAGATGCAGTTGATTCATCCTGAGATGTCAGCTCAGCTTTTTCAAAGAAAGAACAAGCTCAAACTACCTGAAAGAAGCAAGCGCGACCGCGAACGGCAAACCATTCCAGGGAAGTGCATGGACCGAAATTCCGTCTTTCAGCCCCTTCTCTCCTATAGCTTGTCTATTCGTTCTTGTTCTCTCGTGCCCTCTTTGCTCGCTTTTAGATCCGTTCGAGTAACAAACACAAAAGGTACCACTCAAATAGTGGCCGATACTGCCCGTGGACAGGACCGCAGGACAACGACATCATCATGACATGGTCATGCTCCAAGTACAGCAACAACAATGATGATGATGATGATAATAATAATAATAATACATGCATACACATCGTATGCACACGAAGTATATAGATAGGGTCGGCCGTCTACAAAGTACACGATTAGAGAAGCTACAAAAAGCACACAAACAAAAACAACAGAAAAAACCAACCCCAAAAAAAAAAAATAGAAACATATGGCAAAGTAGATAGAGAAAAAACAATAGAGAGACGACATATAGAGTCAAAGGGCCAGCTATTACCAGCGGCCACGTGACGCAGCTAGAGAGCACAATGGCCGATACTGGCGTTGGGGTAGTGCCAACTCGGTCAGCCGAAGCCACCAATAGAGCGCCTGCCTCAGCAGCAGCGGCAACGGCGATGGCGAGCCGAGATGATAACGACGAGAACATGTGAGAATCGTGAGCCAAGTCTGAGTCGTCTCCGCCAAACAGGGCATACCACAACCATTGTTGTTGTTGTTGTTGTTGTTGTTGTTGTTGCTGGCGTCGTTTGCGATGCCGTTGCAAGAGTTCTTCGGCGTAATGTTTGCCGTAATCAACGGAACCAGAGAAGTCGACGCATTGGCGGTGGACCAGAATGATCTGTCGACGCAACACTTGTTGTTGTTGGTGTTGTTGTTGTTGTTGTTGTTGTTGTTGTTGTTGGTGTTGGTGTTGTTGTTGTTGTTTTTGTTGTTGTTGGTGTTGTTGTTGTTGTTGTTGTTGGTGGTGTCGTTGGTGTTGTTGTTATTGTTGTTGCTGTGGAATCACGTCAAATACAATAAGTGTGAAAAATGCGGCAGCGTAGTCTGGAATTGGGAAATGTTTCCACCTCTTGCACCACTACGGCGATATACTCGATTATCTAGGATACAGTTGTAGTTAGCTGATAGTTATAGTTTATAACAAGTTGTTATTAATACTCTATCTCTCTCTCTCCCTCTCTCTCTTTCTCTATATCTTGGCCTGTATTGGCGTTCAGTCGCGTCTACGCGACAAAGTGCAAACCAAAAGAACTCATTCTGACAACGCCTCTCTCCCCCTCCCCCCTTGAAGGTGATTATCATAATGATGACGATTCTTCTGATGAGTCAGAGATGAGGCGAGACTTGTCGCTTACCAGTTCCATTGCCGCCTCTATCGCCGGTGAGGCCGCCATGACAGAACCCCTATATCTTCTTTCAACAATTTCATTGGGCTGACTGACAAGGGAGCTGAGACATCGGCAACCGACAGTTACAGTAACAACAGCAATAACGCGGCAGCAGCAGCAACAACAACAGCAATAACGGCGGCAGCAGCAGCAACAACAACAACAACAACAACAATAACAACACAATTACAATAACAACAACAGCGCTTGTGATGATGGTAAAAAAGACCACGATGTCGTGAGAGGGCCCCTTTGGTCGTGCCGATTTCCCTCCACGCGTCTGTCCACGCGCTGAATACAACTAAATTTCAACTAAACAAGCGCATCTTTCATGAGCGCATGTATATATATACACATACAGACATACAGGCATACATTTAGACAGACATACATGCCTACGTACGCTCATATACGTTCATACATGCATTCATACGCACACACACATTCTTGCTTTGCCCACCTTGCAGCTTTTGTCTCACACCCAATTCTGCCGCGCGCAGTTGCTGTCTGTGGACACAACTGCCCACTGTCCCCACAGCGCGCGCGCGCGATTGGCGTAGAGATTCCCTCCCGACAACGTTTCGCAGACATATTTATCATCTGTCTCTCTCTATATATCATCTCTCTCGCTCTCTCTCTCTTCCTTCCTCCCTCTCTCTCTTTCTAGATTTTCATTTTATTTTCCCCCTATTACACTGTTACATTAGTATCTATTTTCGCTCCAATAGGTTTCTGCTCCATGTATCTATTTGTTTTCTATCTGTCTCTCCCTCGCGCATGTGGCCGTTCGACCGCCCGCCCGCACGCACTCCGCCGTGTCATTCCTTTTCTCCGGTCCTTTTCTCACTCTATCGCCTACAAACAAGCCGACCCGAATCGAAGTTTGTCGTTCACACACGAACCTCGCCATGTTCGAGTGACAGGTCGCCTTCGGCCGTGTGCAGTGCCTCGTGTCGTGTCGGGTCG
>QVRM01002039.1:12500-33584 GCA_003439945.1 Dermanyssus gallinae | reverse complement strand
AATTCGAAGTACTTTCCTAATTCTATAAACGATCGTTTTCAAGTGCGCGTGGCATGTGTCAAGCAAAGGTTGCCCTTTACTGCACAAGGCTGACCATACAAGCTGCCGCACAAATGGCTGCATTTCTTGCGCGGAGTTCAACGCCAGGAAGACCGCGGCCTCTGGTCCAACGGAAGCGATTGTTATCGCAGCACGATTCCTGACTGTCTGTGGCTGAAGTTGGACGGAATCTAGGCGAGTGAACTGTGGTTCCAAAGAGACAGTATAACAAGCCACACAGCGGCGAGGCAATGCACCTTTTGAGGATGAAATGCGCCGGACGGATAATCTCGTGTCTCGGGCACAGTACTGTTTTTTGACGTAATGTGATTAAACGACGTTAGACGTTTTTAAATAGCAAAATATTACCACCTCACCAATGTATTTCACTAGACAAGCCATTAAATCAAATTAATCTAAATTAAATAAAATATATATTTTTTTTTAATTTAGATTTTTTTTTAAGCACTCCTATTTTCATGTTCCCTGAAAGATATCAGGCTGTGTTGCGAACCCTCGATATGTACCAGTATATTGTTATACACGCGGTTCATATATCTACACGAAAGGGCACAGAGAAAAAGTTACTGGGAGAACGAAAAGCTAATAGGTTATAACGATGTTTCGGCTGACTTTCACTTGCTGAAGGCTTAGGATTTCTAAATATGTTTCGTGTTTCAAGAGTGCGTTAGAGAGCGAGTGGTCGCTTAATTAATTCGTCGTTACCGCAGAGGTGCAATATATTGTTGTTCTAGAATCTATGTTTATGAGGAGGTATAGAATGTATGCATGGGCCTTATGACTCCAGCAGTCGAACTCGGCTTAGGTCCGCCCCCGAGCGGTCGACTTTCCCAAACGATTGAAAGCGATCTGTAACTATTATAGAAAGTAGCAGACTTGTCCGGTGGCCTGTAAAAAAAACATATTCTAATTTGATCAAATTCGTCGACACAACATACGTAAAACTCTCTCATCGGGGCCTTCTAAGCATTTTATCTGTCTGTTGGTTTGTTAGGTGCTGTATCCTTCGGATAACGCCCCCACCCCTCGTTGTTCCCCAGCCCACGGGACTGTTTTTGACATTGCTTCATAGACGGACCCCCATAAATACAAATGTGCATCGGTGGGGCTCGAACCCGCGCACCTATGTGTCTCCTCTGGCCGTGAGGCGCAGGCCACCGGGCTCGACAATACCACTACTACTACTATTACTACTAAAACAACAGCGAATGCTAGACACGTGGCAGGCTCACTCTTTGCTGATGCGTTACAGCTCGCATCTAGGGCCCGCAGTGCGACGTTGACTTTCTTGCCGACCCAAGCTTGCTTAACACAAGTGATGCTCAAATCGAGCAGGTTCTCATCGTGACGAACGTCGTAACAGCGAAATCGGCCTGCCTGTTTGAAGAGTCGGCTCCCTCATATCGACCCTATTTTTACCATACGCTACTATAGTGGGTAGTATCTGGCGAGGAGATGGGCTGCGCTTTGGGGCACGGTTCGAAAACAACCAACGAACCAATGTTATCAAGAGCCCGGATGTTACCCGGATGCAGTGCACTTTTCATCGCAGAAGTGCGCACAGCCGGGAAATCGACTTGATGTAAATCGGGAAGAATAAAGTTCGCGCTGACCCACTTAGGCGCTCGATTATTGGCCGTGGGTCGTACTGGTCAAGTGTAGATAATACTACTATCTTTTTGCAGGCAGTCTCAGTCGATATAAATGCAATAGCCCTTGATTTGAGCGTTCGATCTCGCTTTTAGCACAGAAAATGTTCACTATTGTCCGATGGCCCTATTTTAAGGGTATGCGTTTGTATGCACTGGGGTATATATATATATATATATATATATATATATATATATATTAGGATGATGCGAGGGCTCTTCCCGATAGCGCTATTTTAAGGATATGCGTTTGTATGCACTGGGGTTATATATATATATATATATATATATATATATATATATATATTGATGATGCGAGAGCTCTTGCCCATCCATTCGTTTCGGAATCTTACAGCGCTCTCTAGACAACATTAGCATGAAAAAGGGTGACGCACATTTATAAGAAAGCGGTCATCACTGCATCAGGCGATAGGCCACGCTATGGCGTCATAGTGCTTCTGTGAAACCTGAGAAATAGTGAATATAAAAGTGCAAACTCAGAGTATTTTGCTATACCAGTTGCGAAAAAGTATATTGTAAACAAAGAAGGCGTTCAATCTTCTACGTAGCGTTCACTCACATTGATTCTATTCTTGGGACGTGAGACATGAAAGCAACCTTCGAATTGCATTGTTCAACTATACTTAACATTGCAAAGGACCTATTGACTTGCTGTAGAGCGTGCAAATACATGCTTAAAGTTGTACGACGGAAGGAAATCACTACGTGTGCGTTTTTAATAAACGCAGTTTTCAGCACCGATTTGCTACAACTCGTCATTTTCTCCCAAAAGGACTCATTGAACATTTTGCAGCTGACAGCAGGAATGTTGTGGGCAAATCGCACACGGTTGGGTCTTACCACAGCGGGCGTTTTTTAAAACATTTTTCAAGATCCTAGTATATTGATTTTTGATCTACTCTGTCAATGTCAACCGAGCAAGATAGGTTAGTTGCAAAGCCTTTGCCTTGCATTCGGGAGGACTGGGTTCGAGACCCAGACCGGCCACTCTTAAATTGGTTTGCATGGTTTCCAATTTAGATAAGGTAAATGCTTTACTAAGTTTCTACTAAGTCTTTTTAAATAAGTGGAATAAAATTAGTCATGACATGAAAAAAAACCGTACACAAGCAATAACCTTACGGAAAATCTTTAAATAAAAAAATGTATGACGACGAACAACAACAACAACAACAACAGCGTTTACTTAAACACAAAAGGTATTGCGAATTGACTATACTAGTAGTTCGTTATCCCTCAGCAGGCAATCGAGTTAATACCTACAACTAAGGTAAAGGAATCCGCTGGTTATTACAACCCCCGCTCCCCCCGCTCCCATATTTACCCACGCTGGTTTTGCAAGTGGACCTGGCAGTGTTTCGTCGGCGGCACGTGACAAATGGTCTCTGATGTGTAGCCTATGGCCATATGGGTTGATAAAGGAGTAGATTAAATTCGACTAACATTTGCCAGTGCTGTATGATTAGTATTAGTCAGAGTAGTAGTAGTCGTAGTAGTTAGTAGTAATAGTACTGAAGCCGCGACGCTAGTACGTCCGGACTTTGGCGCCAGAGATTTACTTGTTAGGGGTTTTGTGTGTATGTGTATACTGTACGTGTCTATTCAACCTTGTCATCTCTGGTCGCGGCAAGCTAAAGATTCGAGACGGGACAGAGAACATTGCTAGATAGGAGAGAAAGAGAGAAACAGAAAGATCAAAAAAGAAATAGAGAAGGAGATAGAGGCGGGAATAGGGAAGGGATACTCTGTCTTGGCCGAACAAACTCTCATGCTCTCCTAGCTGGTAGTGAAGTAACTCGGCTCTCGAACTCGGTGGACAACTTGTGCCTAACATGGCGATGGACAGCGTTGATCGTCGCGGTGCTGCTGCTGCTGCTGCTGCTGCTGCCGCATTCCGAAGGTAATTTGGCCCTGGTGTATCTCGTCCTCGGCCGTCCGTTCCCTGACATCGTATTGGTATTTTCCTACTTTACTTTGGCTTTCGATTGATGTTATCGGTGAGTTGCGCGCTCGAACGTCTGAGTCTCAGTGTGTCGCTGGCTGGCAGGCTGGGTGAGCTTCGCGTTTGTGTCTGAGTGAGTGAGTAAGTGTCTGATGTATACGTTTGTGTAGTGAAGTGCTTTCTTCGTTGGGCAAAATATTTTTTTTGCTCCTGCGGCTGTCCCTTGCTGAACGCACGTTGCTGTTGTTGTCGTGGTCGTCGTCGTCGTCGTCGCCGTTGCCGTCGCCAGTGCCTTGGTCTGAGGTTTCGAGGGGTTTCTGGGGTTGTATAAGTTGAGCCTACAGAGTCCAGACCCCCCCCCCCCGTTCCCCCACAAAACATCGTCGGACATACACACACACACACATATCAAATAAGCCTGACTGGTGCTGGGCGACGAACTCTTTTCTTACGCCAATCAGTGTCGCCATGTTACGCCAATCGCGCACATGGTGCCGACGTATCCCGCCTCGCAATTCGAAGTACTCATCCATGCATTGTAATCTATTGTTTCTATTCTTGCTGATCTGATCGATACGAGGCGGGCCGTGGGCGAGGAAATATTGCTAAAGCTAGGCAGCATCACTATCGTCTTTTCTTCTCCATTCGACCAATTCATAGGATTCACGAAGTATAGTGCCTTGTTGTCGGGTTTAGAAGAAAACAACAGAGTTGTTACGTTATGGCGTTCAAAGTGCTCGCTGTCGACAGTAGAAGCCGTCCGTCGACGACGGACAGCTAGACAGTTCTGAAACTCGAGATCTGTCTGCACTTAGTGGTGGCAGAACCGAGAGTGGCAGAGACCGCTGCGTCACTGAGTCCAGAGATCGACAGCGACCCTCTCCAGGAGGGCTGAGAATTCTATATGAGAATTTAGCTCTCAGAATTATGTGCATCTGTGCTTAAATTAAACATATGGGCAACAAATAATACAGTACGTATTAATAACAAACAATAAAATAAAACAATGCGATGAAAAAAGGAAGATTATATAGTAGTAGCCAGTAGCCAATATGGTTAGACACAAGGAAGGCGACCTTAGTGGACATAGGGAAAGGTTACAATACACAATAGTGTGCAAACGCGGGGTAGGCAAGATGTGCGATAGGCGACACTATTATAATATATTATATTGCAATTAAGTATAATAAAATTGAAGTAATTTTATTATGCTTTTTTACAAATGAAGACTACAAATTAGAGTTGACAAAACCGAGGTAACACACACCGCGTACGGCACAACTCGAAATCTCATAACTAAGCTAATGTTTAAGGACCATATTTCCAATTTTGGCACAGGCTATTTTTTGTGCTGATTTTGCCATGCTCATTACGTATGGCTCAATAGATGATATGGTCGTTAATGATGGTTATCATTATAATTTATTATCGTTAACATTGTTGATGTTTATTCATCATTATTGGTGGATCCTCACAATATTTACGAGTTATTTCGTTCAAGTACGTCAATTACAGCAGTTGTTAAAGAGCTGGTGTTCAGTTCTAAACATTTCATTACGTGATGTCGGTCGATGCCAATTTCACCTCAATATTTACAAACACATTCGTTGATTTGGAAACTTTAAACAGAGGTATTGGTGATATCTGTGTTATCAGGTTATTTTACATACCACTGCTCTGTTTTGTTGCAGACCTTCTTTCCATTTGTTGCTAAAAAAAGCGGCTCCGTCTGTAAAATTTTGAATTACAAAGTTCCGGTTTCGCTTTTTTTTCTGTTTTGTTTGTACTCCTCGAACGTGTCGTGATCAAACTGGTAATTACGGTGTACTAGAGTTTCTATGAAGGTGGGCTCATTGTACATAGATGAGGCGGTTTTTGAAAAACCAATTGCTTTTTTAAGACACATAGTTTTAATCTTGTCGACTTCTAGAGAGAGAATATAGATATGAGGCATTATGTTACTGTGGAAAGGATTTTGAGTTTAAATATACTAAGTACAGTCCTAAGGTCAACTTGTCGGAGATCCTGGTTCTCCAACACCATGGCTAAGGAAACCGTTTGTACTCTCATTTCGTCAATATGCCTAGTAAAACACACTTTGTGTGTCAGTGTTACTCCCAAGTATCTGACGTGGTTACCAATTCTATTGCATGCCCATTTATCTTGATTCTTATCGTTATTAATACATTGTTTTACTCACTCTCCGTGAAGATTTTAACATTAAAGGTTGCATTGTATAGCCGCAATCGTCATATTTTAGTCATAAGCAAATGCATAACCTCATTTGAGATATTTTAGCCGGTCAACGTATCAAAACTCAATAAGCCAAGGAGGTCTCATAAGCAATTGATGTGGCACAGGATGATACTGCTCATTGCTTATTTGTACTGTGTGCGACTAGTTTTAGAAAGTGCCTTTAAGAAACGAAAGCTCCTTGTGTCAAAAAAATCAAAACAACGTCTCCAATTTAGAATACGCGCTTTATTTAAATAAATGATAAGAATTTGTTTTAGCATCAAATGACCAGTTCCCTCACGGGTGTGCGTCAGTTGTATGTCCTGGTAACCCTCCAGGGGAACAGCGACATAACGATCTCTTTTCGAGCTATGCATTTGGGCTCGTATCTCACTTGACATCTTGTTGTTGTTGGTATGCGATTAAAAAAGAAGCTGCAAAACTCCTCATTGGAGAAAACATAGTTGGCAAATTTACAGTCTAATTCATTAAAAGTGTCTATGATATCTTTAACAACGGCTTGCGCCGGTGGGACGTCACAACGATAAGAAACTCGGCGTGTGAATTTCTTGATCACACCTCTCAGTAGTCGTCTATCTTTTTCGTTCATGGGGTACCACACTTGAGAGGCATACGTCATGATTGGTTCTACATAAGTATCAAACAATTTTATTCTGTATGTTCTGGATTTTTAACAATGAAGGATCTGAGGATCCAGTTGCATCTTTTCGTCGCCTTAAGCGCGACTTGTCGACACTGCTCTGAAAATTTCATGTCAGGTGTCATAATTATACCTAAGTCCCCCATAGCAGTTACATTTTCGAGTGGAACATTGTTGATTTTATAGACAAAGTGATCATTTCTTCTTCCAAAGTGCATTACTTTACACTTCGGGATCGACAGTTTCAAGTCTAATTGCTGCGTCCATTCATAAAAATTGTCTATGTATCTCTGCATGCGTTCACAATCTGATGTAGAATTGGCGCGTGCATATATTTTTACGTCATCAGCATATACTTTTGTCGATACCTCATCGGGTATTATGGATAAAATTGAGTGTGTATACAAAATGTAGCATAAGCAGCCAAAAACTGTTCCTTGCGGACAGCCTGAGGTGACCTTAGCGGGAGTCGAGAAACAGTCGTTCACCTTTACAAAAAAAGCTTCTATCAGTCAAAAAGCTTTTTATCCAACGTAGAATTTTGATCCTACGCCGTGTCGGGATATACAGTTCAACAGTTTCGTGTGGGTGGTGGATTCGATAGCTGACTTAAAGTCAAAATACAGTACGTCGAATTTCACTTGAATGGGACGGCATAATGCATGCTGTTGTGAAAATATGCTGAACATCAATGTCTCAAAAACAAAAGCGATTCAGTTTAACAGAGGATGAGCGTATGCTCAAACTGACTATAATATAAAAATCGGCTTAAAGTGAGTACGTTCATTTAGATTCACTTGAGTTATAAAATAAATCTACGTTGGTGCTGTATATTTGCAACGATTCGGTCAACAACCTCAGATACCTAGGAGTAACGCTGACACCCAAGCTGTGTTTTACTAGGCATATTGCAGAAAGATTTCCTTAACTATGGCGTTGAGGAAAATAAAACTGTAATAAGTTTAATTAAGCTCAATTTACCTCAGAGCCATATTACAAATATATTTATTAAAAAAGCAATCACAGCTGTTGATTATGTCCACTGTTCATATTTATTTAGTTAAAATCAATCGGATGCATCAAACATAAACATAAAACAGGGTAAATGCATCATATATATTAACTCGCTATAGAACTTTTGCCGGCACGCCTCAATGAGCTCACTGAAGCGCGGGCTCTTGCACAACTTGTGGTGACACATTTTATAGCTATAGCATGTGACGCAGTGCTTGTTATGGAGTAATCCAGCTAGAAGGTTATCAAACCCGCAGTGCAATAAAAACTGGTCAATGTCAGCATTTTTCTTGAATACATTGTATTCTGAAATCGTCTAATGCGGAGGTGCGATCGGCTTGAATCTCGTGAGGTCGGCTATGCAGCGGGATCACCTCTGCTCCATACGAAACAACAAAAGCCTATTGAAGAAAGTACTAGTGCGTCGCGTGAAGATAGTTTCTGCAGGCGGAGTATGCTTGTCATTTAAAGTCTACCCTTTTTAGCATTGAAAGTTATGTGTTTTGTGAAGCAAAAGCCTTTTGGTGAAGGGTAGATACTAAGCAGGGTAGCAGAAATTACCCACATATTCAACAGATTCTGTACGAAGGTAAAAATGGCAGACGTTCTCCGGACATGAATTTTATTGGGTTAGATTTTGGCAGAGTTAATGTGCGTTTGTGCTGCCTGCGGTTTACTTGTTAATGGTTTGGACAGGAGGTCAGAATCTTACACACTTACGTAAAATGTATATTGCTAAACGCTCCTAAAACATGCGTCAAAACATCGTAAAATATTTGACTCACTTTGTGGCTCTATCTCTATAGAGATCGCGTTGGAGTCGAACCTGCGTAATTATCTGTTAACATATCAGATCTCGCAGAAAAAAAACACATATTAGAAGAAAACAAATATTTCTGTTCAACCTAATCTACCCCACCTAATCAAATTCAGAAAATTGCTTGATGGCGTGCAAAGTATGTTCCCGAAGCGCCTTCGATTAAGGTGCTCCCAGGACATACCGGTCGACGCTCTTCCCACCGTTGCCTCGCTGCTCGAGAAAGGCAACAGAACTGCTCTTTGGCAATTTAAACGTATAACTTTCTATGACATTTATTTGATGCAATGGCCTAAAGAGTCAGCGGTCCGTTCACCTATAGGTCGTGGCCCGCACGGAACTTAATCTCGGATTGTTTGCCTGACGAATGACTAAGCAGGTACATGCGAATTCAAATTGCTGCAGCCTTTGACGCCTAACAACGCATCGCTTTTAAGATATCGAGGTTATGCCGCTTGTTGCCGCATAGCTGCCTATTGAATATTCATTGCAAAACGCCCCCATGCGATAGTAAAAACGTAGCTAATATTTACGTTACTTTATATATATGTAAATATATATGTATATGTATATATACATATATATATATATATACATATATATACATATACAGGTAGTTCAACAAGTTCTTAAAATGAGCTTTTCAGAATTCGAATTTTGGCGCGCTTTTACCGCTATTGGAAACGGCAACTTTTCGAATGCTAGCAGTCAAAATATTATGGTGATTAGCCGTTGCGATTTCGTTTGATCGCTTTTCCCGTGCAACGTATCGGCGTGATTTTGAAAAATGGAGAAAAAAGAGTTTCGAGTGATTATCAAGCATTTTTATTTCAAAGGTTGGAATGCGACCCAAGTGAAAACTGAGTTAGACGAGGTGTACGGTGACTCTGCGCCATGTTTTGCCACTGTTTCCAACTGGATTAATGAGTTAAAAAGAGGTCGCAGGAGCACCGAGGATGAACTACGTTCAGGACGCCCAAAAACGGCAACTGATGAGGAAAACGTGGTAAAAGTGCGGAAAATCGTTGCCGCAGATAAGCGACTGAACATTAGGGAGATAGCGGAGGCCTTGGGGATCAGTTTGGGTAGAGTGCATTTCATCCTGCACGAAAACTTGAAGATGAAAAAGCTCAGAGCAAAATGGGTGCCGCATTTGCTCAACCAAGGCCAAAAAGACGCGCGTGTTTCCGCTTCACAGCGAAATTTGGCCAAGATGTCGAAAAATCCGTCGGATTTTTGGCGCAGATTCGTGACCGTCAATGAAAGCTGGGTCCATCACTACACTCCCGAGACCCAAGAAGCATCTCATCAATGGTGTGCACCTGGTGAAGGATCTCCGAAGAGGGTGCGGACAACGGCATCGGCCGGAAAGATGATGGCCACGGTTTTTTGGGACCAACGTGGAATAATTCTGGTCGACTACCTTGAGAGCGGTAAAACGATTACGGGAGAATATTATGCAAGACTGTTGGACTGCCTGAAGCAAGAACTCATCGTGAAACGGCCCGCTTTGCAGAAGGGGGTTGTCTCGTTTCACCAGGACAATGCCCCCGCACACAAGTCGCGGCAAGCAACGGCAAAACTGGCCCAACTGAGGTTCGAACTTATTGAACAACCTTCCTATTCTCCAGACCTGGCCCCCTCTGATTATTTCCTCTTCGGACATTTGAAGAATAGTCTCGGTGGAAAGCGTTTTTCCAGCAATGAAGAGGTTAAGGCTGCTGTCCAATGCCTATTTTCAGTCTAAAGACGCGGAATTCTACTCAAGAGGTATAAATGCTCTGAAATCTCGCGTGGGAAAGTGTATTGAGCTTCTCGGGGAGTATATCGAATAAGAAAAATTAAAAACAAGATTTGGATAAATTCTTGGTTTCATTTTAAGAACTTGTTTGAACTACCTGTATATCGATATATATATATATATATATATATATATATATGTATATATATATAGATTATATGATGTATATAGATATATATATATACAGATATAGTATTATATATAGTATACTATATATTATATATAATATACATATATATATATATATTATAGTATAAGATTATATCTCTAGTATATATCTATACTATAGATATGATATATATATACATATATATAATAGATATATATATCTATATATCATAACATTATAGTACCTCTATTAGATATATATAATATATAATTTTTTTTTTTATTATTGAACTACCTTTTTTTTTTTTTTTTTGTGGAGGAGAGTGAATGCTTTTACGCACGCTACGAGTACGAGGTATTCCCCCCTCTCGAGCAGTGTGGGACTCGACCCTAGCGGTTGGATGTTGGTCCGCCAAGACCCCTACCCACTAAACACTACTCCCCCCTTAAGCTTCACTCTCTAATGGCCCAGATATCCATAGAACAGTACTATGGGCCATTAGGAGAAGTGGCGAGCGCCTACCGGATCATTTGGCCGAGGTCACTCACGGGTGCCCCCACCGGTCCGACGTGCTTGTCCCAACACCTGCGAACCCGTCTGAATACAAGCCACGTCATCTGTTGATGTCGTAAGCGCTATCCGTTCTCTTCTGTACTTGCCGAGCTCGGTTTTCTTTTTCATTACTGCAGTTGCCATTTCCTCGCCCATCTTCCATGCTGATGCTGTGCTGCATATGTACTCCACAAACATTTTCATGTTACTTCTTGGCGGGTCCGGTGTTCTGGCTCCTCGTTTTTCTTCTTCTCTGGACCATTTCAATCTTAGCAGCGCTATGGCAGTTGTCCTTGCCTGCTCTAGTCCGTTGCATTTTAGGAGAGTGTGCTCGGGGTCATCGTCGACGCCGTCCGCACAGTGCACGCAGGTTGCCGAGGGAGATTTGCCAATACGAAAGAGATAACTTTGAAAGTCACCATGGCCAGTGAGACACTGCGTAAGGAAAAAGTTTAGTTCCCCTGCCGAGCGGTCTATCCACTTTTTGATGTCCGTGATGAGCAAGCGAAGTGAATGGCCCGGTGAGCCTATGGGTATGGCGTCCCATTCTTCTTGCCACGCTCTTATCGTCTTTTCCCTCTCAATTTCTTTGCTGGACTCACCCCCTGCTTCCCAAATCCTTTTCCTTTCGTTTACTATTAAGTCCCAAGGTGGGGAACCAGCCAGTACCAGGGCTGCGTTTGTGCTAACCGTACGGTAGGCCTGCGGGATTCTAAGCGCCCCTATTCTCTGCGTATTTCTCAGGGCCTTTCTTGCCGTCGTCGTTTTTAGGGTGTTCTGCAGCCAGACTGGCGCCGCGAAAAGTGCAATTGATTCGGTAACCGACATTAATAGTCGTCGCCGACACTCCCGCGGCCCGTATGAATTTGGAAGGATCTTGCCTATAGCGTTAGCCGCTTTAGTTACCTTAGCCGTGCATTTCCTGATATGACTTGCGCCCCTGAGACCCTTGTCTAGTAGGACACCAAGGTATCTGGCTTCTGTTACTTGCTTGATCTCCTGGCCCCCCACCATCAGTTCTATGCTGCCCACTTTTTTTTCTTCCTGTCAAGAGAATGGCTTCACTCTTTTCCGGGGCCAGCTGTAGCCCAGCTTTATCCATCCATCTTTTTGTCGACCGGAGAGCCATGTTTGTCTTTAACTCTAGCTCTTCCTCTGTCTTTGCTTGAATAATAACGGCCAAGTCATCCGCGTACGCAATCATCTCTACTCCCTGTGGGAGATCTTTCTGTCTTAAGACGTCGTCATATGTTATGTTCCAGAGCAGGGGGCCCAGGATTGATCCTTGCGGAACTCCTGCTGTCATGTCTATCTCCACCGTGCCGTTAAAAACTCTTCTGTCTTCCAAGTATCCCGAGACGGCTCTCACAAGAAACGAAGGGACCGCTTTTCTCACCAGGGTTCCTAAAATCTCTTTCCACGGCAGACTGTTGAAAGCGTTTTTGACATCCAGAAGGACAGCCACAAGAAGTTTCCGTTTGTATATTGGAAAACTGTGCAGCAAGTCAGCTTTGGTTGTTATTCGTTGAATTGCTGTGAGAACTGATCTGTTCTTGCGAAATCCGTATTGGTTGGCCGATAGAAGATCATTCTGTTCCGCAAACGTCCTAAGTCTGTGTTCTAAAATTGCTTCATATCTTTTTGCCAGGGTGTTCAAGAGACATATGGGTCTGTACCCTCCGCTACTTTTGGGAATCAAAACCACCTCCGCCCTCTTCCAGTCTTTAGGCATTTTGCCACTTGCCATCGCCTTAGTAAGTACTGTCGCTACCAAATCAGGGTGTTCGTTAAAAAGCATTTTTACCGCCAAAGGCTGAATGCCGTCGGGCCCTGGAGATTTCCCTGGCTTTAGCCTCTCAGCTGCCATTATTACCTCTGCACGCGTGATAGGCGGGAACTCTTCTGGGGTTATCCCTCTTCTTACGAAAGTCTCTCTGTTAAAATGTGCGTCTTGTGGAAAGAGTTTGTTTAAAATCTGTACGATCTCTGTGCCTGGCATTAAAACTTTTGGGGCCTGCGCGCCTATCCCCCTGATCATTTTGTAGGGTTTTCCCCATGGTTCGTCATTTATGTCATTTATCTTTTGACGCCACCATAGCTTTTTGCTTTCTGCTATTTCGTTTTTTAAAAGCACCCTACATCTTCTATAATTGTCTAAGGCGAGGATCTCGGCCTCCCTGGTCCTATGGCGTGTTTTGAGAGTCCTTTTGGCTTTGTTACAATCTGCCCGTTTCTGCGCTATGACTTTGTTCCACCAATATTTCGGTTGGCATGTAGCCCTTCTTGGGTGAGGGGGCTTGGTAGCCCTGGTGCAGGCCCTGATGAGAGTGTCGTGCAGTTCTTCTGGGGTGTGGGGGGAAGCTTTGAGGATTGCCTTCTTGAGCTCTTTCTTGAAGACCTCTTCGTCCTTGATCCTGAAGTACGTTTTGGTTCTTATAGGCACCGTTTTTTGCTGCAGTTCCACCGTGAACTCAATACAATAGTGATCGCTGAGGTTTTCTTCCTCAGTGAGCACGATCCATTCTTTCATTTTGTTAACCATTGTATCGTTGCATAGCGTTAGATCGACCGTTGACTGATGGCCGGCTCTGTGGAAGGTCGGGTCTTTGCCATCGTTTTGTATATACAGGTCCAGGCTGGCTGCCCATTCAATCAAAATTTTCCCTCTCTTGTTCGCTCGCCGCGACCCCCATGTTTCCGACGCCGCATTGAAGTCTCCTGTTACTACTACGCCCTTTCCATTTGTGGTTTCTTTTATTGATGCACCGATTTCACTCAGTAGATGTTCGAGTTCGTCCAGGCTGCCGTTGGAGCTGCTGTAACAAGAGTACAGCCTCCACCCTTCTAGCAGTTCCACCCATACAAACCCGTGCCCGCTTCCATGCCTTATGATTTGCATGGAGCCGGTGTTTATGATTACTGCATTTTTAGTTTGATCTGAAAACCACTCGGTTTTGTTTGTTGCCATCGCTTGATTAGGTTCGCTCACCGCTACTAGCTTGGCTCCTCTTCTTGAGGCTATCTCTTCGACCATGTCATGCGCGTATTTAATCCTGTTGCAATTTACTTGTATTATTTTGGTTCTGTTCATTGTTGTTCTGAGGAGTTTGGTCCTTCGTTTTCCAAATGTTGAAAACGGGCCGCCCCTTTGGAGCCTTTTTGTAGCCAGCCATCTGATGTATGCTTGTCTCTTTGAGCTTCCTTCCTCTGTTCCCTGGCCGCTTTTTTCTCTTCCTTTTCTTTTTGATCCGCTCTTGATTCCCGGGCCTTGGCTTCCCTTTTTTCTGCCTCCGATCTTGCGGCTTGTTTCCTTTCCTTAAGTAGTTTTGCGTACTGCGGGCAAGCCATAGTTCGCGGTTTGTGATCATTCTCATTGCATACGTAGCACGAGGAGTCAGTTTCCTTACATTCCTTTGCTATGTGCCCCTCCTTCCCGCATCTATAACACCTCCTAGCAGTTGCCTCTTCACTTTGGCAGTCTCTTGCTATATGCCCTATTAAGTTGCACCTATAGCATGTTGGGATTTGAAACCACTCTTCAGCCCTGCATAGGCGCCCTGAGATGGTGGTACTTTTTTTGGCAACGGGTCTTTTAGCATCCCGATTGGGCAAAGTTACAAAACATTGCCATGTTCCTCTCTTGTTGCTCTTTGGTGGGTCTACTCGTACCTTCGTTGTTTCATGCAGGTCCAACGAGTTGCGCAATCCCTTCGCTATCTCATCTAGTGGAATGAAAGGGTTAACGTCCCTCAGCACCACAGTTTGAGTTGGACCCGTTGCTTCCCTAATGTCTATTTCCATTCCTGTTCTCTGTCTCAGAGCGTTGGCAAAAGACATGCCGCCTCCGACTCCTTTTTCCGTTATTTTAAGAATTAAGTCTCCTTCTTTATTTTTTTTACCGGTCCGATCTTTACTTCGGTGTCCTTTCGATTAATGTGAGGAGCAATGTCTTTAATCATGTCTTCCATGGACATGCCTTCTTTTGCTTTTATCCTAATAGAACTCTGACACCCAGTCGTTCGTTCTTGGCTTTTCATTGGCGCTGCCGGGCTCCTTCCGTCTGCCACAAGTTCCGCCACTCCTCCTGTTTTCCTGCAGCAGACTTCCGCTGCTCTCCTGATTGACTGTCCCTCCCAGTCTGGGGAGATGTAAAGTCCCACAGTGGTGTTGTTGCTTGCCGAATGGCATCTTTGTAGGACCTTGTTGAGGTTTGACAGGAACTGTTCCGGAGTATCCTCTGTACTTCCAACACCGATCACAAGGAGTCTTGTGTTGCTGCTGGCTGAAGCAGCAGTGGGCTCCACTGCATCTTCCGTGCCCGCGTCAACTAGTTCCAATTGCTCGCTGCTGCGCAGAACAGCCACCCCACCAATCGGAAGCCGAGTCACGGAGCCGGCGAGTGGGAATTGGTTGCTCATCTGCTTGAGTACGTTTAAGTCCTTCTCTGAACCTTTATTGATGAGCATAGCCCTTGCTTCCCTGTCGGTTGTTATGCTGTCTTTTGTAAGATTTGTGGCCTTGAAGATTTCCTCCGGCCATTCTTCCGCCACCAATCTGGCTGTCTCTTCTAGGGAGGACAATGCTGCAATTTTGGCTTCTATATCTCTTCCCTTCTGTAGGTCCCTATGTTTGTTTTCTGTTTCTTGTTGGCACCTTGAGCACGTTCGTGTCGATCTTGTCTTCTCGATTTCGTCCTGTAGTTCGTCTGCTTTTACTTTCCATTTTACTATCTCTTCATGTGCCTGTGTCGTCTTTTTCTGCCATTCCTCGGCCTCTTTGATTCGGTTGTCTTGGACCGCATTTAGTTCGTCCTTACATTTCTGCAATTGCCTCAAGGTATCGGCTTGCGCCGCCAGCTTATCTTCGACATCGGCCTGCAGCTGCAGGGCTCTACTTTCAAGCCTGGTTATGGCAACTTTAATGTCCCCTTTAGTGGTAACGTGTTTTTCCTTCAGCATTTTGAGCTGCCTCACGACTTCCAGGAGGCTCTTCATAGCTTCATATTCTGTGTCCGGTTTCTCCAGTTGAGTCTTACCTTCAGCTCGTGCTTTCTTAGCCGAGTTGCCAGTCCGTTGATGTTCCTCATCCTTTTTCATCTCTCTCTCTTTCTGCGGTATGTCTTCTGGAGATCCGGCCATCGTCCGCTTTCGCCTGGAGTTCTCGGAGAAGCTGGGGTCGTCTCCTACCTCTTTATCAGTTTCTAATCCCATGCCATGATTTTGTGGGCTTTACCGCCAGATTGTTCATGTGGAGTTGTTTCGATCTCCTTTGATTCATCGCTCTCGTTTGTCTGTTTCTTTATTTTATCTTCTAAAATCTCTTTCTTGTCGTCATTTTGACTTTTTTCAGTTGGCCGATCGGGGTCCCTGAGACCCTTGAAGGGGTCCATACCGCCTCCTTCCTTCTTTTGTGTCTTTTTTTTATATTATTTAATAACAATAAGAATTATTTATTATTGTTATTATTATTAATATTTTTTTTTCTTAGGAATTGTTTATACGTATATGCACTTATACGTACAATATGAGCATTACGCATATGTGTACACACACCATATGCGCAAGCATTCACACGCAATTATTCATGAGTTTCACGAGTGCAATGACACGTTCGCCCATGTACCACCACGTCCCGCCAAGTATTTGTGCGCCTACTAATATGTGCACGTGTAGCGCATGTTAGCATATGTATACGCTGGGTACGGACCTGCACCTATAGCAACCAGATTAGGACGGCATAAGAGCACCACCAGCAGGTTCTTAAACCCTGGAGTGAACCAAAGGTGCAGATCTAACAGTGGGCGAAAGCCAGTTTTGACTATTCGAGATCGGCGAAGGATCATACAGTTGGCTACTCATGACCAAATGTCTTCTTCCAGGATCAGGACTACTTTGGGAGTGCCAGTGCACCGATCCACAGTGTACCGAGTGTTAAGTTCTGACAAAAACGTGCGATACGCGAAATGGAAGCTTATGCCGCGACTGCAACCGAAGCACATTGTCGCACGGCGTGAATTTTCGCATAGATACCAAACTTGGGATAACGAGTGGAAAAACATCGTCTTCTCGGATGAAAATAAATTTAATCTCGATGGCCCTGACGGCTGTCAGTACTATTGGCACGACTTACGGAAGGAACCTAAATGGTTCTCGAAACGTGTGGCCGGTGGTGGCTCTGTGAAATATTGGGGCGCGTTTGGATATAATGGGAAGTCTGATCTAGTCGAGATTGTGGGCCGAAACAATTCTGACATGTACCAGCGCATTGTCAGTTCCCAGTTAGAAGCCCACTTCAGAAGAATTGGGGGACCTGACGCAGTTTTTCAACAAGACAACGCCACGTTTCAGATCTCGGCTAGCACTATAGCCTATTTTCAAGAACAAGGAGTGCCACTTTTTGACTGGCCGGCATTAAGTCCAGACCCGAATCCTATTGAAAATCTTTGGGGACATTTGGTAAAGCAGATTTACGCAATTGGTCGACAATATAATCATTTGTCGGACCTCAAAGAAGCTGTCCAGCAAGCAATGGACTAATATTCCACTTTCGTACTTACAACAGCTCATTAACTCCATGAAAGACCGAGTTTACGATTTGATTCAGAAGAAGGGACGAAAAACCCGTTTCTAGAATAAAATATGTAGTTTCAAATGAGTCATACAGCCCTGCTAAGAATCGAATACGCTGTAAGGCGCTATTGTTGCTAATATTTTGCAACACTGTTTTTTCACACTTTTTTATTTTTTGTATGAACCGATGTTGAGATTGCAATGAAATCAACACTATACTCATTTTCGTCATGTACATCATGCGCTTAAAATTTCAAGCCATTCAAATAAACCAAGCCAAAATTATCACAAAAAAACATGAGTTGCTAATTTTTTGCAACACACTTTATATATGTATGTATATATGAATAAACGTGTGGATCTTGTCTAGCTTAGTAGTAAGGGCAGGTGCGCATCTTTTGGGGGGGGGGGGCGTTTGGTGATGGCGCGTTGACGTACGAACACATTGGTCGTACGTATGTGGAGGAAAGCAAGCAGCAACCATTGAGCCGGGGAACCGCGCCGCTTCATGGAGCGGAACAGCACCCGCCGGAGAAGGCCATCATCGTACGAACAGGCCAGGGCAGGCCCTCATCGTCGTCGTCGTCATCGTCGTCGTGGACGATGACGGCGGGCGTCGACACACCGAACCGGACCAATAGCTGAATAGCGTGGCCGGCCTGGCTGAACATCGTGTCAGAGAGTGAAGCGAGTCAACGAACCGCGCAGACCTACGGCATCGTCGACATATGGCCATTGGTGGTGACAGCTGTACTCGAGATAACGCCGGCCGTTGCTACCTGCACGGCCATACCTTCTTATAGGGACATAGTACATGTATGTATGTATGTGTATATATATATATATATATTTATACATAGTACATGTATGTATATATATATATATATATATGTTGGTGATGTGGCACAGCCATATCTTTCTATATGGACAATGCATATATACAGGATCATTCATATTGTTGTGCACGCATTTCGAGGTTTGATAGAACTCGGCTAGAAAATAAGTTTTCCCTATGGAGGGAAGACGTGGAAACGTCTTGTTTAGGAGAGAGAGTGAAGTTTATAAAAGTAGTTTTTCTGCCTTTCCTTAATCTGGGTATTAGCTTTTTGTTACGCAAGCTAGTGAAGTGTCCTCTTTGTTGTGCAGAATTTTCTTCCGAACACGCCGGTGTAATCGGTTCCTTCATACGTTGACTGGTTCTCCCGCAAACAGAGATTTCGCACAACTATGTAGGAAAAAAAAGGCAGAAAAACTACTTTTATAAACTTCACTCTCTCTCCTAAACAAGACGTTTCCACGTCTTCCCTCCATAGGGAAAACTTATTTTCTTGCCTAGTTCTATCAAACCTCGAAATGCGTGCACAACAATATGAATGACCCTGTATATATATATATATATATATATATATATATATATATATATTTATATACATGCATATGGCTAAAACAGGTCAAGCTACCTTGACGGGCTGTGTGCACGTATCGAGCATGCGTTCATGCGTCATGCTTGGTGTCCAACTTGAGAGCCTATGGATCTAGTAGAATGTAAACAAACGCAGCGGCCAAACATGGCGCCAACCAGGCAACTGCGTCGAAGGATTTTCAGCAAACATTATCTATTGCTGCCATTCTTCGCGCCGGATGGACTCCTAATGAGATTATGGACGCTGGAGAAGAAGCAGAACCGGGTGGGTGTCTATACAGCAGAGCAAATCATTCTCAAAAGTGTGCGCCGTGTGAGGACGCTAAAACTAAGTAAGGCATTGCAAAAGTGCATTTTGGACTATTCTCGTTCTTCGATCTCGCGCGCTTGGAGCTCGAATTTGATCAATAATTGAGAATCATTGGTTGATGTGTCATTGCGAATTATTGGAGTTCTTCTCAAAACCCTCCTGTGTCAATCATATACCATACAAGTGTGAGATTCTGATTCCACTCATTTCTATATATATATATATATATATATATATATATATATATATATATATATATATATATAATCAAGAACTATTCAAAACAACAGCGTTCTCAATATTCAAATATTCATTAGTACCAGTTGATCTCCTTGACGTTGTGGGGGTTCTCTTTTGCCCCTCCCTTTTGTATGGCCACTTTGTTGTGTCTCTACAAGATCCGAGCAGACAGCAGAGTCAGTGGACCTGGAGGAATAATTGAAGAAGGGGGATGGGGAACCGGTCTTAAAGGTAAATAAAGATGTTCAGCGAACATGTTGCAATGTACACGTTGGTGTTGGCTTCCGAGAAGGTCGGGTGGCGGAGAAGACGTCGTGTGAACGACGTGAGACGTCGTAGGTTGCGGAGTGTAACCGCTTGAACGGCGGTTGGCCAGTGTTGAAGTTTTCCTTATTTATTTTACTAAACCTTACGTTGTTGAAAGCCATTCAGTTGTACTCTGTGGGATCCTCTACTACGTAGGTATAATATAGCATTTGCTGCTTACACGAGTTAGACAGGATACATCTGAAGATCATAAAACCGAAAAACAGACTTAGCTCGCTTGATACCGGGTGTTCCTACGTTACTCGACCACAAAGCAACACGCCGTGTTCGATTCTTTTTTGACGATAGCTTACCCATCGAAGACGCAATCAAGCAAGCAAAAGTCTAGCGGCGAAATTACGGTTGGCTCGGGCGCGATCCAGAACATGTTTCTGCTGTAGGACAGAGCACATACTTCCAGCTTATGTGCAAGTCTCGGGTATGGTGTCCAGAGAAAAAGGGACGTGATGGCACAATACGTTTCCTTGTATGTTCTGCAGATACATATTAAGTGTCTGTTATGCTGTGCAATACATGTTTCAGCAGGACGGCACACCCGCTCGTGCAAGTCGTTCAGTGGTAGGTTCAAGGGTAGCTAGCCAAGCGTATGAACAGTTCAAATTTTAATCCTTTGGATTACTATGTGTGGACCGTTATTTAGCGGGCGTCTGTCCACCAACAACACTCCGCATAGCAACACAGAGATATTCAACAATTTGTTTTCATCTAAATACAGAATTTAGACCAAGCAAAATCCATTCGTCCCGGTATAGCAGCCGTTGTAAATATGTATAAAATGTATCGACGTGTGTAAGCTGCATACACGTATATATGCGTTTCTTTTTGTGCTAGATAGTGCGTTTTCAGTTAACAAAAAACAATGTGTTCGTTCGTTGCTTTACGAGACTACATACAGCACTAACAATGCGCATAAACTCGTACAAACTGACTTGAGTGCAGCAAATGACTTCAGGAGGGACTGCGGACGAAATTGCAAATCACGTATACAGAAATCCTTCGTGGTCCCTAGAGAAACCGTAGTTACGTTAAGTTATAACATGTATTTATAAACTATAACGAACTAATTAAGTTATGACATGCATTGCGATTATCTTTACAATATCAAAAATCACAACGATTAGAGTAATAATAACATAAATAAACGACGACGACGACAACACACGTGAGGTGAGCAAGGTATACGGGTTAAGCGTGACTTCACACGGGCAGGGTTTCTCGAGGCGCTGCCCAATTCTGCCGGGAGTGCATGCTTGATACTGACATGACTGCCTGGCGAATAACCGACTGGGTGGCGTATACATTCATATAGGGCCAATGGTTTCCTATAATAAGGCTACTTGAATAGTGCTAGAAA
>QVRM01002039.1:0-10000 GCA_003439945.1 Dermanyssus gallinae | reverse complement strand
ACCGTCTTCATTGTCATGGCATGCTAATGTCTAGGAATTCGCTAGTTAGTTCTAAAAGAGGGCTTTGGCGTGGGAGCTCCAACGTTGGAACTGACCGGCCAGATTAATAGAGGGCGCAGGTGATTAACGCCTTTGTCAAATCGAACTTCAGAACGCGTCGACCCTAAATGTTTGTACCGCGTTTATATACATATACTGCCATGCGTGTCCTTCAAAGCACGTGAATATTGTTGGCCGACGCGCTTAGAAATCTGTCGTTTGCACCGATCTGTTAAGCATGACCGTATGCGACATCGTGATGCAATTAGTACATGGCACAGTGATAAATGTTTATGTACGCTTTTGTTGCTAGAGTTTCTATAGTTAAACAGCACCGACAAATAAAAGCACAACCTGAGGCCGATAATCCTATTTTAGTCATAGAGCTACACTCAATATATATATATATATATATATATATATATAATATCATTGTTTTAACATATCAATTTCTAATAGACATTTACATACATTCACCTAACCGCAGTCCGTATTTAGTTTGTTCTAAATAGCCATTTATGTAAGCTTATACTAAGTGTGAGTCCAATGTTGCTATCTCGCTTTGGCATGGCGTGTCATGCTTGACCAATAAAATTTTGTATAGTGGGTGTTTATACGGATACATGCGAATTCATGTTTTTAATTCTAGACTTTCCTCCGTCCCCTACGGGCTTGGCACTTAACCTGAAATATATCTTCAATGCACCGAGGGCCGGACATGTTAAGATATCTAGGGTTTCCTCAACAGTCCTTGTGGCAGCATGGCCGCTGACTCTCAGCGGTATGGTTTATCATATATTCTCAATGAGCATCGCTCCAAAAAAATTCGACCAACAACATGGATCGAACCGGCGACACCCCGGTAGATGACAACCATGACTAGCGCACTAGTCCTCTAGACCACGCCGCCACTTAATGATGCTCTAGAAAGGCATTAGTTCTACGTTCCTCTCTTGCAGGACAAACTGCACTTCGAAATACATTTTCATCTACACGTTGTGGTCTATGAATATTCGAGGCGTATTTTAAGTCAGTATTGTTTTGGTATTAAAAAAAATCCAAGAACAATTGTTTAAACCCCTCTATTTTTACACCAAATATGAGTCAATTTTCAGCATAACTTCTACATATGTTAAGCCACTTGACATATTGAACGACCAACTTCTTAATTCAGTGTTAATTGAATATCTGCCGTCCTGCTAACTAGGCAACCACTTCAGCATGGCCGTTTTGGCGGCGTAGCGATAGCCGTCAAATGCTTCATTAATTGTGGTAGACCTCAACATAAACTATGTTTAGTACAGGATCTGCTGTGCCTTGCGACAATGAGACACGACACTAAGTTTGATGCATTAATTATTATATTTGGTTTCGTACTTAAAGGGACGACACCTAGCTATTATTATGCCAGTAACAGCCATGCTGGAGTAATTACCAAATCAGACAACGGCAGAATATACAGGGCCTCCAGATTTTTGTGAAAGTCTATACGGGGATTTGTAGAGCTAGCTAAAACAAATACTTTTTTTCTATTATAACATAAACTCTAAGATGTCTTATTTCGGAGTGAGAGTGAATTTACTAAAGTATGTGACACTGGTGTTGTTGCCCGACATAAGAGCACTAGGTATACGATTGCGAGTAACCAGTTCTCCTCTGAAGGACACATGACGTCGGGTAGGAGATGCGACATGGTCGTTTAAAATAGAGTTCGTAAAAATTTAAGTTCTATTACTAAGTTTCACATCGAATACCTTAAAATAGCCTTATGACCCTATGACAAGTACGCCTCTAAATGAGCATTTCATGGCGATCATTTGGATACCAAAATTATGATGATACGGTCCAATTGCAGAGTGATTTAAGTTTTTCTGAAAACATGTCGAGATTGCGTGCATGCGTAAATGACTTACTCCATCAGATACATCACTCGTCATAGCTGTGGAACCCATAAGTATTGAACGTGAAAGCTACTTATAGAATTTCAATGTTTGCGAATTCTCTTCCAAACGACCATGCCGCATCTTCTAGCCGGCGTCGTTTGTCTTTCAGAAAAGCAGAATTCAGAAGAGGAAAATGAAAAATAGACCCACGAACACGACGCTGCGTGGTTAGTTTCTATATTGAAGAACCAGTTGTCATGCAATCGCATATTTTGTGTTCACATGTCGGGCAACAACCCCAGTGTCGCGGATTTTAGTTAATTCATTTTAACCCCGAAACAAGGCTTCTGATTGATTGATTGATTGATATTTTTCTCTTTCGTAAAGCGAATACTAGTGTACGGTTTTTTCATGTCATGGCTGATTTTTAATCCCCTCCGATATTTACCTTGTCTAAATTGGAAACCATGAAAACCAATTTAAGAGTGGCTTGTCTGGGTCTCGAACCTAGGTCTCCCGAATGCATGGCAAAGGCTTTGCCACTAAGCTATCTTGCTCGGTATATATATATATATATATATATATATATATATATATATATATACATCGCATTCAATGTGCGAACTGGCAGTAGTTTCTTTATGAGTATATGGACACCCTGCTGTGATGCTGTGCACAATGTAATGTCGTAGCTTGACGCACCGTTGGCCATTGGCGGAGAGTCAGCCCCCCGTTATAGCCCCACCCAGCGGCACCTTGCCAAGCACGGTTGCCTTACATAGAGCAACTAGCTCTACAACTCGTTTACAGTGCCACGGCACTGCTAACAGGGTACATACTGTGAGGACAGTGCGCGTATTAGGATTGTTTACTGGCAAATTTACTAGACGAGCGCTGTACGCGCATTCAGGGGCTAGGCGAAGCAGCAACTAGTAACATAAAACGTACGGTTCTCTTTTTGCATTGACCCACACATAGATAGCTGTCCGTAGAACCTGTGCTGATGCTTGTCGACCGACAAAAGGCAGATTAGCACCCGCCAAAGGGTGGGCTTCTAGTACTCTGGCAATTCGGAGAGATGTGGCAATGGCATATCACTGCGTAAGGTTCTGCGCGTTTGGCACAAAAGACATAACTGTTTAGCACAAACAACGATGATGACGACGACGACGGGAATCGGCGGCAGATGATATAAAGTTCGGTTCGGCTGGCGCTGTTTCGAAATTGGTACGTGCCACTATTCGGTACTGTGCACGCGTGCACACATGCGATCGTGTCTCGAATGGGCGGTACACCGTATTAGTAATTGTAGTAGTTATGTAGTGCCCCAGCAGTAGCCAGGGCCACCCAGCTATGCAACACGCAACCGGGCCGCATACTCAGCTGTCGACTGCATCTTCTTCTGCAGGAAGAAGGCAACGACGGCGGCGGTGGAGACGAAGGAAGAAAACAAGAAGAAAAGAGGAGGAAAAGAGGAGAAAGGGAACGACGCCACTACTGGAGTAATTATATCTGTTCTTAATAAGGCGTCTATTAATTAGTCACTCTTTCTCGCCGTGGCTATAGTGCGAGGCAAGGGCGGGCAAGACGCCGCCAACGCGTGTCGACTGTGCGATGCAGGTTCGAGGTGCTAGGTGGGCAGTCGGGCGGGCACCCACCCACTATAAGGGTTTCTAGGGGGCATGCGCCGGCTATACGGGAAAAGTGGGGCGTGGAGGTTCTAGCGAGAGAGGCGCCCACCATTCGACTGTGTAAGTGGAAGGGGTGCCTAGCCACCGTTGCTGTCCCGCAGCGGTCTAAGGGCGCGAGAACCATGAGTGGAAGACCAGTGGCTCGGGAATGATGTTATTTACGGAGGAGGCTGTTTCTGCTGCTACCATCGTCGTCGTCGTCGCCGTCGCTGCTGCTGCTGCTACTACTGCAACTGGTCGGGAGGCGACGGGCCAGTAGGGCCCGCTGAGTTAGCCGACGTTCGTGGTGGCGGAGATTCCTGTTACCTGTTCGGGCAGACAAGGCGCCGCTCGCTCCAGGTGGCCGGGGCGCCCCTGGTGGTACAGACGCTTTGCCCGAGACGCTGGATGAAACGCTGTCGTTGTCGTCGTCGTTTTCGTCATCGCCGTTGGACTCTGTATGGAGCGAGGCAAACCTATCTGCGATAGCAGAGGAGTAAGCAAACGCATGCACGCACGCACGCAAGCCATGCAGTCCTATCCAATCGACGTATCGACGACGGACTTACGGCACGCGGCGGAATGCAAGGAGACGAGGATACGATACGTTTGCACGAAGCAAAGCAAGGTAAGCAAGGCCTTTGCAGTCGAACAACTCCTGCTGGTCCGGCCAGGTCTTGCACCCCCTGCGTTCACTACCGCCGCCGCCGCCGGTGCCGTCGTCTCCGTGTCCGATCGCCTATGGGGCAGAAGATAGCAAGGAAATAGAGAGCCCCAGGCAGAGAGAGAGAGAGCGGCGGGTGAAACAGGGTGTCGGAAAACGTAGGGAGACGTCCAGCGCACACAGCAAGGGCTTTCACCACGAAACGACAATCTTATTTTCGAGCACTTCATAATATTGCTAGTGCTATGACCGCTGCAAGCTGCGGTTCCTGCTATGATTTTACCACTTTATGTACCATTGTGACAACGTCTTTTGGGACGGCCGCCATTATTGTTGTTAAAGGTAGGAGTGTAACTGTGCCGTCGTCAGCACCATCATCAGCGAAAACGACGACTCATAGCTCTAGCACTACTTCTACCGGAACTAACCAAGTTTCTCCTACAGAAATTCTATGATCGGATCATTTCTAAGTGGTGACCTACACAGAGCTGAATACAATTTTTGTTAATCTAAAAACTCTAAAAAATCTAAACGTCGGGTCATTGTCGTCATTGTTGACAACGACGTTTGTTGTTTGCATATAGCTAAATCAATCCACCTTGCTGAGCCACGGCGGCGTGTTGCGGCCTTCCGAGATCAAAATCGGCTCAGCTTCGCACTGCTTGGATCTTGCTAAACCTGCTAGTGATGTTGTTCCTTTTGACTCCGGCAAGTCAAATCTATTTTCAGCTTCCTCATCATGTCGAGCCCGGTGGCGTGGCGCATTCGTCTGCGCCTTGCAACCGGAGGAGACACATAGGTGCGCGGGTTCGAGCCCCACCGTTGCACATTTGTTATTATGGGGGTCCGTCTATGAGGCAATGCGAAAAGCAGTCTCATGGACGTTAAATTTTGGCTGAGAGTCAGCCCACAAAGTACTTTTAGCTTCCTCATCTAGTCGTCGTGGGATATTTGGCAGTTATCATTATTCTTAACATCATCATCACCATCATTTTCTTGTCCTCTTAGTAGACTGCGATCACGCCTCCGACGACCCGCGTCACGCGGGAGGCTGCCGTCACACAGGAGTGGTGACGCTAGCCTGTTTTTATGCAACGCGTAACCATGCGGTTTCGATGTTTATCTGTGCCGTTCGGTACCGGTCGTACGATCGGCCAATCTCCCTCGTGCCAACCAAGAAACCACCGAAGAGAAACGCCTCGCCTCCCCCCCCCCACAAAACCCGGTGACTCGGGCGACACTGATTAATTAGTCAAGCTACAAACCTTACTGCGTACGCACACTTGGGCTCCGTTCTGAATTTGCATACAAATAAGTACGAGTAAACGCACATGCATGCAGTTATTTATTCGTATCGTGTGTGCATAAGATATAGCTCTCCGTTGGCATTCTCTCTCGACATTTACGTTATATATATATATATAGATATATATATATATATATATATGTATATATATATAATATATATATAATATATATGTATATATTATTATCTCTATATTAATCATATATATGAAAGCGACTTAAGAACTTCGATAAGTGTTTGAACCAATGTGACGTTATAACGCATAATTACTAACTAAAGACTAATTGTTAATGTATTTTTAGCAGTTGCAAATTGCGGGCCGAAATGAAACAATATACCTTATGTAGGTTTATGGTAAGGTGTTTGCGTCGTTTTTTTCCGACAACCCTTGTCTAGCGCTAAAAATGTCAAGGTGACTTTTGATACCTTTCAAACTTTCAACGTTTTTTTTTCATTCGATTATTTTTTATGTGAGCGGAGTATATTATAATTTGAAGAAGTAGGATTATCAGGTTTGTAAGTGCAGTAGAAGATCCCAATATAAATCTAGCAACTTGCGACAGATAGTCACAGTCGTATACGAGCGGATGTTGACATTATGAAATACGAAATATGTGCGGTTGCAGCGTTGGCGGCGTTTTTCGAGGGGCTTCAAACCACTGGCAGTAGCTTTCGCTGTCTATCGTTTCCTTGTTATGTAGAATCTCATAGTGCACGACGCCTTTCCAACACCGCTAGACACACAGCATGGTCGTAGCAAATTATCTAATTAGCATATATAATGCTAATCTAATTGCCTAATTAGCAAACTAGCAAACTGCCAACCACAGCGACCTAGCCAACCAGCGAAAATATGTACTTAAGTAGCAGGGCGACCTAACTACCCTTTTGAATAGGTCAGTTAGTTATTTGACTTATTCTATGGCGTTAACAATAAACTGGGTACGGACACGCAGATAGCACTGCAGGAAATTGTAGACAGATATTTAGCACTACTAAACTATGAAGAAGGTTGGTGTCTTCCCGTCTTCTTCTTCAGTTGGGGACTGCATGGTATGACATCAAAAATGTGGGGGGGGGGGGAGGCGGGGACAAGTCAACTCCTGTCGGATTTTTCCCCCGAGGGCCGCAAGTAGAAGAACGATATGTCAAATGTTCGGCGTTATTTTTGCCAAAAAAATGCATCTACAAAAACAGCAATGCCTCTCACCGGTAAGTAGGGAACTTTGCCATCTTCTTGCAAACGTCACGTAGTTTATCGTCAAAGCGGATGTCGTTGTTCCGTTAAAAACAGAGTAGGGCGCGTCTGAGCCGTTAAGCCTTGCACAGGAGCCTCCTGCTGGCCGGCCGTAGCGAGAGCTGTAAGAAACCCCATGTAGGAAAAGCCCCAAGATACTTGACCATGCCGACAAGGTTGGCTTTTTCAGCCGCCTAAGCAAGGGCGGAAGGCGACGACATCTCCGGCCCTCTGAAAATTGGATTGCTTCGCTGTTCACGGGACCCGGCTCGAAGGAAAAGTGTTATGGAAAGATGGCGACCACCGCGTCCCACCTCTCTGTGGGCGTAAGCTTTACCAAGCTCTGCAGTGCGGGAAAACCCTGGCTATTGTTTCCGGGTTTCAGAAATCGCAATTTACCAGTCTGCAGGGCTAACTAGCTGATTGACAAGTGTATAAATGAGGCCAGCTGACAAACTTATCTAACCAAGCAGTTAACTGTCAAAACTACCTTACAGCATAGTTGACCGATTGACTAATTACTCAACATATCTGCTTTACCAAACTTGTATGGACTAATGTACCATAGGTAGCTCATTCATTAGCTAATATCACTAACTCGCACGCATCGCCCAATATACGTGGGCTGCGACACCGCCTAGACGCCGTGCTATTATAGTCATAGCAGTGCCAATCACTCTCTCCGGGGCTCCAAATAATATTGCCACAGTCGCCATCAGGCGACTGCATTTATTAGACCCAGGTGATTGGGTTTGCAGAGTGTATATGGCGTATCTAACGGTCAGCGCAGGCGCGGTAGAATCTGATAGAAAAAGAAGGTCCCCCGCTGCTTATGGGAAACCCAATATTAAATTATCCAGTAAGGTCACCATGGCCTCCAGACAAACCTGTTCACGACTGAGAGGGCTCACAACCCTACGTACATCTACTGCGCGGATGGACTCCAGGACACTTCAGAACACATAACCGTCAAGTGACCTGCATGGCCGGAGCAGCTTGCGGTTATGCGGTTTTTGGTGGAAGCAACTCTAGTCGTTTCAGAACTAGAGTATGCCCGCAAGAAGATGCTGCAGTCTCTTATTCACTAGAAAGAGGCAGTCATAGGAAAGTTTACGGAAATGGCAACGATTCCATATTATATGCGTCTTCGTTTGACTCTTGTGGAATAAGTCAGCCATGAATAGATCCCTCCTCCGGCTGATTGATTTAGGCAAATATTTCCCAGTCGGAGAGGAGTGCAATTAGGGGACTGGTTCTTGGTAGGATAAAGATCTAAGCAAGCGACCTACGCTTGCAGGCAAGTTTCTTGCAGTGTTATCCGCATGTGGGTACCGCAATTCTAGTTGCACCTCCTTAAAAGCTAACTGCTAGAGCTAATATTTTTCATCAAGTAACAACCTATTATATTCTATTTAATTAACTGCAAGTAGAAACGAGGCAAACAAGTTAGCGACGATGCATTTATAAATATCGATAAAATCTACTCGATAAATACCCCTTTTCTGTCGCCGTTATATCATCGTACCGCAGTCGTCGTCTCCGCCGACACTTAAATCATGCGTATCTATACCTGTCGCTATGCGCCATCAACTCGCAACGAGTATTGTAGTCCTCATCGACTTTGTTGTAACGATAAGCGCCCATGTTTTCAGAAAGGGCTGCCGACGTTGACAGCAGCGAGGAGAATAGGGCCATGATTCGAAAACGATTTGACAACGAACCAAAGGCAGGAGTCGGAAAAACGAGGTAGAAAAGGAGATATTAGCAGTAGAAGAAGAACATAGTTTCGGTTTACCTCTCACCGAACAAAGCCATCAATATGTCTCAATTAATGGATGCGTTGTGCCAGCATGCGCCACTCATCTTGGCAGGCGACTTCAATGCAAAGCACCCTGCATGGGGCAGTGCGAATGTAACCAAACGCGGGGAAGATCTGTTTAACAACCTTGAAACCAAAAACTACACCATTATGAATGATGGCAGCCCAACCTTTATGCGACAGTACAGCTCTGGTTTTGTGGAGTCTCATCTTGATGTCGTCGCAGTGAGCAATGAGTTAACAAATTACTTCACTATGGAAATTGAAGACAGCGCCACCTTCTCAGATTATGCTCGGTGCTACCTGTACTTGAAAGCAGATAATGGCAAAAAGTGGAGATAAACTTGCATCACTGACTGGAGGAGATATAAAGAATATGTTAGAGAACGCCTATCTGCCGGAAACGAAGTTAGTACTGCCATCAGAGAATCCCACAAGATGGCTACCAAGCGAGTCAGGGTTCCTCCATATCTACCCCTACCGGACATCAAACTTGCTGGCCTACTGCACGAGGTAAAGCGTCTAAAGAGGAGATTCAAGAAACATGGGTGGCTGTCCGATTACTCGATGTTGGCATCAGTGATGAAAGAGATAAATTCATATTCTGCTGACTTGCGGAAAAGACTTGAAGAGAAGTTCATCAAACAGCTAGACGTCAACACAGGGTTGGGAGAGGCATGGAGTTGGATTAAGTCAACGGCCGAAATCCAACCAAAATGTTCGCTGTTTGCAGTCTGTCGATCAACGGGAAAGTCATTGCAAACTATACTCAATGATATGCTTGACGGGGCAATAAAAACAGCGGCCACGCCCGACACAGGAGAAACTCCAGGTACTGTCACTGAACCGCCTGCACAGCGCGCATGCGATGAAAACGCTACTGATACTGATTGCGATTTCACAAGGTGGGAGCTAGATCTGGCATTGGTCACTGCCAACGCAAGAAGTGCCCTGGGCCCCGATGGCATCAGCAACAAGCAACTGAGGTCACTGGACAGTACCGGGAGACCCCTTCTTCTTCGTGATCTTAATGCTATCCTCAAAAGAGGAGAATTTCCAACTGAGTGGAAAACTGGGGAAGGGGAACCAATTCTGAAACAAGGTAGACCGCGATCACAATTAGGCTCATATAGGGTGATAGTCAAATTCAATCAGTCAAAATCAAAAACATTCTGGATCTAGCTACTGATATCGAAGAAGCAGTCGCCAGAGGGATCATGTCATGGCCGTGTTCTTCGACGTCGAAGGAGCGTATAACAACCTTGATCATACTGCCGTGTCACTAATTTGATAAAAGCAGGATTGAAACTTAGTAGCGCTATCTTCAAATTGATTGTGACATTCCTGAAATCGTAGCATGTCAATCCGGTGCAAGGTAACAC
>QVRM01002038.1:0-87104 GCA_003439945.1 Dermanyssus gallinae | reverse complement strand
TGTACTGATCAGTGCCGGCCTCGTCTATGAGTGCAATGGCATTGTTCTCAGATCGAAGAAGGAAGGAGACTATAAACTGGCCCAGCCGAGATAAGTGGATTCGGGATCCCTAGACCTATCTTGGAAATTGATAGTCGCGCCTGTTTTCGAGCGGGGGCTGTCAGCGAAAGAATAAGGAGGGACTCGAGGGTGTTTAGCGTTAACTCGTTCAATGGACGAAGGTCGTCTAATCGTCCTGTCAGATTAGCTCTTCGGAGAACGTGGTTGACCCTAGTGGCTGAAAACGACGATCGAAGTAAAAGGAGAGCGCGATGAGCGCCGAGCGGGGTGAGGTTATTAGCGACGTCCTTTAACTCGTTTTGCCATTTTTTTGAGAGCGGCGTGCGAGCCCTTGCGGTCGGAGGGTGACTCCCAGAAGCTCCAGGTCGTAGTCGAGGGCAATCTTACAACCCGCCAATAAAGTTTGTAGGAGACGGGGGTCGAGCGCCTGCGCACTATCACTCGTAACGTAGATCTCGCACTTCGATCGAACCACCACTTGGATTCAGCTCCAGGCCAGAATTCTGGCGAAATTCGCGCCACGACCGTCTCCAACAGGTGATCCCGTCCTACAGAGTTAAAGGCATTCCTAAAATCCAGCTTTACGAGAACCCCAGGTAGTGAGCGTGAATCGGAATAAAAGCTCGGGCGGCATGCACGGCGGAATTTATCTCTGGTTCTATTACAAGCAATCTTTGCGGCTAGCCTGCGCAAGGTGCAGGAGCAAACAATTGGCCTCACTGACCCGTCTTTCTTCTGTAGGACAAAGAGCCTGGCCCCAAAGATTATAGGTCGCAGTTGAGGTGGAGGGACGTCCCACAAAAGCAAGTCCACGATTTTGGCCAATGCGGACGCCAACCGACCGGTTGCGTCCCCCAATGTCGAATATAGTAGGTCTATTAGCTGTCGTGGTCGAATGAAATCAAGACCCCGGCAGAACTTCGGGCCAAACTCTTGACCGCGGCAGTAACTTTTTCCCCCGAATATTACCGATTGGTCCCTTGCTTCTTACCGTCTACAGAATGCAATTATTATATATTGAGTCACTACTACATCGTTTGTACTTTCCAAGTCTCTTTTTCCTTTCCTCCTTATGTGTTGGGTTTTGCGCAATGCGCAATGCTTGTATTACCTGAACGCGTAGCATGGCACCTTTATCAAGGTGCGCATGTGCCGAATGCAAAATGGCCCGAAACTAGCGCTAGCTCAGTATTTGGGCACATGTTGGCTAGGCGCAAAGCGCTGGTGCCCGCGCGGCCTGGGGTGATTCCGAATGATGATACCCGCTCATTGTCAAAACGGACGGCTTCAACGTATAAGACCTAAGACCGTAACGCTGCGATGCCCCCCCCCCGTCTGCTGGTAGTTTAAACTGGTCAGAGACTGCTGTGTGCTGTACATTTATCTCTACATTACTATTACTATTGGAATATTTGATTCTTATTGTGGACTTATCTAGTCGTTTCTATAGCGGAGAAAATAGCAGCAAGGCATGCTTAGCCAGATCCGAAAGAAGATGACACTCATCATACTGTTGGCCTTCAAGACATACACTTTGTATTCACTAGCAGTCCACCCAACAACACCGGATTCAACATTCTAAAACAAGTTCGGGCGTCCATTCATTTTTTTTCTCGGAAATACCTGTCAGTGTAGCATTTTTCGCGTACTCTGTAAGTGGACCCGTCTAACGAAACTTGCAAAGCTTATAGAGTGCGAACTTCTCACTCTGGCGTTAATCGTAGAATGTCTTCAGTCTGCAGATTTTTGCTATGCAGTTGCACTCCTGCTTAGGACCTCCTGATTCGAAGAAACGCAACTTGCTCCATGATAAGCCACGTCTTTGAGCCAAACGACGATCGATTTTTTCGTCCGGTAGTTCCAACTTTTTCTGCACCAGTACATCAGGTTTGCATACGTTAAGTGTGGTGGCCTAAGCATTTACGCGTCACGCTTCTGGTAATTGATGCCACTCAACTCCCTAACGTGTTGGACGTTAGAAAGAGTTTGGACGTTAGAGAGAGGATATTTCAAGCATCTGATTTAACCAAACATTTTGTTAGAGCATGTGTTTGAGGTCTGGGGTTCCCCAGGGGTCAATTTTGGGCTTCTTGTTTTGGAACATGGCATGCAACGGGGTGCTGGAGGTAGCCCATATGGAAGGACAATCGCACATGTCGACGGTATAGCCATTTTGGACACAGCTCGGGACCCGTGTTTCCTGGGGTCCCAGCAAGCGCTGAACCAAGTCGAAAGGTGTATGTAACAGCACGGGATAGAATTAGCACCAGAAAAAGCGAGGCAGTGATGCAAGTGGGAAATAAAGCCCACACCAGGCCGAACTTGACTTTGTATGGAGTGGATATCGCGGTCAACGAGACAGCAATGTTCTTGGGGGTTATAGTCGATCGTGCCCACACGGAAAACGCTCACGGGGCGCCCCGAAAGCTAGTGGTGCGTCTGGGGGTAAGCGACGGCTTCTCGCCACAGTAACAGAGTCCATAGTTCTCTACGCTGCGCCAGTTTGGAAGCCACACGCGACGAAGAAACGCGCAATAGGGTAAAACTTCTGAGAGTACAGAGAAAGATGGCTATAAGGGTTACGAAAGCATACAGGACGTTAGAAACCATGGCCGGTACAGCCCTGGCTGGTCTTGTACCCTGGCCAATGCTAATAGACGAGAGACATCAACGGAAAAATATCTCACTCGAGGAAAGCAAGAAAGCCGTCAAAAAACCCTCCGGCAGCATGGTTGCTTCCAATCGTACCTCTATAAGATTAAGATCGTGCAGGACCCAAGATGTGTGACATAGCGCGAGACGGGCGAGGTGGACGACGTTACTCACACCGTCTGCTTCTGCCCAGCTCTTAAAGAACAGAAAACATCGGCGAGCGTTTTCCAGAACGAGACTCGATCAGTGAACGAGCTGATAGCAAGGATGTTGGAGGACGAGCAGAGGTGGTTACAGGGAGCACAAATTATTGAGAAGATCCTGCAGAAGAAACTAGACCTAGAGTACGAAAGGAAACAGAGGGAGAGAAAGAGAGAGGTCGCTCATCAAGATAACTACAACTAAAGATAGAAGATCGAATTTATTAATAATGCCAATGGAGCGACAATTGTCTCCCGAGAACGTGTGCGCCGTAAATGTTACTCAATCTCGTAAAGAGTGGGCCGAGACCACATAAGTAGTGTGCCCCGGACGGACGCAGCATTCCCGCGTTGAACGTCGAGATCGAGACGTTGTCTCAAGAAACCTGCAGATCGCTTATCACCAGTTGCCAGGTTTAACTGCTCGCCGACTCTGTGGAGAAGTTTGCGGGTGATGTTGCCTGGGCCGCCCAGGGTTTCAAATGCTAGCGGCTGAAACTCATGTGGGTACCCGATGGAAGCGTATTTGGCAAGCTTTCTTGTCTCGGCTAGACTGCCAGCGTAGCCTGCCGAGACCGCCCCGCCACCGACCATTGAGGGTGCTAATGAGTCGGTGACTGTGGCGTCCCAAACAAGCATCTTTCCCCTACTGAAAGGGGTAAGGGTCATCCCATCTGGGCGCTTACCATCTACGGCGGAGAGACCTTGGGGCTCTAGAATGCAGGGGTATCCGCATGATCGAAGCGCTCGGCTGAAGGTGTCGTTAATACCGGCATGTCTGGCCCGCCGTCCGGCGCTTATGATGCACGATAAACCGTGATGCGCTAATTCGTCTACAGGTTGACCGCATCTGCATTGATGAGGAGTGACGAGGTCACAGCCAAGACGAAGACCTGTCGCAATTCTTGTTGTTTCATTGTCCAGGAGAGTGCCCAGTGGGGCGCTGGGAACTGCATGCAACCAAGCTCCGGATCCCTTGGCAGCGACCGCTTGGAGGCGAGCCTTCGTGGAGTTGTCGGCAGCACCTGCGAGTAAGCTGCAATACGCTTCGTCGTATAAGAACGCGCTCCAGTCCCGCTGGCTCAAAGGGTTATCCGGAACGCCCCTGCATACTGTCTTTAGTTCTTCATGTAAGCGTCCCTTGAGTTCGTTGTACTGAACAATACCGGCCTCGTCTAATAGTGCGGTGGCGTTGCTCTCTGACCGGAGGAGGGAAGAGACTATCGCTGGCCCAGCCGAGACGAGCGGATCCGGGATTCCCAGGCCCCCCTCCGAGATTGGTAGTTGAGCCTGCTTTCGAGCGGAAGGTGCCAGCGATAGATTGAGAAGAGACTCGAGGCTGTTCACAGTCAACTCGTTCAATGCACGCAGATCCTCTACTTGTTCTGTAAGGTTCGCTCCGCGGAGAAGATGGGTGACCCTGGTAGCTGAAAACGAAGATCGGAGTAAGAAAAGGGCGCGGTGGGCACCAAGCGGGGCGAGGTTGTCGGCGACGTCCTTTAGCTTGTTTTGCCACTTTGCCAGTGCGCGCGTGAGCCCTTGCGGTCGAAGCGGGACTCCCAGCAGCTCCAGGTCGCAGTCAAGTGTTACCTTACATCCCGGCAATAAGGTCTGTAGAGTGTCAAGGTCAGGAGTCTGTGTGCTGCTGCCTGTCACATAAATCTCGCATTTCTCTGGGTTTAGTTCTAAACCCGAGCTTGCACGAAAATCAAGCACGCGCCGAACGTCGTCAGCATTTATGTCCGCATCGCCTCCTAGCACGCCATCATCAAGGTACCAAACATTCAGCGGGCTGTTGAGGGAGTCGACTAGGTCTTTAATGCCTAGGCAAAATAAAAGGGGAGCCAAAGGATCACCCTGTTGCAGTCCCGTAGCCGAAGCTATGACATCATCTGGGAGAACCAAGCAGGAGGCGTTACGGTACGCCTGGTTGAAGTAATGCGATAACTGGGGACAATGCTTTAAGACCGCCTTTGAGAGATAGTCCCGTCTTACAGAGTTAAAAGCGTTTTTAAAATCCAGTTTTACAAGGACCCCAGGGAGCGTGCGTGAATCAATAAAAGCTCGGGTGGCGTGAATAGCGGCCTCAGCCCCCGCTGGTGTGGCAAACCCAAGCTGATGTAAGCCTATCGCCTCGCGAATCGTCTCCCTAGTTCGATTACAGGGAATTTTTGCAGCCAGCCTGCGCAAGGTAGAGGAGCATGCAATCGGCCTTACCGACCCGTCTTTCTTCTGTAAGGCGAAAAGCCTTGCCCCAAAGATTATGGGCAGTAGTTGAGGTGGGGGGGCGCCCCACAAAAGTAAGTCAACAACTTTGGCCAGTGCACTCGCCAGTCGGCTTGCTGTGTCTCCCAGGGTTGGAGAAAGTAGGTCCATGAGCAATCTGGGTCGGATAAAATCCAGTCCCCCGGCGGCACTCCGTGAAAAACTTTTGACTGCGGCTGTTACTTCTTCTCCAGACGTGGTACAAGGGAGTGGAAGGCCGGGGGAGGCTGGCCAATCTAAGTTTGGCGGGGCCGGGGGGTGTTTATCGCGGAGAGCTGTCAAGTGATCTGTGCTGGGAGCCAGCGCGTCCGATGATCCGATCAGTCTCGCGGCCCCTGACACGTCACCCTCCGATAGCTTGAGAATGGTCTGGCGGACACGATCATTTGTAAACGTACGGGTTCTCGCGGCGGCCGGGGGTAAAATCTCGGCTAGGCGCAGCCCATTGGAGAATTCACGTAGATTGTGACGGATAATAACGGAGAGCGATTGTGCGTCGTTGCGAGTCGTAGGAAGGCGGAGAATCACTGGCACGAAGGAGAGGAGCGCACCCCATGCAATGTCGTTATTATCGGCTGAAACTTCCAATAGGACCTTTGTTAGAGCTTCCGCTACCTGTTTCCGAACCGCTTTTGGGACGATCCTTAAGAGTCTCAACCTCTTCGCTGCACCCTGAATATTTTCGATGATACGGGCGGGTTGCTGTGTGTTATTATCGATTGGCATTGCGAAAGTAGAGATAAATTACTAGAACTTGATGGGTGTTTGGCTGTTATGTGTCTAGTGAGTCCTCTTCTTGTGTATAACCCGTTGCAGAAAGGACAGGCTATTCGCTCTGACTGTGTCGACAACCCTGACTCGCCACTGGCTATATTATTTGAGATATGTTCTGCCATTATTGCATTATGTGTTTAAGACTTTCCAACACTGGTAGTAGCTGCAGAAGGGGTTCTAAAACCACCACTAGGGCTCTAAGTTGACCTAACAGGTCAGAACCGCCCCCTGACACGACTTGCGACAAACGAGTTACAGCGTCGGCCGTGGTCAGGTTTGACCGCGCGAATTTGGGTGTTCGACGCGCCGGGGTGCGTGTTAATCGCCGCCTTGGAGCGAGCACTCCTTTGTTGGCGTAGGGTCTCCCCGTGCGCTTTTTAAGCTTCTTGGCGGGAAGTGGCCTGGGTGCAGGTAGTAGCAACTGCGGGTTAGGGTCTTCGGGCGACTGGGTAATCCCGCGAACAACATTGGCGTACGTATGTTGCCCACTTGGATGTTGCGACGTGGCGTCTAATCCAGATGTGGGGGTTATTCGACTGCTGGTGATCTCCGCAGTTGGGTGTGTTACCCGAACCTGCTGCAGGGTTCTGGCTTCAAGGAGCAATCTGTTTCTTTCTCTGAGATAGGCCAGACGGGGGCAGGACGGCGAGCCAGATGGGTGGGCACCCCGACAGTTGATACACTGTGTCTGGTTGGTGCAGCTTGCGGCAAGGTGGCCTTGACTGCCGCACTTTCTGCAGACTTGCTGTTGCGTGCAACGCTCCGCGAAATGTCCTGGCCGTAGGCATTTGTAACAAAGCCTAGGCTGGTCGGGTTCGAGCACGACATGGTGTGACTGGAATCCCAAGAATATTGAAGTGGGTGGTTGTCGTGTAAACAACAGAATTACTTTGCCCAATGGGATCCTAGCCCCAGAGTGAAGCCGCGTAAGTCGTTTTACATGGACGACACCCAGCGGTGTTAGCTCCTTCAAAATTTCTTCCTCTGTAAGGCAAGTTGGAACTCCTTGAATTGTCGCCCTGAATGTCGATAATGATGGGCAGTGGGCTGACACCAAGAAGTCTCCGAGTTTAGTTACCGGTAGGAGCTTCTGAGTAGATTCTATATCGGGAAGCCACACTATGATCGACTTTCTGTCCCCGGATATCTTGGACTTGGACGACACGGCATAGATGTGCTTATATATAGTTAGTAATGAACCTTCGGGAAATTCTGCTTCATTGCACTCCGGCGTCTCTTTCCGTCTAATGACTACTTTGAACGCACCCACCGAACCCGTTGATAAATCTTCCTTAAGTTTCTCTAAGTTTCGTTGTTCTCTTGAGAGGGTTTTTTTCTCCCTTCTTGATGTGACGGTCACAAACCCATCATTTGGTGAATCCTCCTGAGCTTCGGCCTCGCTTTCTGGCGGCGAAGCTGGCTTCTTTCGCTTGGCGCCAACGCTTGGTTGGTATGCCGAACTCGTTTCACATGGTGTATCCGTGTCCGTCGTCGCAGTAGGTCCGATGTTTGCAGTCGTTCTCGTTGTTGGATGTTCGTTGGGCACTGGAGACGCACACTGTCGTAGGCGAGCAATGTCCAGGGTTGGCGGAGGCGGCTGCTTTTCCGAGTCGTCGGGTGGCATTTTGATGTTGCTGCAAGTTCTCGTAGTAGCCGACTTGATAGTTGGCCGAATTATATTTAAGCACTATGGTACGCTCCCGCAAAAAATAAATAAATAAATAAATAAAAAAAAAATTAAAAAAAAACGCTCGCTGCGGGTTTCGAACTGAGACCGTTGGGCTGGCAGCTCGTTGCGCTACCGCCTCGGCCGTGTGCTCCGTTGCCACCAACGCACACCTTAGCGTGTGGCTCGCACGCACGATCGTTGCCACATGTAAACAAAGATGATCTGCACTTCTGTCAATAGAACGAACACGAATAGCCCGGCGCGCTAATGGATATTATCACTCCTAGGCACGACCTGGGCTATAGAAACACTTCAGGGCCTACAATGCACAGCGCTCAGAACTCTGCAGCTCCGACAATTACTGTGCTAAGAATCACTGTGGATGAGACACTCAAACTTGTTAAATGCAACCAATTTAGAAGAGCACATCAACAGCACGACCGCTCTTCACAAAATCGAACGCGAAAAAAAAAAAAAAAAAAACTACAACTAAATAGAAAACATGAAGTAAAGAGCAAAACATTTCAGTTGTTTTTTAAATAAACTTGCCGTATCACAAGTGTGGTCGGTCTGATAAAAAAAATCTAAAGTGTGGCACCGACGTTGCGACAGCTTTCATCATCATTTATATATATGTATATATATATATACAAATAGTTCAATAAGCTTTTTAGAATTCGAATTTTGGCGCGCTTCCACCGCTATTAGGAACTGCAACTTTTCGACTGCCAGCAGTCAAAATATTATGGTGATTGGCCGTTGCGATTTTGTTTGATCGCTTTTCCCGTGCAACGTATCGGCGTGATTTTGAAAAATGGAGAAAAATAGTTTCGAGTGGTTATCAAGCACTTTATTTCAAAGGTTGGAATGCGACCCAAGTGAAAACTGAGTTATACGAGGTGTACGGTGACTCTGCGCCATGTTTTGCCACTGTTTCCAACTGGATTAATGAGTTAAAAAGAGGTCGCAGGAGCACCGGGATGAACTACGTTCAAAACGCCCAAAAACGGCAACTGATTAGGAAAACGTAGAAAAGTTGCGGAAAATCGTTGCCGCAGATAAGCGAGTGAACATTAGGCAGATAGCGGAGGCCTTGGGGATCAGTTTGGGTAGTGTGCATTTCATCCTGCACGAAAACTTGAAGATGAAAGAGCTCAGAGAAAAATGGCTGCCGCATTTGCTCAACCAAGGCCAAAAAAAACGCGCCTGTTTTCGCTTCACAGCGAAATTTGGCCAAGATGTCGAACAATCCGTCGGATTTTTGGCGCAGATTCATGACCGTCGATGAAAGCTGGGTCCATCACTACACTCCCGAGACCCAAGAAGCATCTTGCCAATGGTGTGCACCTGATGAAGGACCTCCGAAGAGGATGCGGACAACGGCATTGACCGGAAAGGTGATGGCTACAGTTTTTTAAGACCAACGTAGAATAATGCTGGTCGACTACCTTGAGAGCGGTAAAACGATCACAGGAGAATATTATGCAAGACTGTTGGACTGCCTGAAGCAAGAACTCATCGTGAAACGGCCCGCTTTGCAGAAGAAGGTTGTCCTGTTTCACCAGGACAATGCTCCTGCACACAGGTCCCGGCAAGCATCGGCAAAACTGGCCCAACTGAGGTTCGAACTTATTGAACAACCTTCCTATTCTCCAGACCTGGCCCCCACTGATTATTTCCTCTTCGGACATTTGAAGAATAGTCTCGGTGGAAAGCGTTTTTCCAGCAATGAAGAGGTTAAGGCTGCTGTCAATGCCTATTTTCAGTCTAAAGACGCGGAATTCTACTTAAGAGGTATAAAAGCTCTGAAATCTTGGTGGGAAAAGTGTATTGAGCATCTCGGGGAGTATATCGAATAAGATAAATTTAAAAACATGATTTGGAAAATTCTTGGTTTTCATTCTAAGAACTTATTGAACTACCTGTATATGTATATATACATATATATATATATATATATATATATATATATATATATATACATCTAAATTAAATAAGAACAGGGGTTGCGACAACTTTCCGATATGTGTTGACCATCTTAGACGATCTTACACGAATTTCTACCGGCGTTCTGTCGTCTGTCAGGAACTACATCATCTTTATCAGCACAGTGCCGCATCATGTCCCTGTCAGGGCTTTTATAAATCGAAGATTGTGGCTTGCAAAAGACGAGCACGATCGTTTAGGCTTTGTTTCCTCTTTAGTACCGCCACACTGCAACAACCAAAATGTACAGAAAATGCTTGCAAAAGCATATGTTCAATGTCAACTTACAAGCAGCGGGAGGTATGTCACTATTACTCTTAACGAAAATAAGACCTTTCGCTGAAAATGTACTTTTTATCTTCACAAAGCAGATATAGCGAACTTGCAGGTTCAGATTCGGCGCCAGCACAGTAAGTTAGCGCATAGCTCTCGTAGAACACTATCAATAATCTCTTGCGATTTAATAGGTCTTCGTCGTATAAAGTTGTTTTGCATATTAGTCCTTTATCCTCTCTGCAATGATGAGATTAGTGCTTTTGTGAGTAGTTCCATAAGTATTAGCAGTCATGTGACCTAGACGTCCAGACGTCACGTCGACTCATACCGCCGATACATCGCACTTGGTGATTTTAATTGGGCTTGAGTTCCAGCATCGTCTGTTAACTCAGAGGCACTTTGGCCAACGACAGTTCCAAGAGAATGATCTATTTCTCCTTGAAACATGTTTTTTCAAATTCTAATTCTGGTTTTCCTTCAGACAGCGTTTGCCTGCACCGCACTCTACACCATTCACTCTAATATGCGTTACTGCAACTTATGCATGATGGCATTAAATTCCTGCTCTTAAGTGAGTGCGGCAAGGAAATACAGTTAACCTGGTCATAGCTTGAACTTTTGGTCACGACCAATATTAGTCATATTATTCGTCATCTTAAACCATCGCATCCGTTTGTCAGCCAGAAGTCTCCTTTTTCTTCGCTTCAATTTTTTAGCTATATGGTTGTGAACGTACGTTACCTTCCTTCTGCATTACTATCGTCTGTTACGACTGTATGTTTTGCTGTTGTTGAGGCCGAATCTCTGCTGTTGCTACTTGCTATCGCCGGAGCTTTCTTCTCCATTATCACCGGCATCGGCTGCATACACGTGATCTCCTTCCATGATCTCCTCTGTACTTGCGCTACCAACGGTGTTTACGTTTTTGTTGTTTACTTACGTTTATCGTCCAATTCCGCGTCAATCCGCTGTACTCCGCTTCAAAGTCACCAATTCTTTGTTTCGTTTTGTTGCCTCTTGTTAGTCGCACTACCTCGACATTCACATTTGCACAATTACAGAGAGACATTTGGCTCGCCACCACCAACGAAAGTGAGCAACGTCAAGCCCTCACTAAGTGACCGTTAGATCCCCACCTTGTACCCGTAAGGGCACGTGGGCACTGGGTACCTTTTGTGGCCAACAAAACGACAGAGGTCGTCCAGCAGGTCGAGACAGACAGGCAAGACGAGCGGCATATGTATCGGGCGCTATCGTATCGTTTCATCGTAGTTCGTTTGCCTAGAAGCTAATCGGACCCAACTCTCTACCCCCACCTCCAATCAATTTAACCTTTGGCTTTTTTCCCGTAGCAGTAGTACCATCTCGTCTTGTACGCGCGTACACTTTTGGTCGTAAAGACTGCGTCTTTTTTCTTCTTCTTTCACCCTGTTTCCCAAATTCGATTCCTCTGCTGCTGTGGCAATGCCGTTTTTGAATACGTACCGTGCGAGTCGTAATGAGCAGGGCGTCGTTCGTTATCTCCCGGTGCAGACGAAGCAATACTTTCGTAACGCGCGTGCAGCGAGCGGTCTCCGATACGGACGGACGGCCGGACGTACGTACAGTAAAAGTGACAAGGTCACTTGCCTGCTCCTCTTCTGGGTGTGAGTGTGTTCGGCGGCCAAGCCGCGCTAGCAATCCTAGACAGTGGTGAAGTTCCCTCTCAAGAAGCAAGCGGTAATTCGACTTGGGCGTCGTTGTCGGGGGGGTGGGGCCTTTTTCGCAGAAGTGCCCTTGGTGCCGGTGGTGATTGGTGGTGGTGGTGGTGGTGGTAGTCGTGATGGTGGTGTGGTAGCGGCTGGGGCGGTGGACATACATCGTTCTTCGTTAGCGGGGCAAACAGCGGCCAAGCTAGCAGAAGAGGAAGAAGAAAAAGCTATATTGGAGGTGGAGGACGAGGAGGAGGAGGCGAAGAAGCAATCGTGGCCCTGATCTGGACGCATAATGGCCGCCGATGACGATGACAGGTCAACGACGTCTCCCAGAGCCCCGAAGGGTATTCCACCTACGACAAGCGGTCGGACGGACCCGGCCACAGCCACAACCGAGCCGACCACCACCAACACTGGCACGACGGCAGTGACTACTACCGAGCCAAGCGAGACATCCGAACCCCAATCAAAGGCGTCGTCAATAAACACAGCCTCGTTATCTACCGACCCAGGCAGTAGCGTAAGCAGCACGAGCAGTGGCCGCGGGGCAGGGCCAGTAGCTGGCAAGGCTGCCAAAAACAGCGAGCGGAGCAGCAAAGAAAGCTCGTCCGGAGAGACGTCGAGCTCGCAAGATGCGTCGACAACGCGCCCACGCACTAAGAGTGCGGCGGACAAAACCAAAACGAAGGACTCGAAAAAGCGCGACTCGTCGAAACGAGAACCACGGACGTCATCCGGCGCTACGACGGTGTCGACCGAGGTCGCGGTCAGCGATCTCGAGTTTCCCGAGGAGGCCCGCGTCACGCTCACGGACAAGGGCGCGACCTGGTGGCAGTATTCGATGTTTATCAACTTTGACAGGTTCGTTTGTAGTTGTCTTGTCTAGCCTGAGATGTGCCTCGTATAAGGTCAACTACTCTAGTATATATATATATATATATATAAAATGTTTAGTAGCTGGACACTTGGCAGGGTGTGTCTATTTTGTAGAGGCTGTCACGAAAAGGTGCGGTTTTAGAAAGACGAATTCAGCGCACATTGTGCGCTGGTGACGCTCCAATAATTATATAACTTTTTAGTTAAACATTTAAGAATTACTAATAAAACGACAAATAGGTAAAAGCGAAAGGTAAGTTAAAAATAGACTATTTGTTTTTAACCTTCTGTTCTAAGCCCCCAACCGAAAATGCTCACTCGGCGTGACTATCGGCGGACGGGCATAAACTCTGGCTAAACTAGTGTTTTTAGTGGGAGCTTTGCGACGTTAAGTAAATAGGCGGGTAGGCGGATTAGACTGTTAAGACGTGTCTAACGGGGAAGGCAACTTAACAGGCAAATGCACAATATGTGTACACTGTTTGAGCACTTGTTCGCCACCAGCATAACATTGAATCAAGCTCAAACACTAGAGCTTATTAAAATGCCCAGCGTGCATTCAAAAGATTTGTCTCCCCCGCAGCAGACATTGTTCTAACGTTTCTCCGGGGGAACATAGACTTGCATACAGAGCTCGTGGTTCCCTGGATGTTGCTTAGTCACGCCAACCTGCTTGTCACGCATGACCTCGTTTTCGAAGGCACCAAGAGTATGCCACATTTACTAGTCCCCAATGTTTTTGGTACAATGTTTTCGTTCGCCTATTGGTTTCCTCTCAAGGTCGGCGCCCTTCTCGTTGTATTGTAAGCAACAATCGAGCGTGTGCCATACATCGCTTTCGACAGCAGCTTCAAAAAGACCCCAGGTCGGGCCTTGATTGATTGCTTTCGTGGCTTTGTATGACTTCTGCTGGAAACATCTATGGCCTACACATCCGTAAAGTGGGAGGTGAGCTTCTTGTGAGCCCTCGTCTGCCACTAATGGCTTGATTAGATGTCGGTATCATCAATCGAGGGGGTTTGCCCGGGCGGGCTTCCGTCACGTACGATAAACAAGTACGTCAGATCCTCATCAAGTTCCGTCCTTTTTCTAAGCGTTAGGTTTCAAAATGTAGACGCGTTAGACGCATTGTATGTGTTACTGATTAGAAGGGCAAGTTGATGAAATGAGTTGAGTTCTTTTTATAGAAAGTGATAAGTAGGAGTTCCCTAGGGAAGAAAAACATCAGGTTTTGCTCGCTGTGGCAAACGTACGCCTGACAATCTCTGATGTCGTAGTGGTGTACTAGTATAGTAGCTATAGTACGTCCGGCTATGTGCTATCTGGCCCATTAGATATACCCATAGTTCTATACGACTTAGTGCTTCGGTATGAATAAAGAGACAGCATAATTGCTGATGGTGGTGCGTTCCCGTAAATTTAGAAGTTGCTTATGCGTTTAATATTTTCAGATTTATGTGGGCTTGCTATAAAGGCGAGGTGAGACTGCAACATCTACTGGCATTGGATCGAAAGTTTTCGGCTGAAGTTTGTTATAAGCAACTACGAGCCCAGTGAGTGTAGATCAAGTTCACATGCACACATATAGTTAGGTATGAATGCGTGCTTCGTTATTGTGTTAAACTTGCCTCATTGTTATAATGCCATCAACTCTTTCTTTTTAAAATTGCCACGCGATTGGCGCGACAGACAACACTATATATATATATATATATATATTATTGTTCGGGCTGGGTAAGTGTGTTTATGTTACATCAGAGTGCTTCGAGACAACCATACATCTAGCGTTTTGCTAGTTATACTATGTACCGGATCGCCAGACATACCGCGGCGTGGTATTTGTCACATCTTCTCCAGCATTGCCCTGCATCGGCATCCGTTTTTTGGTTCATGGAAAACCTCAAGAACGTGACGAAATTCGTGGGCTGTAAAGGTTGTAGTTAGATGCCAATCTTTCATCCCGCTAGCACTCCACCCAGTGCTCTTCATTGCCGGTGTTTCATAAATCCCTATGTCCACCTTACTCATTTTGGTTTGTCAGTTTTGCATACAAACGTCATTGGCGCACGCTTTCTTCAGATTCCATCGTTTTTGCAGATCCTCCGTTAGCAGTAGGCCACCTTCCAGCACGTGGACCACCTTATTTGTGACCGTATTTGATAGCGCGAAAACTTTCTTTACAAATAAAAACCTCACATCGTAAATTTACTCCCACTCACTCGAAGTCTACTCCCTTCTTATCCCATATTAGTGCAATACAATGTGTGGCAATTGGTGCTATCTGCGTATCCAGAAAAAAGCGATTGCTGCATGAACCGAAGCATTTGTGGGCATTTATTTGCCGCAGCTGCGATAATAGATTCCTGGACATTTCCTTGTTGCGTGATCGAAAGCTGCTACCGCTTATTAGTAAGGTGGGCCCTTGTTAAGTAAATTTGTTTACCAATTTTAATTCCGCTCCCCAGATGGCCGTTTTGGGCGTCAGGTGTGCTTTGAAATTTCATGGGGTACTGTCTTTTCCTCAATTAACGTTCAATCCCTTTTCCTCCATGATGGTAACAAGTCTTTTTATATCTTGTTTCACTCTGAGAAGGCTGCAACTAAAGTACATCAGTTTCGTAAGCTCCTCCTTATCCGCTCTGGCAGTCCACTCAAAAGTAAGGAAAACTGCAGTGGGCTCATACCATCGCCCTGCGCGACACCTGTGGTTTGGATTACCTTTCCCGCAATGCCGACTCCTTTGTCAATCAGCACTGCGTTTCGTTTTAGGATGCTGATAAGTAAACTCAGCATTGCTCCCGGTACTCCCGTTCTTGCCATCTTTTCAACCATCTTATCTCTTGGTGCTATGTCAAGCGCCGCCTTTAAATCTACAAACACAGCATGTAGGTAGCTCTTCGGCCTGGATAGCGTTTCCCAGATTGCCCCGAGCCGCTTCCCAGTTGATAAGTGAGTTGATCTTCCTTTCCTAAATCTGCGCTGCTCTTCCTGTATTGTCATTCCTGTTCTTATGCGCATTGAAGTCAACTGTATTGATCACAAGATAGGCAAATATGTTAGGCAATAATGTCAGCTTAATAATACTTTGAGACTATACTTTTAATTATCCTTCATTACGGGCGAGAACACTGTTGTCGCTATATATATATATATATATATATATATTTAAAATTAAAAAATATATATATATATATATATATATATATATATATATATATATTTAAAATTAAAATATATAACAATTCGGGCTGACCTTCAGCCAAGATTTAACGTCTACGGGACTGCGTTTTTTCAAATGCATTTTCCTAAGTATGTCTGTTTGAAGTTGTGGGGGACTCCAGCGAAGTTAGATAGCAGCTTAAACCAGTCCTATTTTTCGTAAGGACGGGACATTGAGCCGTTTCTCAAACTTTTTTTATTTTTATTTTTCGTTTTTTCTTTCTGTTACGGTGCAAATCTGAGCGAATCTGAAACACATTAGTATGGTTATACAAGTGGCAGAGTACACAAGCAGCATCGCAAATTTCAGTATGTTGTACCATCTTTAAAAATGCTTTTAGATTAGTCTTAGATTTCTTCTTAATGCACTTTTAATTTAGTCTTAGACTTCTTCTTAATGCTTTTTAGATTAGTCTTAGACTTCTTTTTACAAGATAAATGTATAAGGTTTTGCGACAATGCGTATAGACTATGATGCTCGACTTCGGTAGTACGTAACAGGTATGATTAGCACATGACTAAGACAAGGGCAGAGTAGGTTTAACCGCTCGAAGCGAAGCTCGTAAATGTAATTTTTTACAACATTGTTTACTGATTATATACATACATTCACAATTATATGGTATTTTATATACGTATAGCATTACAAGAAGTTGGTAGCAATGAAACCTACTACATTTATTATCGTTGTTGTATTGGCAAAAGTTACAGTAGTCGGAATGAAACTACTTTTGTTTTTTTCTTAAGGTAAGAGTCAATTTAAAACGTTTCGGATCGAACACAACTATGTGCAGCTCCATACAAAAGCCCGTAGAGAGCCCCTATAGTTAGGATAAAACTAGGGACGTGCACCCAAAAACTTGGGCGCGCGGTTTTATGTTTGAATATGTTCAGAATCGAAATGAATAACGTTGTACACTATTTATCTACGTACTACGTCTCGCGTTTTCTCGCGCTTGCAGAGGTAGCGATGTCGAACTGGTTCGCCCCGGCGTCAAGCTCCAAGCACTGTGGAAGCAACTCACGTGTTCATTTTATGCGTTCATGATTCATATACTGTTAATTCAAATCGGACTCGTCATGACGTTCGCACTGCCCATCTATATTGTCAGGTGGGTTCGCTGTCGCCGAAGTGTCTCTCTACAGCAACTAAACTGACGACTTGCTCGAAACACACATAGCTTTGTATATGAACAAACTAGTTTTATTTAGGTGTACTTGTACAAGAACACTCGAAGCCATACATACAGCCTCTACATGCAGTACTGAAACGGTAAGTTGCTCGGTTACTAGATCAGAAAGGCAATCTAATATAAATAATAAAACAATTCTGCGCAAACATTATGTGGCAGGGCAGAGTCATTTAGACTAGAGTTAAGTTAATTAAATCCAAAACTTGGCGTTAGCAAGAAGCGATGCCGGGAAAAAAAGCACAAGCTTTCTATGGCTTTTCTTTGGAGCCCGAGGGATCGAGAATAGCGGCAATAACGGGAGGACTTTTTATGGCCTTCCTTAATCTGGCTATTTGGTTTTCGCTACGCAAGTCCGTTGCGCATAATTTTCCGCCGAAAACGCGTTATAATCGGTTCCTTCGTGCGTTGACTACTTTTTCTGCAAACGTAGATTTAGCACAACTATGTAGGAGAAAAAGAGGCAGAATAACTACTTTTATAAATTTCACCCTCTCTCCTAAACAAGACGTTTCCGTCCCCTCCTTCCATTGGAAAAAATATTTTCTTGCTAAACTCTACCAAACCTTAAAATTAGCACATATTGTTATGAATGATTTTGTATATATATATATATATATATATATATATATGTATATATATATATATATATATATATATATATATATATATATATTACTCCGATATTTATGAATGCAACAACAATTTCTCTCTGTTACCCTAGAAAAGCCCACTCATTTGCTGATAACACTGCAATAAAATATAAAAAAAATTAGTAGGGTATCCCCTAAGGAGAAGCCCTTAAATCATATCCAAATTTATATATATATATATATATATATATACATCGCGCCATCATCCACGTGTTTCTTATTTTAAAATCCCGTGCGCTATGCTAAAGATGCATGCACTTTTGTTTGTTTACAAACAAGCAAGCGTTTGATTTAGACTTTCTTTCAGTGAGAAAGTAGTAATTATCGCTATGGGTATGCATGTATTGCTAGCTTTGAAGACGCAAAACGGTCCAGTCGTTCTTCAACTATGAATACGACTAAGCTACCGCATTGCTAGTCGCAAACGTGCATCTAACCGTTCAACAAGTTTCTACGTGTATGACGCTAGTGATATGTGATATGCGGGGTAAAGCAGAGTAGTCCGTTTAAAACGCCACGGCGCGAAAGGGATCCTACAGCCATCCGCAAAGTGTAACTAATAAAAAATGACCTGAAAAAAATCGTGAGCTATAAAATAAATGCTTTACTGTTAAATCGGTCCCTTTTCTGCTACATCGAGAGCTAGGAGGATTGCGTGCCACTTTCAACAATTACTGTTTCATCCCTGGCGGGACAGCAGATCACCCGCCTTGCTGTCGTTCTCTCATCTGCTGCCTTTTTAAATTTCTCGAATAAAAGAGCGCTATATTAACGTCTGCGCAATAATGCGCAAATGTCTGGTCTTATTTAATGTTTATGAATTAATCATTGGCAAATCAGCCGCCGCCCTATATATATATATATATATATATATATATATGTATATATATACATGTAATTAAGAAGGCGACTCACTCACTGCACGTGTGAGCAAACGGTTCGATTGACATTGCAGTGTTGATTTGTAACTCATTTAGAAACATTATCCGCTCAGTACGGGAGACCCATTTGGAGGCGGCGTATTACTGGTCGGGTGCGCTGTACGTGGCAAGTTTTGGCTATTCGGTGCTCGTCAACAACCTCTACTTTCGCATGTTTAATGGCGGACTGCAGCAGAGGGCTGCCCTTCTGTCGGCTCTCTACCGGAAGGTCAGTACTGGGACCACACATCTAGAGCAGCAGCTTAGTCGTAACAAAAATTTCTGGGCGCCTTCGTGCATTCGTGCAGACGGACACTGTGATTCATCTCATCACGTCTCCAGCTGTTTGTTTGTTTGTTTATTACCTCTAGTTAAGCATTCACGTTTCACATGGGCATGTACTTAACGTGTTTAACGTCGTGGTTTGCAATTATGATAAACAAATATATATATAGTACTTAATAATTGCAGGATTAGAGAAGGACACAAGGGCTATGCCCTATCGACTCTTCTCTCTATCTCTCTGGGCATGTTTTAGCTGCACAGTTTGAATATATTTACTTGTTTTTTTGCATACATTTTAAAACTCCGAATGCCTGAGATGCGCATTTGAGGGAAGTGAAGGTTGTTCCAAAAACTCACTGCCGGCGTTTTGTGCCCCTTTTGCACAAAAGCTGTTCCGTAGTGCGACGAGGAAATGCAGCATGTAAGAAGACATTGTTAAAACAGACACAATCTCCTGTTTAGACAACATGTGATCTCACGTTCTTCAGGGTTCAGGGGTCAATGTTTTACTTGACTTGAAAAATAATTATATAGTACTTCAAATATAATTCTTTTTATAATTAAGACTATGCGATGAGCAAAAGATCCTGTTAAAACGGATACAATATGTTCGAATCTTACATGCAAGTTTTAATAATAATAATAATAAATCACTAGGTTTTATATATAAGATAAAACAGAGTGGAATTTTGGCTCGGACATTAGTGAGAGCGCCCATGTAAAGTTGGCGCACGCTCGCTGCCACACTCAGTCACCAGAGCGCGGCGTCTATCATCCGCCATCCAGTCATTCTTGGGTCCGGCGGTAGCAAAGTTAGGCTCCATGAATAAACACATTCCGCTGCTGGCCCGTTGGACTGCATAGTCTGCCTTATAGTGTCGGCACCACTCGGCACCGGTTTAAGTAATTCATTAACTAACGCAGATAACGCAGAATCCGATTACTAGGCTTTTGTTTGCCATTGCGGCATTCTCCGATCTCGTTGACCGTTCTAGAGGGCGTCGTATTTGGTTGCGCCTACCGCTGAGTAGCGGAGGCTTCCTCTAGAGGGTCGCTACTTGGGGGTCCATCCGAGGACGTCGTTATGCGTATGGGCAGTCGCCAGGCATTACGCCTTTGTGCAGCTTTGCGGTATGTGGCATTTATGAGCAGATGGTTTGGGTCTCCACAGCGTTAAGACATGTGATGAATATGCAGAAACATAGACAAAGTCATAGCTGAATCAAGGAGAAATGGCAGAAACGCCTCTCCCACGGCTTCAAAGAAATGCCAAGTACTACCGAGTCTGAAAGGGTGCGGAGGAATCCGGGTTCAGTGGGTTTGTAAGTCTTACTAGTCACGCAGGCTGCTAGTAACGCATGTATATTATGCAATCCCGAAACTTTCCAGAGAAGACATTTGGCGCATCGTCAGTACACTTCGGCACTATGTCCCAGGCATTGGCACAGAACACAGTTGAGAAGACTCGTTAGACCTTGCTGGACCTACAGAAAATCCTCTCTGTCCTAACGTGCCTGCGCAAATACTAGCATGTCCAATCTTGATCAAAGCAAAAGTCCAAAGCTTGATCCCTAAGATCCCTGTAGAGAGCTGTGTCCTGAAGAGTGCCCACGCCCCGCTTGCAGCCCTGTCGCGGAGGTTGTAGCCACTGGTATTCACTGTCTTACACTCGGGCAGCTTATTCGCCTCTCTAGGTATTTCACTCCGCTATACCAAAGATGCATAATCAAATTTTAACCGGTTTGGTTAACACGACGTTTCGTATCTTTCATTTGACCCCCCCTCCCCCCGTACACATACAAACACGTACACTTCGAACATATATAAAATTATGAATTTGCTTCTGAAAACAAAAATCTGCGTAAACATTTATGCTTCATTCATACAAAGTGTTTCAGTGCGCATGGCGTGGCCCATTTGTTTGGGCCTATGTGTTTGGGCAATGTTTACACATAGATCACGCTATGCTTTTGCAGTGTCTGACGGTGGATCCCGACGCGCGTCGACGCTACACCACCGGCGACATCCTGAACATGGCGTCGGTCGACATAAACCAGCTGTTCCAGTTCACGCAGGTGTGCGGCCACATGGTTGGCATCCCGACGCGTATGCTCATCGGCTTCTTCATCACGTTCAATCTGCTCGACCAGGGCGTGTACGGCATGATCACAGTGCTCGCTGTCATGATGCCGCTAAGCATCTACATTGTCATCAAGCTCGATTGGATCAACGTATGCGCACTAGCCTCATATGGACAGTGGTAGTTATTATAGCTATGACCGTAGCACCGTACTAGTTGTGGCTGTTGTAGTAGTTCTAGTAGTAAAAAGTTAATGCTATTCTAATGTAATTAGTGGTCTGACGGCAAAGGTCACTTGTGCATTGTGTGTGAAGAAAACTCTGGCCCTGAAGTTCTGCTGCTGGGCTCGGCAACGGGGAGAGTGTTTTGCAGACGATGGTAGTGGTGGTACAGAGAGCTTTACGAGTCGAAACTGCTCAAGTTCTCTGTGCTCTCAGCGAACCGGAGGAGTAGCCTAACGAACGTTGGGGCACGTTGGTTCGAACGCCTTAGAAAAAACTTGTGGTGTACTGATGAAAACTTGAGGTGGGATCATTGATCACCTCAGCCCCAACCCTCTTCCGGTCTGCGCGCCGCGGGCAGTGTACATGCAACTTCTCTCTCTCTCGGTCTTAGCGCTGAATACTAGGTGCGCGGGTTCGAGCCCCACCGTTGCACATTTGTATTTATGGGGTCCGTCTATGAAGCAATGATACCCATGGACGTTAAATCTTGGCTGAGAGTCAGCCCAGAAGGTATTTTTTCACCTCTTTCAATAGACGTCTCCTTTGTCTTCTCTCGATAGTAGCGTTAACTATTTTACCCAATAACAAAACAATCTTCTATTTTTCTATTTCTGTCATTTATTTGTCCACGACTCCAAAACGGCTTGCCGATTCGAACCATTAGATTAAAATCTTCCCACCTCAGATCGGATGTCATCTGGAGGGTAAAAAGGGCGTTTGTTAAATTGTGTATATAGCAGGTTCTCATAGAAGGACAATGACGGAGTATCAACCCATTTCGAGAAGATTCTGGGCTTTAGACACTACACTTCTCAGAAAGCAAGAAGGCAACAGTTAAGCGGCCAGAACATCAACGCCAAATGACAAAGAGATGATATGGATATACGGATACATAAACTGCCACATACGTAAATACTGCCACTAAAGACGAATGGGAAGCGAGAGCCTGGAAACAAATGTGCGTGGAACGACAAGATCCGCATGACCATAAGAGTTATACAAACTATGTACGCCGGGTCCGATGCAGCTGAGCTAAAAATGCAAGATCTCGAGGTTTCGATGCACAAAAATTACTCTCATGAGGGTCCGGGCCGAACTTATGTTTACGGTTACCGTTTTCGTTCTATAGACAACTGTGTCAAATACTACCTAACTCTGAGAAAAGTGCTATCCCAGTTTGCCCTCGTTACTAAGTGGGACGCCCTACATGTGAAGCTGCTACGGCAACTACTTTGAGCTCTGTTCATAAGGAAGAATAGAAGGTGAAAACGCTTGATAAAATCGATAAGATTATAGAACACTAATATAGGTGAAGCCCATCAAATAAGCATAGAAGATAGAAACTTAAAAGCCAGGTTTTTCATTGAGGCTCACTTCTAAAGGCTAGTGAAGAAGAAAGCCTAAGCCTAATAACTTTGCGGTCATAGGGACCTATCTCCGGCACCATAGGAAGTACGAACTGACATACGTTGCACCGTTGCTCTCACCACTGAGGTGAAAATTAATAATGCGTTGGCTAATACTCTTAACGAACTAAAACGACTGTTCACTAGGAGAAATAAGATAATTAAGTTAATTGGAAAGATGAATTAGTCTTCAACAAAATTAGAAAGACCAATTAGTCTTAACAAATGATTAGAAGAAAAACAAAGATAAAGGCTGAGATAAAAACACGACCGGTGGTCAAAATTATGTTTAAGATATAAAGACTGCTGCGTAGAAGTTAAAGTACTTATAGAGTACTCTAAGAAAAATAAAAATAATATGCTAAGAGGGCAGGACAAAAGCATATTGCCAACAAAAGAATACAAATAAAGTGATATTGAATACAAATAAAAGTGACTTAACGCATTTCAACCGTCGAGCAAGGATTAGGACACACAACAAGAGAACGTAAGAAATCTGTAGCGGTGCCGGTGCAGCAACGCTTACCGACTAAGAGGTGCTGTAATTGTCAGATTAATAGTGCGCGAAAATTTGCAAAGGAAATAAAGGGAATGAAGAATTTCAAGTCTGAGGTGGAGGAAATCAGATGGCAGAACTTAAAGACTTGGAGAAAATAAGCAAAAGTGAATCAGAAGTTCAGAAAAACCCGCGGAGCCCACGAAGTGTATGTGTCGACTAGCGGAGATTACCAGTGGACGTTATGGACAGCTCGGAAGTACGAATTGCGACATATGGCGGGAAGCGCTACTACAAGGATGCCATAAGCTAATTAATAATCTAAGCGCCGATTACGTGCTCACGCTCTGAAAAAGATCAACACTCATTTCCTAACTATTGATAGGCCGTGCGTTCTAGTGGAATTACGAAAAATCGCTCGCTAAATAAGAAGAGTGCATCAAGGCTAGAAGGAAGATGGATCCGGGACCAGCATGTACCAATGAGGCGCTGGTAATGAATTAGGCGTGGCGCAGAGGCACTCAGAAGTAATACTAGAGTTGAATGAATATGCTAATCGAGCAGAAAATACGCGAGATGGTTTGGTGCATCTCGACGGTCGTCACGAAAAAACAAAAGCTTTATCGATAACCTATCCTAGTGTCCGGCAAACCTTCTCGATGTTGGCGCAAAGCTTTTCCTTGTCCAGCCTCCTTGTCTGCCACCTTTGGTCATCCGAGGGCGGTGGATACTTAGACATGTACTGGTCGGAGACTGCACTTTAGCCAGCTACATAGGGAAACCCCAGTTGTTTTTGTGTTGTGTATTGTCCCTAATAAGGGCGTACTGTGTTGCTTTTTATATTGCCGTCTATGGTGTACCTCGTGTAACTAAATGTCTAATAGTTAATTTTTTTAATCATTGGTTAGCCGTGCTACGAGACATTGTAGTCAGTAGGTATTCTGTAAAACAACAACAGGGCATTATGTCTAGGGACGGTCGCGTCAGTGCTATGAAACTTGAGTTTGAGCTCAGCTTTGAGGACGGCCTAGGAATTGACAATACGGAGGCTCGACCGTAGCTTTTTCTAAATGTCTCGTTCAAGGCTAAGTGGCGTGCAATTCTCCCTGATCACTGAGAACAGGGGAGCCCATGATGGCCTAGGGGGTCCCTTCATCACTGCATCTGCACCGATGAGGGGAGACTAACTCTGCTGCCCACCTCAACCCGACCAATATTCGTGTAGACTCGTCATCCGAAAGAGTACCCAATTGATGAATCGAGAGGGCGTGCAAGGAAACAACTTGTAACCTCGCTTTGTCAGCGGCCAAGTTGGTCGATTGCAGGAGTTGTTCTGTCTAACGTCGTTTGCCCATTCAGGGCACGCATACTGAGTAACAGGGGTTTCTGAGATAGCCCCACAGAATGTAATAACAAATTCCATTTATTCACACATTTAGTGTCGATTATACCTAAGTACAACTAATTGGCTCGACGTCAGAAGCTCACAAATGCAGTTACGAAGATTGTGTAAAATATAGACTTATACAATATACAAGGTTATGATAACATTAAACAGACCAGCTGATTTAGAGACCCAATGTTTCTGCAAACAAGACCGTGATATCTAGAGCATTGGGTATGACAATATTTACATCTGCAGACAACACCGGGGTCGTAGACGCCTTCTGCACTGCATAAGTGGTGGTAGTAGCCGTGTACCGAGAAACGCACTATCACATGGCGATTTTGTCAGTCGGGTTCTTTCCACGCGTCGTCAGTCATTGCAGAGTGAAGATATCAGGGTCTATGTCGGCCAGTTTGTCTTCCTGATGCTGAATGAACGCCTTGTTTGCCTCTGTCTCTTGCAGTCCATACATCTTCTGTATATCTCCTACGAATAGCGAGGTCCCTGTCAATACACGAACCAGGCGGTTGCGAACGGAGGAGTGCAGGCCCACACTCGCTTTAAGAATGCAGGCTTAACTCTATTTAGCGTTACGAGGTCCTTCATGTTGAGGTGTCGTTAGCTGCACTCCGTATGTAGCCGTTGGCGCGACTTTGAGATGGAATAGGCGCAAGGCGGTGTCGATAGAGAGCTTCTGGGGCGCTTCAATTGTTGTTGACGCAATCAGGAGCATTTCTCACCCGTTGTTTAACGTGCAAGCGGAAGGCAGTTCCTGTTGTGGTGAGACTTCTGCCGAGGTATGTAAAGGAACTTATATACTTAACTGGCGCACCCACCAGGCGGAGTTCCCCGCTAGCAGCCAGGCTCCTCTGCGGAATTTGAGCGCCTCAGTTTTACTGAACACACAACGTAATAGCGTCACCCTGAGTCTGTTCCAGCGTAGATCGGAAATTTGCAATCGCCCAGAGGTCCAGGATAAACTCAACGCCGCTGGTCGCTGAATGCAAGAACAAAATGTGTGCTGCGACTGAAAGGCAAATTGCGTCGGGGAGGCCTAGTCCGCCTCTGGCTACCGGTACGGAGGCTAGAGGACGCCTCCCAAGCGTTTAGTGTATATTCCAACACAAGGCATAGCTTCAAGCTACGTTCCTCCGAGAAAGCTGAGAAGGCTCGTCAGTTAAATCCTCTGAGGAGATAGTGCAGCTTCGACAAGAAGCCTCAACGTATAAGATATCCCTCGCTGGGGAACACGATCAAACACGAGTTTTTCTCTACATTTCTTGATGTTTGAACTAAGGTGGCAAGAGAACAGAGGCACTTACGAAGATCTACGTCGTTGCCTTTTTTTTGTGGCGGCGTGGTCTAGAAGACAAATGCGCTAGTCATGGTTGTCATCTACCGGGGTGTCGCCGGTTCGATCCCTGTTGTTCGTTTTTGAGGGAATTTTCTTTGAGGGATGCTCATTGAGAATATACGTTAAACCATACCGCTGAGAGTCAACGGCCATGCTGCCACAAGGACTGTTGCGGAAACCCTAGATATCTTAACATGTCCGGCCCTCAGTGCATTGAGGATATACCCTACGGTGAATTCTAAGCCCGTTGGGGACGAAGGATGGTCTAGAATTGAAGACAATCTCCTTAAAAAATGTTTTTACTTCTAAGGTTATTTAACTTTTCGCGCTAACCCGAAAGTATATTCTGTCTAGCGAAAATGCCTGAGCCGATTGTATGAACTCCACACTTGGTTGGGTTCCGCTCCAGACCAGTGCGTGCTCACTCAATATCCTCTCCAAGTCTTCATAGACCGTGCTGATGTTACCCCCGAGAACCCCGTCGTCCAAATACCAAAGACTGAGTAGACCCTCGAGTGAGTTGGCCAAATTTTTAATGGCGAAACACAACAGAGGGGGAGCGAGGTGGACACTACCTTGGATGCGGAGTTTCCCATTGGTAGTAGATCGATTATCTTTTCCAGGACCTTACCACGTCCGTCGGATAAGAAGCCAAGATTTGGTGAGACGTCTTGCAGGAGGCAAATCGAACATTTTCGACCGACGTAGAAGGTAAAAGTTTCGAAGGCAGGCGGCCAGCCCAAGTTTGGTGGGGGGTCCTCGCGCAGCCAACCTTGAGGAACAGAGGGGTATTTTTCCGTGACGATGCTGCGACGGACTGGTTCGTCGACCATAACGATAGCTTGGCCGATAAATAAATAATAATATAATATATATATATATATATATATATAAATGCATAACATGTATATCATTTCTTGAGACAGCGCGCCTGTATGCGGGAAAAGGACAAGCGGCTCAACATCGTTTCTGAAGTCATGGAAGGTATAAAGGTAAATTCATTTGGCGGTTACATTTTTAAAGGTTCGTTCCAGTGCTTTCTCGCGTTATATATACATATAGATATATATGTATATATGTATATATATATACATACTGATATAGTATTATACGAACAGTGGTAGTACTTTGTTTTTGAGTCACATGATTTAAAAACCGAAAAGGTATTGTACAGTGAATGTTTGACGCTTTTTTGGAGGCTATATTGTCCAGATTGTAGCGTGTTTAGTCATTGACCATTGCTTTTAAATTTTTATTAGGAGATTTCCGGCGGTTGAAATACTCAAGTGGTGTCCCTTGTTACGATGTCGCGTAGAGACCTTAGGATGAGTGTAAGTTGCCATATAGGTACCACTAATTGCACAGCATTTATGGGATCCCACAGACTTACTATACCCGGGTTTCATTCCCGCCTGCGATATAGGATTATACGAGAACTCGTCCAGAACTAGCAGCTATGCATTTATAGAAAGCTTGCCAGATGTAGCCTTGAATCGCCGACATTTAACAACTTTAAATTGCAAACACCCTCACCCCCCATTATGTTCAAAGTGCTAAAGCTTATAAGGCAATATTAATTAAGATAGTGAAAACCCGCTTGCAAGTAGCTCATGATATTGACTCCCCCTAAGTGGAAACGGTTTGCAATTTGCTTTTCGATAAATGGCGACGCAGGAGAGTATCTTAATATACGCTTGCTATCTATGCTGTTGTTTTACTAAACAGATAATCAAGTTGTTCGGTTGGGAGAACGCCTTCATAAACAAGATCACAAACTTCAGGAACAGCGAATCGCGAATCATTCGGAAGCTCATTCTTTTCGAGTTAGCCGCCAACATAATCTGGAACAGCAGTCCTTTCCTCGTAAGCAGATTTTGACTGAAAGTTTGGACTGTTCGCCTTACTCACACACATACTAACATTCAGCTCACACAGAAGCAACTGTGGCCATAAGGCGTACTCGGTATGCTAGCAGCATGCATTTCACCTAACCCGCCAGTCTGCATGGGTCTAATCAAGACGAAGGCATACAAATCTTTAGCAGAGTCACTTACTTTGCAAACAGCCCTCGCGTAAAGCGAAGTGAGAACACTCTCCAGCAGAGCGAGCTACTTAAAGGCATACGAAATTTGTTTGTAGATTGTTGCAGCAACATTTGGTACGTACGTCTTAAGTGCCTTCAATATTCTGCATGCGGACTCCAGTTTTGCGGTCCTGATGTTTGTTGGCACACTTCGCGTTTACCTAACGCAACTACCGATCGTCATCTCAAGGCTCGTCCAGGCGAAAATTGCCCTCAAGCGAATGGAAAATTTCTTGCACTGCGACGATATGATAACGTGCGTGAGCCACGATGTTAAAGGTGGGACGGACATCAAAGCTCTACGCTTTGTGTATATGTACATATTTGAGTTTTGAGCGATTCGCGTATGATAGCTTGATATGATAGTATGATAACAAGATTTTTAGATTATGGTGAGGGCTAATTGAGTTTTCAGCCTGAATTGTTTTGTTTATTAAGCCCAGGCGGGGGGTCGCATCGAAGTTGTGGAGCCATTTAGGACATTTGTCAGTCTTGTGCAGTACAGAACCATAGTTGTTAACAAGTGAATTATCAGAACATTTAGACAAACCACACCTCTTACGTCTTGTCTAATAATCTCTCGCCTGCATTGACTCCAGGAAGCTGTCTGCATTTTTTGACGATAATAGTTAGCGATATATTATATATTTAGGCAGGACCTTCACCTACAATTTTACATAAAAGCCGGGTTTTATCGCATGCACTCAAGTCGGTCTGAGAATAAAAATGGCGGCGGTGGATAAAAACTGAGATGCATGAGCGCCAGCAGCCTAAGTTTTATGAATGAGAAAGGCAATTTCAAGGCTTAATGCGCTCTTAAGTTTGATAACTTTCTGACCAACGTAAAGCTCTGAATTCGCGGGTAGAGTGGTTGGGTTCAGCTGTATTTTCAAGCAAAGCACGTCCTCGTCTAGCACTGAAGATCCTTCAAACCTTCGACTCATTGCCAAAATATATGTTTGGTGACAGAATTATTCTAGATTTCTTATCACTTTTTAACCTCAAATATTTCCTAATAGCATAGATTAAACGACTAAAACCAAACTCATCTTATAAGCTTGTTTTTATCTAGCGGAATCTGCAGGCTCACAAAAGGAATTCACCCCGAAACTGCAATTCCGTTGCACCATTTAACAACCATATATATATATATATATATATATATATAAACCTATGACGACAGGCGTCTCTGTTAAGATTTTGTTTTATAGGATGAGAAGCGTTTATACTTAGCAAGTAATATTAATGGTTTTATGGTACGTGCGAATAACTGTTTTACTGCAGATGAATCTCTTCTTATCGATATCCAAGATGCGACTCTGAGCTGGGGACCGATCATTGCTCTGAAGAACATCAACCTGCAGGTGAAGCACGGCGAACTGATTGCGGTGCTCGGAAAGATCGGCAGCGGGAAATCGTCGCTGATAGCTGCTATCATCGGCGAGCTGAACCTACGCGAGGGCAAGTTTGCCGTGCGTGACGTCAAGACGGCGTTCGTTCCACAGGCAGCCTGGCTACAGGAAGGAACGATACGGCAGAACATTCTGTTCAAGAAGCACCTCGACAAGCGCCGCTATTCGAAAGTCATCACGAAGTGCTGCCTCGAACCCGACCTGAAAATGTTTGCTTTGGGCGATGGTAGCGAGGTCGGAGAGCGCGGCATGCTATTATCGGGCGGCCAGAAACAGCGCGTCAGCATAGCACGTGCGGTCTACAGCGATCCCGATTTAATTCTGCTCGATGATCCACTCAGTGCTCTCGATAGCGCTGTCGGCGAGAAAATCTTCCGTGGGGTTCGTCTGAGCTCTCACCTTATATCTTCTTGTGTCCTCCTTGTCCTTCGCACAGATACACATGCACGTATAGGCGCGCGCTCGTATCATAGAGCGCGTTCGTATTATAGATCTATGACGGGTCGAGGTCGTAGAAAGAAGTGACCGTATTACCCGAGAGATGCTCATGTTCCCGATTCTTGCTACTGCGAGAGTTCGTTCGATGACAAATACTAGATCATTTCCAATTAGGATCCACCTTGAAACGTACGCATGTTAAATGTATGCCACGCATGCAACGCATGTAGAGATGTAATGTCTCTAGAGGCTTATTTAAGATTAATAGAATGCTGTTTCGGGGGTTTGCCCCCTCCCAGCACACGCCTAAAATAATAAACGCTGGTCGTTCCGCTCACCTATTATTCATCGAGCTTGAACAGAAACGCAAACAATTGCATAGTAAGTAGTTTGCCTGCCTCTTTAACACCAGTGTAAGTGAAGTTACTGCCACTGCTGTTGTTGACTGCTGTTCTCTTGTTGTTTTTGTTGTTGCTGTTGTTGTTGTTACTGCTATTGTTGTTGCTGTTGTTACTGTTGCTTTTGTTGTTGTTGTTGTTATTTTTGTTGTTTTCCTTCTTTTTCTTATTACTGCTGCTGCTGCTGTTGATGTTGCCTACTCGAATGGCCTTGCCGTTGCTTGCGCCTGTCTACCCCGGTAAAGGTAATTTCTAATTCGGGTATGCTCAAACACGCGACACGAATTCTGGCCACGCACAATACGTCGGTGTTGCCGTTCTGTGACCGGATCATTGTTCTTGAAGCGGGCACCATTTCGCACGTCGGCACGTTCGAAGAGCTTCGGCACCAACTCGACCTGCGGCGTGTCTGTCGAGCGAGCGATACTGAACAAACGGATCTGCAGTCGACTCGAGTTCTCTCCTTTCTACAGGTTCCAGTGCCCGAGGAGGCGGCGAGTGACGTGCACCATGACAAGCGGTTACTCGCCGAAGAAGCTGCTAACGTCACCGGAATCGTAAGAGAGACACAGACACCGCACTCGCTCTTCGTTCTATCGACATAGACGTTCTCATACGAACGTCTTTTTTTTTTTTCGTTTTTTTGTAGAGGACTAACTGGAAGATGCGGTTGCACACACGGACACCACAGCAGGAACCTCCCTGTGCAAGTGTGTGGGCCTCGAGTGTGCGGCTCCAACCCACTAAAAACTAGTCATGTTCCCGTCCCTCAACTGACTGGGAACTACTTCTGCTGCATGCATCAGACAGTCCGAGGGGGCGAGCCATTCTTAGTCACATATTTATAGCCATCGACGACGTCACATACGATCATAATTACTATCACCATAATCACCACGAACGTATTTTTCTAAGGAAAAACTTGTTTACCTAGGACTAACATGTCTCCATCCGACTTTGCAGAGAACATGGTCAGTGTACATAAGTCTAGCAAAATACATTGGCGTCGGCACCGTTGTTCTCTTCGTAATCGGCTACATGGGGTATCGTGGTTTTGACGTAAGTCTACTGTACCTAGAAGTAACAGTTACTTTTGACATTATTGTAATCTTCGTCGTTACTTTAGATATTCACAGCAGTAGCTAGAGTGACCAGGCATGTACTACCTACATTAATCTGGAAGATGTCGTTATCGCTAGCCCTCTTAGCCACATTGGTGAGAGCACAAAATAATAATAATAATAATAATAATAATAATACGCCACAGCTCGTAGTTAAAGCGGTTCGCTCCTTCTCACTGGCATTTGACCCTGGACTGGATGGATTACGTTCTCGACATCTGAGAGATATGCTGGACAGCACAATACTTTCTTCCGAAAGACTGCTAGCGGAACTGCGCTTCTTGACTAACTTGACCCTAAGTGGCAGGCTGCCAAGTTTTTGCCATCCAATCTTCTATGGGGCAGATCTGACAGCCCTGAAGAAAAAAGACGGTTCCATTAGACCGATAGCGCGTGGCCTCACTTTACGTAGGCTGGTTGCCAAAGTAGCGATTGCCATCAATAGGACGGCAGTCGTGAAGGCAATGGCACCTCACCAGGTTGGCGTTTCGGTAAAAGGCGGAGCTGAAGCTGCAGCACACGCAACTCGGACTTTCACGGAGGCAGAGGGGCCCCCACGAGTCTTAGTAAAACTAGATTTCCGAAACGCCTTTAACACAATATGACGCGAAAGTTCCACAAATGTTTCGCTTAGCGTGGCAGAGCTACGGCAAGCCACTGCTGTCCTGGGGAAAGAGTGAGCCTCTTCTCTCAGCCAACGGAGTACAACAGGGAGATCCGATTGGGACCGCCTTATTTAGTTTAGGAATCTCAGGATTAGTGTCCCGCATGAAAAGTCCACTAAATATGTGGTACCTGGACGATGGCATACTAGGCGGCCCGACGAACATAGTGGCCTCCGACATACGCAAAGTGCTACAGTTCGCAGAGGAGGGAGGCTTAACTCTTAACGTCTCTAAATGCGAGCTCATAGCTGTAGGTAGAATGTCAGTATGAGCTCATAGCTGTAGCCCTGGCCGTGCTAGTTGAATTTGTTGGACGTTGTTGTCATTGCCTTGCTGCTACATACCTCTGCTGGAGAAAGCCTATATAATTCCAGTACGAGAACGCAATGACGATAGATGCATTTATACGATATCGTGCCACAAGCAACTTAGCTTATTTACGAGCGTCTAAAATGTGGTTGTCAGAGCGTTAAAAAAAACCTCCCACCAACAGGACAAGGCATGCAAAATCATTGCGGACGCCCTGGCCGGTACAAAGATAAAGAGTTGCTTGACCTGGAAGTCCTGGGAGCGCCCATTGTCTCTCGGAAGATCTCTAAAACAATCCTGAATAAGCGGGACGCCCTCCGGTGTATCGAAACTCGGCTATTGGCGATGCACTCACAGGCTACTTTATGCCTATGAAGATACAGCCAAGGGTCACCTAGGCTAAACTACATTCTACGCACGTCCCCCACAGGTCGACACTGTGATCATTTGCAAGCATTTGACGAGGTGGCAAACGAGAAACTGAGTGAAGCTCTAAACGTGGCCCTTACCAACAGATCCAGGAAAAGGGCCACACTTCCTCCCAGCGAAGCAGGATTGGGACTAAGGTCCGTGGCAGAGCTTGCTTCGTCGTGCTACGCGGCCTCTATTATAGGGTTCTCGGGGCTTGCAGAGGCTTCTACAGGCTTGAGACGTTGTTAGAACCGGATGTTCATTCTGCGCTGCGCGGAAGGAGGGACGAAGCTGAGCTGGCAGCTAGACAATCGATAGGCCCTGGCCCCTGGAAGCAACACCCTGCACAGCATATGCTTGACGGCTACAAGTGTCAAACGACCGCTTGCGCGATCTTAGATGACATCCAATCCCTTACAGAGAGAGCAGTATTCATAGCCGCCCGTGACACTTTGATAGACGCTCCCATATGTCAGCCATACGAGTGTAAGGCGTGTGGAAAAACAGTGGATAAGGTCGGACTGCACCCTTTGAGCTGCACTAAAAGCACTGGTGGGATTCCCAGACACGCGGAAATCAACGCGATCCTAAAGAAGGCTCTTCGTAGAGCCGGTATACTTCGTAGAGCACCCTGGAAGCCCAGGTTGGACCTCGAAGACGACAAAAGACCGGACAGCGTCACCATCCCGCCATGGTCCAAGGGCAAATGCCAGGTATGGGATGCCGCGGTATCATGTACAGTGGGTCCGTCATACTTGATGCACAGCGCCACCAGATCAGGGTGGGTTACTAAACATGCCGAGATCGCAAAAAAACGCAAATACTCTGATTTGGGGAGGAGATATCACTTCGTACCCGTCGCCATGGAAACGATGGGCCCAATCAGCAAGAGCACAAGTATCCTCCTCAAAGACCTAGGTATACTGAAAATTGAATAGATAATAATAATAATAATAATAATAATAATAATAATAATAATAATAATAATAATAATAATAATAATAAAGTACTAGAAACATTCGCATGCGTTTGGTTCGCATTGCTCACTAACTAACTATCTCATGGGCTTTATCATCATCGTCGTCGTCGTTGTTGTATTGGCTGCTCGGCTCTCCACCGGCGCAAACTCTACCACCACCCATCACCTCTTCCTCATGCTGCTGCTCCTCCTCCTTCCCCGCCTACCCGACCGCTGACTATAAAGGTGGGCAGCAACGTCTGGGTGCGGCAGTGGGTCGTTCTGTCGTCGCTGAGCAGCAACCAGACGAACGCGACCGATCCCGACGCCGACCGGCAGGTCTACAACCACAACATGGAGTACGGCCTGTTCGTGTACATCGGGCTGGGCGGCGGCGCAGTGCTGTGCGTGTTTCTCGCCTTTCTGCTGCTGTCGATCGGCTGCCACCATGCGTCGTTCAACATGCACAAGGACATGCTGTACGCGGTGATGCGGGCGCCGTTGAACTTCTTCGACACGACGCCGGTGGGCCGCATCATCAACCGGTTCAGCAGCGACGTCACCGTCATGGATCTCGAGATCCACCGGGCGCTCGACGACTTTCTCGCCTTTCTGTTTTCGATCGTCGCCGCCATCCTGCTGGTGTCCTGCCAGCTGCCCATCATGTTCATCTTCTTTGCGATCGCCGTCGCCATTTTCCTTTTCATTCGAGTTCGTACTACAACTTGTTTTAATTGGGCCGCCGACCACATTTGTTGTGGTACGGCAAGTTTATTTAAAAACCAGCGAAAATGTTTTGCGCATTACTTCGCGACTTCTACTACTACTACTACTTCTACTACTATTACTACGCTCGTACTCTGTTGTCTTGTCGAATTCTTTGATAGCTCCCCGGTTCCCGATCTTTATGCATATCCTGCACGTGTGTGTATACATGCTTGTTTTGCAGACACATATGAGAGTGATCTGTGTGAGATGTCATATGATGACGATGATGATGGCATACCCCAAAAAAACGAATTTTCGTCCCTCCCCCATTGTTCTGCCTCATACCCTTTGCTCCATATAATTGCTCTCTCTCTCTATATATATAGGATCGTTCATATCAATATGTACATAATTTAAGGTTTAGTAAAACTCGACACGAAAGTAATTTTTCCCCATACAGGGAGAGGCGGAAACGTAGTGTTTAGAAGTGTGAGGATGAAATTTATAATAGTTATTCTGCCTCTTTTCTCCTACGTAGTTGTACATAATCCACGTTTGCGAGAGAACCAATCAACGCATGAAGGAACGATCATACTGGCGTGTTCGGCATCCTGCATAATAAAAGACTTTTTTTCTAGCTTGCGCACCGAAGTGCGAATAGCCAGATCAAGGATAGTCATAAAAAGTCGATATGTATAATAGCAAATTTAATACTCATTGTTTTCGTACCAAGGTGATGGCTTGACGTTGTTGCCGAGTAACTAAGCTTTTTCGACAGCCATATTGCCATTATGTTTTACGTTAAAGATTCCATGCTCAGAACCGTAAACTTTGCCAAGACGTTTCCGTCCCCTCCTTCCATTGGGAAAAAATATGTTCTTGCCGAGTTCTACCAAGACTTAAAATATGTATTTAACTTTCTCATAAGCCCCATGCAAGTATGCATGCTTTTGCTTTTGATATGGCTATCGAAAAAGCTTAGTTACTTGGCAACTACGTCAGCGCAGCACTATCACTTTGATACAAAAATAATTGGCATTCGATTTGCTATTGCGCACGTGAATGCGTTAACGTAAGACTTAATAACATATCGTTATTGTATGACTCTCCTTAATCTGGCTATTCGTATTTCGCTACGCAAGCTAGCAGAGTTTTATTCAATATGCATCACTTTCCGCCGAATACGCCGGTATGGTCGGTTTCTTCGTGCGTTGACTGATCTCCCGCAAACAAAGATTTTGCACAACAATGTAGGAGAAAAAAGGCAGAATAACTACTTCTATAAATTTCATCCTCACTCTTAAACAAGACGTTACCGCCCCCTTCGTCCATTAGGGAAAAATTATTTTCTTGCCGAGTTCTACCAATCCTTAAAATATGTACATATTGTTATGATAGACCCTATATATATATATATATATATATATATATATATATAATTTCTCTGTAACTTGTAGAGAATTTTTCTGGAAGCGGCGCGCAAATCTCGCCGAATGGCTCTTATCAGTATCTCGCCAGTTCTCAACGATTTCTCCGAGGTACTCTACGGCCTGCCGGTGATCAGAGCCTTTAAAGCACAGGAAATGCTCATTCATCGCAATCAGCTTCGGATTGATGTCAGCCAGAACACATTTTTACATAGCCTGATCGCTGTCAGGTGAGCCATTGCCATTACAGTCAATATATTATGTCTTCGTTTGTTACTAAAGCTTACGCTGTTCTTCTTGCCTTTAACTTGGCCTGCCCAGCATTTGCTATGTACCCGGTCTTCTCGTGGACCACTTTAACAAACTAAGCCCCACCGTAAGCCTTGACGTTTACTTGACTGAAACTGGACTGCGTAGAAGTTTACCTGTAGTTAAGTTTCTCTCTCTCTCCCTCTCTCTATTTCAAGCAATTTCTAGCAGTGTGACAGCAGGCAAAAGTGACCATCTTCTTAGTTTCGCCTTAATTGCGCACTTTGATCATCTTTATCGAAGTTGCTGCGGCCAAAGATGATCCGTTTAAGATTCGACATTCACATACATAACACATCAACAAAAAGCATCGCGAAGTAAATCATTTCAGATTACGCACAACTATCAACCTATCACAACAGTCCATTCATTGTCGATGTTTCAGATGGGCGTCGATTCGCATCGATATGGTGAATGCAACCCTAGTTCTCATCATGTGCATGCTGCTCGTATATGATTCGGTAGCTCTTGGACCCGGCCGCGTCGGCCTGCTTATATCGTACACGATTACGGTAAGTGTCAGGCTCTACGGCGGCCACTGCGGCCGCAGGGTTGGGTTGATGCGCCTGGCTGTTGTTCGACCTCTATAGTCAAGTAGGGCACTTTCTCCGTTGTCACCACAATGTCGACGTGGACCTATCGCGCCGCCATAGGAAAGAGAAAAGCTCGCTGTTTTTTGCTTGCGTGATCCGTTCGAATCGGTCGTTAGTAACCGGCCGTCGCGTCCAACGACTTTTTCACAACAATGAGCTTTGTTTGTCGTTCAGATATTAGTTTTAGGCACGTAGTCGCCGTGCCCGCCCGTGCCGATTCTCCTCCCGAACAGTAGTGTGCGCAACATATTATTATTATTATTATTATTATTATTATTATGCTACAACTAGCTATTACCTCCCCGACGTCCACTATCGTTCTCCGCCTATACCGTTGATAGCCGTTTACTACAACTTTTGTTGGCGAACATCAGATGGTTGACATCGGGTAATGGTGAATGACACTCACCGTCACTCGCAGGTGACTCGGTTCATGTCCCGCTTCGTGGAGTCTTCGACGGTCCTCGAGAGCAGTGTTGTATCGGCCGAACGTCTCATCGAATACGCGAAGTTGAAGCCCTGAAGCCGATTGGACATCTAAAAAGTGCACCCTGCCCGTCATCTGGCCTGATAAGGGTTACGTCGAGTTTCAAAACTACTCCTCGAGATACGGGTTTGTTTCTTTTTCGATAGATTTGTTCAAGGGGTGGTCATTTGTAGCGTGATTTTACAACTAGTGCTACGCGTATTTTTTTGTCGTTAACAACATCACCAAACAAAAAAACACAACGGCAAGACTTATATAAACAACAATAACAACAAAAGGCCGACTGGCGAAGTGTCGTGATATTTATAGACTTTAGTCATAATCCTCCTAAATATCTGTAGCAGTATTTCTAACCTAGAATTTTGTGATTTGATTATATTGAATCGGTTTTAATACCTTCTCATTTCACAGTAAGGAATATTTCCATAGCTATACTTTGGAGTCAACAACTGCACTATGCGAAAGTATGATCACACAATGTCTAACCTAGGGTTAGGCCAATTGAATTTTGTTCCCCTAACAGATGTTGCAATTCCTCTTGTTGTATATTAAGTAACAGCCTCTGAAGCAAACATTCGAATTATCTCAAGTGTCCCGTCGAAAGATTAAGACTCTTGCCTGCACGCTGACTCAACTTATGTGTGAGAGAGAGTCGGGGCCTCCCATTGTTTCGATTACAAACGGACACCACTCGTATGGATTGCTAATTCCCGAGTGTCCTGCAACTGTTAGCCTCTGCTCATGACCTGCCTGGTTCGTAGCCGCACCGACCATCGAAGCCGCTAATGAGTCGGTTATATTTGCAGGTCAAACAAGCATGAGTCACATTGAGGCCATTAAGCCGTTTCCCATCGTCTCTGGTCCAATCGTCTCCGAAGGCTACCAGTGTGCATAGGAAGCCGGTAGATCTTAATGTCTGACTAGATATGTCCTTTACAGCAGAGTGACGCACTTGGTTTCGATATTTTTCTTGGTTAGGGAGGTATGGGAAAAGGCAACCAGCTACACCCATAGTCTGGGCTTGCGCTTACTAGAACCACGATCCTCCCTACTCCTTCCCGAGGTTCGGAAATGTGGTATCCCCTAAGGGCTGAGTTACAACGCCTTCATCTCGACCGCCAGTCGGCCGCTAGTATTTAGAGCTCTGTTGGCACCAGTCCTCTTGGCGGGGGTTCTCCAGCAGGTGAGCGTCCAGGTAGTGGAGGCCATCAAGCCACGACGATAAATCAATGCGGGAAACGATGCTGTTTCCCGACAAGAGTCAACATCTAGTCACAGCATGTGTACTGTCAATGTCAACTATGAAGGAGACTAAACTTATACCATCAATTCAGCACTTCTCTTACATACGAGTCATCCAACCTTTTCGGCTAGCCCTATCATCGGTAGGGTAATTCTACAAAGCCGGCAATATATCACTTCCGCGAGTTCCACGCTATATGTAGACATCCCATCTATCAAATCATCATCCCATCTGTCCAATAAAGAATATTTCCTGTGCGCAGCCTGAGTCCTGGACGACACAATTGCGGGTCATGCTACGTCCAGTAAACCTGGCTCACCCAATGAGATCGGATTCATTACTTACCCTCTCGCGCCAGTAGTCAACGTCAGATGTGGTTTAACCTCTAAGTCAAACTCATTTGATTGATGATGAACCTCCGACGATGTAAACAGGATGAAGCCCCTACGAAAATGTGTCTGAAAACTTTCGTGCCTGAGAAGCTTGATCTTTGGGAGATACAACCCGTCCTAATAGAGTAAACAGACTAGTGGCGAAGTCCAGTTTTTCCTGCTATCCGCAGCTCATAAAAACACAGGAGCACCTAACATTTCCAGGTTGGTTGTGGCCACCACGCAATAGTCTACGATAAAGTCAAACAGGTTCTTTAAATCCAATGGTACGGCTCCTTCGCGAGATGTGCCATGGTTCAGCGACAGACCCCTACCTTTCCAAGACAATAACCAAATCTATACGTTTAGGAAAATCACTGAGGCGTTGGGAGGTCCCGCCGAAAACGCCGTAATCTAGATACTACACATTAAAGGGGTACCAAAGAGAATCGACAAACTATTTCATACATAAACTAGAAAAAAGTGGAGGTCCTGGATGCTACCCTGCTGAAGACCTGTGTGCGACAGGATAACGCCGTGGAGCATTAGCAGATGTTGACTGGGCACAAGCTAGATTCGTCTGGTGAAACCTGTAAAGGAGATGCCCATTGTTTGACGACTGCTAGTAGGAAATCCGTCTGGATACAACTGAGAACGTTGCGGAAATCCAAGTTGGCCATCCCTGTCGAAGCCATTTTTTTTTGTTCTGGGAGGTTTCGGGAATGCATGATGCACATGCGCCACTAGCAGCCTGCGTGACTAGTGTGAGACTCGCAAACCCACTAAACCCGGATTCCTCCCCACCCCACCCACAACCTCGGTATTACTTTGGCATTACATCGAAGTTCTTGTCGAAGCCTGGCGGGATTGCAAGAAGACCAGATCGGAGTGGACTGCATGAGTTGAAGAGGCTGGTGTTAACCAAGCGCTGTTGCAATAGCAAATTATTGTGCCTCGTCGCTAATCGCAAGCCGTCGTCGAGCGCAAAAAAAATATTTTTTTTGTGCGCTTTTTTAGTCTTCCTTCCACAAATATTTGGCGAATGAGAGAGGATAGAAGAGAACCCTATAATATAACCACCACTACGTTAGCAATGGCATAAGCTAGTTTCCCAGCCGTGACGCATAATGCACTGGAGAGCAGATTCTGTACTATACGGTTCTTATAAAGTTTAGGTTGGCCTCTGGGCTCTTCGTAGCGTTCGTTATCTTATCCCGCAGAGTTCAGCGATCCCTAGCGGCCAGGTAAAGGGTTGGAGCGCGAAACAACTTAACAAATAACTCTCGCCCGTCTGGGGAGATCCTCGTCGGATTGAGTCACCGCTTTGAACCTTAGATTATCGTACGTCATGTCCCGTCAGCAAAGCGTCAATTTTGACAGAAATTTGCGTAGGTTCATCCTACTAATCATAGGCAAGGGAAGAACATCTCAGAAGAATCGCTCAGAAGAATCGGGGCAAGATGTAGCAGTTTGGCGTAGCGCATTATTCTTTAAATGTTCATAAATAAAATATCCAAACTGAATACCTTAATTGTTTCTCCCTTGTTTATGGATAGTAAGTTGACAACGTTGTCATACCCGCATAATATCTGCCTGTCGCAACCTCTCATTGCGAAAATAGCTTTACATACAGGTCATGCGGCTATGTTTGGGTCAACTTCGCCTGATGTCATCCCTTTGTATTAGGGGCATTAGATACAGCTATCATTCAGCTAAGACATACTCTATTCAGATTTAATAATTCCTATTTAGGCTGATTTTTCACCTCTCACGCACGCCCTCTCTGTGTGCCAATTAAAAACAGTTGTAATTGATTTATTTATTTTAGTTTTTGTCTAGCATACTGTCACCATTAACTACGCTTATCTATTTGGCATTGAGAAAAATTGAAGAGCTTTCATGCAGCGCCTTACGGTAATTTGTCTAGCGCTAGTTTTCTCTTTACATAGACTGCCAAAGATATAGCACATATCGCGTACTAAATATAACCTTATATATCTTCTTATCGCCTCTTTTTTTATATAGGGATAGTCCGAAATTGTGCCTTAAAAACTTGAACCTGATGATTCCGGCTGGCTTCAAAGTTGGTGTGGTCGGACGCACTGGTGCGGGCAAGAGCTCCTTGACGCTTGCCCTTTTTCGAATCATTGAACCCGCCGGGGGACGTATCCTCATCGACGGCGTCGACACCACGACACTCGGACTTCACGAGTTGCGCAAGCGATTAACGATCATTCCACAGGATCCGGTTCTGTTTCACGGCTCACTTCGAAGCAATCTTGATCCCGATGGCGAGTTCCAGACGGAGGCAATCGAGAAGGCTGCCCGCGGCGCTCACCTTAGAGAAGAGTTAAAACTCGACACAGAGATTACAGAAGGTACTCAAACAAAACGACCTTCTCCCCCACTGAATCTGTTATAGAGAGAACATATCGGGCCAAAAATATTCGAGTTTTAAAAAGAGTCTTATGCCGACTCGTATGTTTGGCATACGTCGTGACATGGACAAACAATTGTGTGTATATATTCTGTGTGTAATGCACCAATGAAATCAAAAATTGTTTGTTCAGATTACTTGCGCCTCCCATTATCTAACTTCCTATGCACAGAATTCGGAGAAAATAATCTGCTTTTGGAAATTTCTTGTATTAGTCGTATAAAGCATTTTTGTTCTTTAAAAGAACGAAGAAATTAAGGTCAGCGAATGGAAGTCAACTTGGTCAGCTTTCTTCTAGGTGGCGGTAACCTGTCGGTAGGAGAGCGTCAATTGATTTGTCTGGGTCGTGCCCTCTTACGTAAGTCCAAGCTTCTGGTCCTGGATGAAGCCACCGCTGCGATGGACGTTCGCACAGATCAACTCATGCAGACGACAATTCGTGAGGCATTTCGGGATTCAACGATAATCACTGTAGCTCACAGAATTCTCACTATTCTCGACTACGATTTGTACGTATACTCTTGGGCTTGCCTATCTAGACAGTGCATTTACGTCAACTACGTTTCTTAAAAAAATATTCTTATTATTTTTATTATTAATGTGTTGCAATTATCGGAAACACTGCTGTAGGTTTTTCTTATTCGTTGTAGAGTAAAGGCTAGCGTTTTCTCTGAAAGCTCATTGTATGGTCTGGTTTAGTTCACAAATTGGCCGGAACTTGTTGAGCAGTTAGCGAATGGAACCCGTTATCTTTGACCTCAGTTCTGCAAATGGCACAGGAAAACAGGGTACAGGTTTCCCCTATTTCTAGCATAACACCCCACGTCGAGAAAAGCGGTGGCGTTTAATGTGATCCCTAACTGCGAGGATGATAACTTCTAAGCCAGTTCCCACTGAAGGAGCAGCAAACGCTCTGCGTGACTCGAAGATGGGAAACAATCCAGTACAAGGGCATATTGGAGAGGTCAAACGAAATGAATTCTAGTTGGATAATCTGAGCAGGTGAATTTTCGTCGCTAAACAAGTTTCGTTTCTTGTCCAAATAGTTTTGGTCTGTGTGCATAACATATATGGGCCACTAGTGTGTAAAAACAAGGACAAAACATGGCGCCTAGCGCTCTGTAGACTACTGCGTCTCCTAATAGTGCCTGACTGATGCCCCTCATCCTCACTGCCATCCTCCGTTCTGGCGCACTTGCCGCCCAGTCTCCCTTCTGCCATTGCTGCTGATGCTGGAGCTTGTAACTTCTGTTGCTGTTGTAACAACATAAAATGCCTCAACTGAACGCAATACGGTTTTTAGTTATGCCCCCTCTGGCCATACAGCTGGGTCCAGTAGGTCGTTGAAATTTGTATTAAAAAACGTCATCGTATCTCACGACGCGCGGATGTGTTATTTAACTTGTGCCGGTGATTTCCTTGTATTGATGGCCTCGTCTTCATTGTGTTCGCCAACCGCCCTCATCTCTCTTACTTGGAATCTTGGAGTGGGCTTGTTGCTATTATTAACTGTTGCTGCGGTTTTCTCTTAAGAATTGATTCTACTAAGGAGAGCTAAGTTGCGTGCAGCGTGATTGTCTAGCGCACGGTTGTCACATTGCATTCTGCGTTGATGTTTCCTGATGTTAGACGTTACTGCAGAGCTATACTGATTCTAACTCCTTTCGCGCGATTCTACAAACAACATTCTACCCTTTAGGATGATTTGAACGATTGAATGTCCCATGTGTGTTCGTGTGTGTGTGTGATTCGTGCTTGTGTCGTTTTTTTACAGGGTCGTCGTGATGGCTGCCGGTGAGATTATTGAGAAGGGCAAGCCCTTGGATCTCATTGAGGATACGAGTTCGCACTTCTACAAGATGGCCCGCGACGCAAGGCTCGTTAGCGAAGATTAAGCCCCTTGGTGCACCTACGCCAGTACACCACGTGGCCAGATTGACCTCTGGCCTAGGCTGGGGTGGTCGTGTTAATGCAATCCTTATCTCGTTAGGTGGCTAACTGAGGAGGGAGCCACTGACTGAGCAAGGTTCAAGCTAAAAGAGAGGAAGCCGCACCCTCCGCGGCCCTCCAAGTCGGGAACCGCTGCACTCAAGTTCTAAAGACGGCTAGGAGAGATATTATGTCAGAACTATCTCGTGACACCTGTCCATTATGATTAAACTCATATGATTACATGTCATTTTTAATGTATGTCTGAAAACGTCCGCTTCTTCTAGGATATATTTACACACGCATATATATATATATATATATATATATATCACACCTAAAGCAAAATATTACATTGCATATATAGATACAACGCTCGAAGGATTTCGATTGATTATTACGCATTTATTGTCATTTAAACGTCATGTCATGTTAACGATACTTTTGCGCTAAACGCGCAATACTGAGTCTCGACCCATTCCCAGCTTAAGAAGGGAAGGTCGTAGAAAATAGCCGTGACTGCAGAAATGTATGACAAATCGCTTTCCAAGAGAGCAAGGTGAAAAAATAAGTCGACTGTCTTAACACCTTTTGGGTGTAGCGACCTCCACTGTGAGGGGTCGCGAGTAATAGTTTAGTTTAAATACTGTGAGCCGATATAGTATTGAATAATACACATACTCATAGAAGATGCATGTATTATTGTCACACCCGGCTTATAACTAGGTGTAACTCATGTATGTACGTGGGTGTCCATGCTTTCACAACTAAGAATTTAGCCATCGGTTCACCAAAACATGAGCACTTATGGCAATCAACTGCCACTGCAGAACATAGAAGACTGACATTTCGACCGAGAATTCAACGAAAACGTGCAACGAAACAGCCCCAGGAGAAGGTTTCTTCAATATCAAACCGAGCAAAATTGCTTACTGGCAAAAGCCTTTGGCTTGCATTCGGGAGGCCTAGGCTTGAGACCCAGACCGGCCACTCCTAAATTGGTTTTCATGGTTCCCAATTTAAACAAGGTGAATGCCGGAGTGGACTAACAATCGACCATGATAAAAAAAAACGAGGAGCACAAATGTCTTAATAAAAAGAGATGGTGCATTACCATCCAACCCTCCATTATTAAGTAAGTAAGTAAGAGTTGGTACTCAGATTGAAGACATTGTCCGGTGACAAGACGATGATCAAACTGTGCTATACCAATTGTCAATGCCTAACAGGGTTACTGGGAGGAAAACACGAACATTGAACATTACGGCTGAGGTTCTAATCCATTCGACTCCTTTGCTACTTCGGTGTAGCACCGCCATCTCCGGCATGTCTCATCACACTGTGATCCTTCTTCGACCGTGTCTCAACACTAACTGTCTTCCCTCACTGTAGTGTCGTCCGTTATAACGGCCTCAGATTCAAACCCCCGCTGTCGCTGCTGCCGTTGCGCTTTCTCCGCTAAGTGCGCCGCTACCAGCAACTGTCGCTAAGCTCTCTCTCCCTCAACCTACATAGCCGCTTATAACAATGACGTCACTCTAGAGTCTTACACAATGATGTGCTCCTAAAACAGCACTAAATAGATTGTGGCAACCAAACGATAGGTTGTGCATTTGCATCATTGGCACGGCTTGCTATTCCATCATAGATAGTGATCGTAGGCTGACAGATTGCTCCAACTCATCCGGAGAAGATGACTGTTGCTCGCGACAGTGTTTGTCATTATATATTTACAGCACGGCCTCGACTAGATGTGCCGAGGCTACTCCGACCACTACCCCACGCACCCCTGAGAGGGATGCGAGGGTAGGTAGTGGTCTGGTCCTGGTCAGACTGTTCGTACATCCGACTCTTTCGGAACCACAAGCCGGCAGCGGTAGTAAGAAGAGTCACTCACACTCAAACGCGATACACGCCACACGCTCGCCTTCATAGACTACTCGGGGCGTTCATCGCCTCGTCGGCAGGCGTTCGGCAGAACGGACAGTGGCCATACTGAAGAATGCTCATCTCGAAGTCGTCGCTCGAGAACAGCTGGTAGCAGCCCCGACAGTAGCTCACAGGAATATCGGGCATGACGTTGAGATAGTAGTCAGGCGCGAGCGGCGGCCGTTTAGAGACGGTGAGCACCGCCCGCGGACTCAGCTGTCGGCCGCCCGCGCGGACAACGCGGTACTCGGCGTCACGGTAAAGCCTGCCCGCACTGAGCGCCTGGCCGAATTCCTCCTCGCTGAGCGAGTCGTTGATGAGCGGCACGACCGGCAGCACCTCGAACGTGATGAACGAGTAGATGAACGCGTTCCCGCACGACGTGCACCGGTTGCCCTTCGTCAGCGCGGGGTTCATGCTCGTGCACGCGTAGCACGGCAGCTCCGTGTCTTCGGCGTCGGCGAACGCCTTCGACCGGCTGATGATCGAGTGTATGGCCACCGACTGGCGTAGCGCCGGGTTGCGCGGAAACAGCAGATGCTGCAGCCGGTTGTAGACGGAACGGGCCACCTTGAACGCGCCCATGACGCCGCACTGTTTCGTCAGCGCGATCAGGATGCTGCTGCGCGAGATTGCCGTCGCCTGGGTGACCGTCGACTCTTCGTTCACCAGATAGCGCGCAATGCAGAACAACGTGTGTGCCGAATGCACTGTGAACGGGTCGACGATGTACCGGTAGATGTAGTTGTACGCGTAGTAGACAGCGGCCAGCTTCAGAAGTCGCTCGCGCTGCGACTGCTTCGCCCTCGACGAGCGACGTTTGTTGCGGCTGATTCTGCTGCTGCTGTGGCAGCTGTTGTGATCGCTCATCGACTGCCACATGATGATAATGTTGCGCCATTTGCAGGTAGTACCAGCTGACATCGTGGAAGCGTTCCTCGTCGATGGCGTTCTCCAGCAGCTGCTCGAGAACCTGCAACGCGTCCTTGGGCCGGCCCGCCTTCTGAAATGCCAGCTGCGCCTCAATAAACTGATCGTTTTCGGCTAGCCAGTTGGCCTGCCTCAGGTAGACATCCTTTTCGGCGTCGTCGTCGCCTTTGCGTGCGGCAATCTCGACCGCCTTGTCCCACATGGCCGTGTCGCAGTAGATCTGCAGAAGCAGCGTCTCGTCATTGATCTGCTCGAAGATGCGAACGCACAGTTCCGCCTGGCCGATACTCTTGAGGTATTCGGCGCAGAGCAGCAACTGCTCTCGATCCTTGTCGGGATCGAGCTTCTTCAGGTTGTCCCAGACGAGATCCTGCTGGCCGCCCTGCGCCAGAATTCGAATCGCGCTCACCGTGTCGCCGGCGGCGAGGAACAGCTCGACGGCGCTCTTGTTGTCGTTCATCTTCTGTGCCCACTGGGCCCGGCGCAGGATGGCGCCCTTATTTTTGGCGCTCCTCGATCGGTCGAGTATGTTGAGGTCGGAGGCCATGGCATCGATTGCATCCTGTAACTGCGGAGATCCGTCGAGTTTTGCTGCGTCTGCGTATTTCCTCTGCAGACGCGACACGATTATAAACTTCTGCATTTCGGGATCAGGCTCGTTTTCAGCAGCTTTCGCGATGAGGCACGTCGAGTAGCTTTTCATGCGTTGAGCGACTTTTCGAATGACCGGAAAGTTGAACGTGTTGCACGCGGCGTCCAGCAGCTTGGTCCAGTCGTACTTCGATGCGCCGAGACAGCAGATTTCGTACGCATCCTGAACGCTCTCTTTCATGGCCGAGTTGATTGCTACGCCTAACGCTAGCCGGAACGTGATCATCGTGTTATACTGCAGGCAGAACGCATTGTTCCCGGTCAGGCCGACGACGAAGCCTTCGAACGTCAGATTGCTGGCCGAGTTCTCCGTGCACAGACGTACGCACAGATTCTGGTTGCCGGAAAACGCGCACAGTTCCTCGAGCTGCGTGCTGCACGCCACACTGGCAGCCGAGTCGCGCACCTCGAACAGAGTCTTCTTCGACGTGTCCTTCCGACTGTAGACCTTGAGGGCGCCCGTGTCGTCAACAACGGCGATCTTGTTCCGATACGCCGAGCAGTCGAGGCAGCGAACGCCGTGGCTTTGCTTTTTCAGTATCTCTAGCGCCACCGAGTTGTTGAGGTACACCAGCGTCACGCTGCCATCCTTGCAGCCGACCAGCAAGCCCTCTCTGGCCTTCGCGCCGCCAATCACCTTAATGTAGCGTATCGGGGCCGACACCGTCCACTGGCGGTCGACGCTGCCGTCGAACGTCAACGACTGTAGCGTACGCTCCTGGCACAGCACGAGGTTCTCCGAACAGATCACGAGCAGGCTGCATTCGACCTTCATGTTGAGCTTTTTCCGCACCTTGTAGTGCATAGCCTCGGCCTGCTCGTAGATAATGATGCGCTCGGCCAGCTGGACGGCAAGGTTGTCCTTATAGATGGCTAGCTTGCGTACAACGTCACGACACTTTGATCCGCACCTTCTCGCCGGTCACCATGTGCTGGATGACGACGTGCGTCATGTTCTCGCGGAACGCGTATCGCTCCCGATACAGACTGTGCACCGTGGCAAGTCCTAGCTGCACGACGCAGATCGTACCGTCGTTGCTTCCTGCAAGTGTCACGGAAGTTGGCATTCATGCATAGTATCGTTATTAATGCACATACATTGCCATATATATATATATATATATATATATCTGTGTGTTGCATCGTACAGTAGGCCCAACTGGAGGACAAGAGTGCACAGTACACCATAAAGTGTGCCGTTTGAATGTTTAAACGGCACCAGTCTAAATATAACTTTTTCACCTATACCCCGTATAACTATTTTAGGTATGGCCTATAGCGACAAAAATATTTGTAGTGTATCGATTTTGCGGATGTACCCAAATTATGGCAACACAGCTAGCTAAAAAACGCATTTATCACCCAGACAGTTGAAGAATGAAATAAAGTATGTTTAAAAAGGGCTTTACAGAAAATAACGGGCCGAAACGGCGCCGAACTTACCCATCGCTATGTGATGGGTATCCTTGTTCGGTATGACATCGCAGCACCAGATCCAGCCTTTCTGCTCGCAAAGCGGGCCTCCTAAGTGCACGCCCTCGCGGCTGAGGACGGAGAGCGCGCTGTTCGATCCACCCAGAACGAGGTAGTTGTTGCCAAAGTACTTCAAGAACAGCGTGTCAAAGCCCAACGGACGCTCCTTTGTTACCAGACGGCCGGACAACGTGTAGAAAGAGAGCGTCTGGCTCCAGTCTGCGACGGCCAAATCGAACTCGTCGTCCGTCGGCGGACAAAATGCGACTCCCCACACCTCACTGGGCCGCTCGATCTTCAAGTACCTCATCACCAACCCTGGGGGGCCATCAGCCAGTCGACCGGACGAGATTCGCCGTAGTCGGAAGTGTTTCAAATCATTTAAAAATAATAAAAGTAAAATAGGGACAGGGAGGGAAGCCAGCGTCAGAGAACAAATATCCACACTTCCAGAGGCTAAGGAGGTGTTTTGGGACTTTTGGATTGAGAAGCCTTGTATCGTTTTGTCGCCTCTGTTTACTTTCTGTTGACCTTCTTTCGAGGCAATCGAAACAAAAATGACTACGCTTCGATCACTTATCAGCAAATATAAAAGCCCCAGACAACGTAATTAACAACGAATTACGTTGTTAATGTGTTCTCACATTTTTTTGACCGTTGTTAATTATATCGGAGGGCGCACACAAGCAGAAGAAGGAAAGACGCCATAACTCTACGATCCGGTATTTGTGGGCATGAGGACCATTAGCCTGGCTGGGGTTCCTGGCAAGGGTGACATGTGTATTTAAGAGGCAGTGTATGTATATTAGCGTTCACCTGCCAAGCGAATAATAAATACATCCTTAGGCAATGCAAACATAGACTCTATTTTTGTGTACAATACGTATGTTATGTGTGATCAAAGTGCCGTGATCGTGGCTTAACTTTAACTTACCTATTTCGGATGGACACCACCCCACTGGTCATGCCAAGAGCGAAACAGGAGCCGTCCTGCTTCCATCCACAACTTGTGATGCGCGCTGTTACCCGATGCTTCGTTACAGATTTCTGTTCCCAACTCCATATGCCTTTAAGTGTGAAGCGGTTTTACGGAGTTACCGTTGATATGTTTGCCTAATATACTACTACATATTTTTTTATTTGGTGCATCTTTTTATCTTCATTTTGCAAAGAATTATCCTCGAGGCAAGACCACTATAATAAAGGAGATTGACTTGCCAATCGAGTTTGTAACTTTAACTAGCGGTATGATTTGACGCCTAAAACAACGCCCTAAAAAAATAATTAATAATGCAAACATAATGGAGTAGAAAATGCAAAATAAAGAGTGAGATAAGGCTGGGGTGCAGGGAAGCCTGCGAAGCCGCTTTGTTGTGCGATTATTTGTCTACACGCGAGGTAAACATTATTAGTGTTTTCAATTCTTGCATACATTTAGGTATGGGCATGATCAGGATTCTACGTTCCTTCATTCTCGCATCAAAGAAAACGGTCAAAAAATTTGAGCTCACAACCAAGTATGGTGTGCTCATCGGCGGAAACTTGAAAAAGTACTAACGCAGTTGAGGTTCATCGTAATATTTACTCCCTCTGCAAATATTATGCGATCGAGCGCAATTGCCGCGCAAATGATCCCAGAAGTCCATGGTTAAAACAATTATTTTTGATAGTGAACCAAGGCCTTATAGGGCTTTCGGTACTAGAGTAGAATGCTCTAGTCTTAGGAAACAACTGAGTTACGAAGGTATAACCTGAGAATTTGCGACAGTTGTTGTACACCAGCATTAGGTATAGCTTGGTGATCACCAGATACACTAACAGATTTACTCTTTAAATTGTAAGCGAAAGAACTTTTACGAGGTAAAGACCATTTCGAAACTAATTGCGTCACAATCGGGAGTGCAACAAATGCAATTCAAACGACCTCTCAACGATGTTATTGCTTATCCTCAATAGATGAATTTATTTTTGGATTGAAATGGAATTAAACAATAACTTATTACTCAAGTTGAGTGTATGTTAAATATGAATTTGCGGAAGTGCAGGTGGGTCCCGGCAATACAATAGATGGCAGGTTGAGCAAGTTGTTTCACAGTGCCGACATGTGCACTGCTCGTCTGTCTTATGAAAGAATATAACGAAGCACGAAGACCCTCGTGGTGAGTCACAGGAGAAGCCAACCCCCACCTTGTTCTCGACAGCTCAGCATGGTCCGCTAGGATACCTAGAGCCTCGTCTGCCATTAGGCGTTCACGGAGAGACATCGAACGACACATCACGGCAAATCACCCAAAACTACCAGAATTACCCCAGGCTTCATTCTCAAGTCTCTATCAGTAGGAGCTGACGAAGGTCTCAGATACACATTTTGTCCAGTCAGCTGCCTCTAGCAACGACTGTCAGTACTATCTTCGGCATACGTGCTTTGCAAATCTTTGCTTCTGCTGAGAAGTTCAAATGTTTGACTACTTTCCAAGCCCATCGATGCGCAAGTCTAGCCCACGCTAAATTAAAAAAAAACTTGCTTAATTATTGGTAAAGGTCATGAAACGACACGTTCTAGCAAAGTTTGGTTACGATGCAGACAAAAAGTGGACGTTTGGACCATTTTAGTGCATAAAAAGAGATCAAGTCTCTGAATAGTCAAAAGCGTAAAATGCATTCGAAGGCATTCCTTACCGAAATCCCCAGTGGCGCAGCTAAGTAACTGATGGGTAACCGGATTGTACGCGAGACACTGCAGTGAGTCTGTATGAGAATACTTGAGGATACCCTCGAGTTGCTGGTGTCCAAATGATCACCATTTTATCCGCGCCGCCCGATGCGAATCTGCAACCAACACGAAGAAAATAAGAACGAAAAAACTCGAGAAGCACATACAAATATATGTACAGGGTGTCCAGATAATCTCGTCTAAAATTCTGGAGCACGGTCGAGCTCGATGATGATAGAACCATTTTGCCAATAGAAAAAAGAAGCGGACATTTTTCGTTTAGGAGTGGGAAGAATTTTCAATTATTTTTTCAAGCTGTGATTTTAGGGTGGCTGTCCGACATAAGTTTACAAAATGCACGATGGTGAGAAAGCGCAATCGTGCGTTCTAAATCGTGCGGGGGAAAAGTCTACAATGTCTGAACTATACCTGGTCTTAGCTAGAGCAGAAACTTTTGTGATGTTAAGAAGAGTTCACAAAATTATATTCTTGTACATAGAGGATCGTGCTCTAGCTAAGACTAACCATATTTACCATACTTCACACGATTTAAGAGTTCCTCCGGAATGTACCGGTATGCTTGATCTTCCAATTAAGTAATGCGCCCTCTCGAAATCGTACATTTTATAAGCGTATGTCGGAACAGCCACCCTAAAATTACACACAGCTTAGAAAGGTTTTCATCTCACTCCTAGACGAAACATTTCCGCTCCCTCCTTCCATTGGCAAAAATTATTTTCTCATCGAACTTGACCATATCTCAAAGATTTAGTTATATGTATTATATATATATATATATATATATATATATATATATAGTTGCGTGCTATTGTGGGTCTAAAAGTAATCATCCTTTGCAGAGACCTTCTATTCCTGGACTCGTGCATGTGTATACTGCATCGACTGCTAGCCACTGAGGGGGCGGGAGAAATCTGAGAAGCTATTTTTCCTTCAACTCGTTCCGATTTACCTTCCTACCTTTGGCCATCGGTTGCATACGATAGACAATAGACCAAATCTTTGTGGCCCTTCAGAGCCTCAATGAGTTGGCCCGAGTCAGCGCTGTACACCAACACCTTATTTCCCGCGGCCACAAGCAGTCGCGCGCCCCCCGGCTCGAAGCACACATCGTATATCACCTGTAAGTAAGAAGAAGTACGTAAGCACCTAAAATATGTACTTGAATATATATATATATATATATATATATGAAAACGTTTGTGTGTGTATCTGTAGATATATACCCAAAAAAATTCGATTCATGTAGCGAGTGTTAGAGCTTGTTAAATCAAATATTTTTTCTAATGATAAATTGTCTCTGAGAAGACTGTCTTGCAATACAACCAATTCACCTATGCAGAAACTAGGCACATCCCTGCGTTCGTGAGAAAACTCTGCTTCTTCTGAAGAAGACATGCGACGCCGGCTAGAAGATGCGACATGGTCGTATAGAAAATAATTCGCAAAAATGAAAGTTCTTTTACGAGTTTTCACGTCCAATACCTCAACATCACAACTTCACGATCATTTGCAGCGCTCAGAACTAACACATTCGAGTAAATGCGCATTTCATAACGGTAATTTTGATGCCAAATCTTCCAAACGATCCGTAGTTGCGTAGGAAATGAAAGTCTTCGGAGAGCATGACGAGATTAAGTGAATGCATAAATAACCCATTTTATTAGATAAATCACTCGTCACACAACTATCTATTATCTTACAGTAGCTGCCTCCCGTTGCAACGAACGTGATGAAATCCGTGGGCTGCAAAGGCCGTAGTTAGATTTCCGTCTCCCACTCCGCTAGCCCGCCACACAATGCTCTTCATTGTTGCTGTTTTATAAATCACTATGTCCACCTCAATAATTTTTTTTGCCAGATACGCTTAGAAACGTCACAAGAGCACATTTTTTTCAGAGTCCATAATTTTTCCTCTGTCAGTAGCGGGCCACTTTCCAGCATGTGAACAGCTCTATTCCTGCACGTATTCGATAGCGAAGAACCCTCTTTAGAATTAGACTCAAATCGTCCACTCCTACCGTATCTTATATTAGTGTAAAAACACATGTGGCTATAGGTGCTATCTGTAACCCGAAAAGAGCGAGTGCTGCGTGAAATGAAAGCATATGTGGGAATTTAGTTGCCGCAGCCACGATAGTAGCCTTCCTGACCCTCTCCACGATGTGTGTTCGAAAGCTTCTACCGCTTGTTGACAAGGTATGTAAGAACTAGGCATGTAAACTTGTTCACGAATTTTATTTCCGTTCCCCTGATTCGAAGCACGTCACTCCTGGCCAGGCGACCGCCCTTTTTGAAATTTTATGGTCACTGTCTTTCCCTAACTAGCCTTCGAGCCCCTCTCGCCCATAAATGTAACTGGCTGATCCACGGCTTGTTTCATCCTGAAAAGGCTGAAACGAACGGATGGCCTCATCATTTGCGTACAGTAAGAGTCTGGCCTATTTTTGAGTTCGGCCCGCCATTATCCGCTCTGGCATGGCAGTCCATCCAGAAATGCGGAAAAAACAGTGGGCCCAGTCCATTGTCCTGCGCGACGTCTGTGGTTTAAGCCACCTTCGTCGCAATGCCAAGCCCGTTATCAATAAGCGCCGTATTTTGTTTAAGGATGTTTATAAGTAATCTCAGCGTTACTTCCAGTACTTCTGTTTTTCTTCTTCAACTATCTTATACTTTGGTAACGATGTCAAGCGCTGCTTTTAAATCCACAAACACAGCATATAGGCAACTCCTCGGCTTAGACAGCGTAATCCAGATTTCTGCGAGCAACTTTCTAATTGTTGAGTGAGTTAATCTTTCTTTCCTAAATACGTGCTGGTCTTCCGGTATTATCCCGTCTCCTCCAGGAAAGACCCCAGTCTCCTTTCTATTATTTCTAAAGAATAGCTTTTACAGGCATATTTTGATTGCTATTCCCCTTTAAGCCTCTGAATTCGCTTCTACTTAATTTCTTCTAGCAGTAACTATTAAGGTCGCTTCCCTCCAAGCCTGTAAAATTTCCCCAATGTTGGCAGTAATGATGGGATGACAATTGTGCATGATATGTTAAGTTACCCAAAGGTATGCGCGCACTGGGGTGGAGGTCCGATGCTCATCATATATATATATATATATATATATGCAGTCACTTTAGTAGCTTCAACTCAATTCACCAGCAGTCGCCCGCGTAAACAGTCAAAGCCCGCAGGGCCGTCTACTCCAGCAAATGTGTTTTCCTACTTTCTACTATCTAAATACGAGTGATCATTAACGTTAAATAATATTGAATCCTCTCAGTGTCAATCGATTCATTCAATGTCCGTGTCCTGTGGTCTGGGTGACGATCAATCAAGACCTGTTCGTTGTTCTCGGTGTCCTGTACGTTGTCCTGCCACAGAACAGTGGTACGCATTGCGCTGATTGTGCAGTGCTTGCTTGAGTCTCGGGGCAAACCTCCTCAGCACCTCAACGAACTCGAGAAAGATCTCCAACCGATCTCCACTATTCGACGAGTGTCAAAAGAGAGCGTGCTTACGACTAACAACAACAAACGCACATATGTATCCTGTCAGACTACCGTTGCACCATCCGTACGCAGGTCTTATGCAATCGACACATTCACTGTTTAAAAAGCAGGTGGAACTCTATTGCACTTGCAATCAAGATATAGATTGCTAGACCCGAAGCATTGACGGGTCTAGCAGGTGTCTTCGTATTGAAGCGGCTTCAGCGGTTGTCACTTGAGAGATTGCACTACACGTCGCCGTGCTCATTGACTCGAGATGACTATTTGGGCACGCGAATTTGATGCTCAGAAGGCTGACCGGGGGGGACCGCTTAGAGACCGCACCGAAGAGAGCAGCCATCGTCTAAGCGGTCTGAAGTGGGGAGAATCGAGTTCCCCGCGCCGGAGAGGGGGTTGTGTTCGTTCGCCGGATCGAGTTCAGTCATCGTGGGTATCTGTTTGTTGTGGTAACGCTTCGCGCGTAGCCATGGAGGCACCTCCCGTTAAGAACCGCCTCCTCATGCTAATGACATCTTCCATAGGAAGCAGCGAAGTTAGGAGAACGTGTGAGAGATACATAGGAATGCATGCAAAGCAGAAAATACTATTATTATTATTATTATTATTAGTAGATGAAAATAGGTAGCAGGTATTTTTATTTCTGTTTTGTCACATATTCTTCACACAAAAACAAGATTATTTTCAACAAATGTGCTTTTAGGCACACGTTTGTGATTTAGCGCTTCTGTCCCGTTTACACTCCTGGTTACCTGGCTCAAAAGCGTACTGACAAAAATGCCTATTATCAGAATCGCTTGTATTAGATAATATAAATTGACTTGTTTAAAGTAGCCTTCTAATCACTTCCAATATATACCATCACTTTTTCCACCCGTATCAATTTTGCCTTCTTGAGTAAAACCTAAACTATGGATGCAACAATAATAACAATGAGCAGCCATTATTTATTTAGTTCCCACTTATTCGGCGTTTCGGCTACAGCAACGAATACAATCGTTTTCGGCCACCTTGTCATGAGCGATTGGCGCCGGAACTCGAGATTTTGTTTACGTATTTTTTTTAATAGTTTCTTTGTTAACAACAAACAAAGCTTGTATAGAAATTTTCGGGAATGCCCGATGCACATGCATTCGCCGCCAGCTCGTAGCGATGGTTTGTGTATGATGTAACTCGCAAACCCGCTAAACCCGTCCATGTTCGTTCCCCAGACCCGGTAGAGGGGGTTATAGTCGTCGTCGTCGTAGATGTTGTTGTTGTAGCTGTTGTTGTTGCTGCTGCTGCCGCTGATGATGATGATCTTACCTACCCGACCACTACCCCTGACCAAGCGGATAGCGAGCGATTTCACCTACGCACGGGCGCCGCTACCCCCATATCATGCCCGAGTCGAGTTACAGAACTTTGCTGGCTTGTTGATTGTGTCCTCCTCTCCACATGGCGCCACCGGCAACCGGCTCAGCGTCGACACACCCGACGGGATTGGCGCGTGTCTGGTGTTTGTGTGTTCTTGTTCCATTAATCATCATTAGTAGCATCATCGTCTTACCGTCGACGTCTAACCCTGTCTATCTGACTGACTGACCAACCGGCTTGCTTACCTGTGTACTGACAATGAACGACTTCGTGACTAAGTGGACAACGACTCCCCCTCTGTCTTGATAACAATACCTCCTAACAACATGTTTACCCCATACAACTCCTACCCATTCGTACCCACTTAGCACCACAGTCGACATGCGCTCGTCCGTTCGTTCGTTCGATTGATCGGCTAATCAAGCGATTGTTACGATTACGTTCCAAACCAATAGCAGTACCACCCCCAACTTGTGTCTCCTAATGTGTGTGTGTGTGGGTGTGAACACGGGGGTATCAGCAGTCCAGCAAAGTGTTACTTCTTCACGACTAGTTTTCCCGGCCGCTGTCGCCAACATGTTCTTCACTAGCATTGTTGTTATTTCAATGCGTCGTGTTGTGTTGTGATGCCTACGTTATCAGCTAGCCGGAATCGAACAGCTAGCAGTATTGTCGTCGTTACAGACAGTCAGTCTCAGTCTAGAGAGTCTCTAGAACAACCTGTCTACAACAGTTCAGTTAAAAACCCCAACCACCAGCTTACCAGCATCATCACTACCATCACCATCGTCATCACCATCGTCTTCATCATTGCTCTCATCACGATTGAGCTTCATACAGCTGTGGCTCAGTAGTTGTCGGCGGTGGACGCCAGTGGACCGCCGTACCGAATCGCCTATCGAACGTCTATCTACCTGTCTATAAAAAGAAAAAATCATACATGTATATATAGATATAGTAATATAGATATACATGCGGCGTGTGATATACATGTGCACAATGTACTGTAGATAAATAGATGTTCATGTATACGATTACATGTGTTGTCTGTGGGTGCGTAAGTAACTGTGAATGTGTATGCAACATATCAACGATCAGCTTAGCATAGACGAAAGCCGGCGAGCCAGATTCGAATAGCCAGATGGGTTCGGCGGTGCACGCAGCCCTCCTGGTGACAGCGGGCTATGCATTGCGGTTAACCCTGATGTGGTCGGAGTTTCGAGGCACGATTGCCGATCGCGTCGAGCTGAGCACTCCGATGAACTCGTGGAAACGTGTCGTTGAGGGCCACTTTCTCGAGAAGCACGGAATCAACCCCTACTCCGGTGAGTTCGACTCTTGCTGCCTCTGTTCGTGTAGATGTGTTCTATGGCCGGCCGTGTACTGTTTCAATGTTGACAAAACAAAACAGAAAAAATATATTTTTTGTATATGCATGTGATGTATATGTTTGCGAGCCTCACCCCGTGTGTCCTGGTGCCTTCTGCCGGTGCATTCGAAACAGCTGCATAGGTGGTGGTGGTGGAAATCGATTCGGTTTGACTTATTCATGTCCATGACATGCGACTCGCCATTGTCGTATTGTGTTACTTACATTCCCGTATATATTTTTTAATGTATGTTGTCTCATTTAGCTTTCTCCTTCCTCTGTGTTGTTCTTATATTTGATTAGAATTACATGTCTGCCGGCCGGTGGCCTTTACAACACACTGACTGATCTATGCTAAATTGATTTGCAAGTCGAAGAGAGAAGATTCGGATTTCCTAACGAATCACGCAGCAATACATGCAGTTGCTATATATATATATATATATATATATATATATATATATATATATATACTTAGGTGACCAAAAATAGTATTCACACAACCTTACCTTAGCACATGCAATTGCAGATGCCCGTGTGTTATCAACGCTCTACACGTATGGGAGGGCATATATATATATATATATATATATTTATATTTAAGTGCAATACGTTTTTAGCGTTTTACGTTTTGTTTATGTTAGAAAGATTTATTTTGATGTTTGGCATAATATTTATCTGTATTTAAAAGAGTTCTTCCTGCTCTACACAACTATGTTATTTGTGTTTTTGAATAATGTAATTGTTTTAATATTTTTGAGGCTTAGAAATGGAATACCCAGGAGGCAAATCTGCATTTTCGACACCTGCTCTTCTTTGCTCTTCATCGGGATCAAAAAGCTGCCAAATCCACTCGAAACATTTGCGACGTGTGCGGAGAAGGTGTCTTAGGCGAGTCTACAGCACGGCAATGGTTTGCGAGGTTCAAAAAGACCACTTCGACCTGGACGATATGCCTCGCAGCGGAAGACCTTCTGAATTTGACAGAGAACGTCTCAAGGCGCCTTTGAAAGAGAACGATTGCTAAACAACTCGCAAACTGGCCAAAAAATAGCTGCAGGGCGATGAAAATTTTCAGCCACATTTAATGAATTGGCTTTAAAAAAAAAACTCTGGGCTTGGGTGCCCCACGAGCTTAACGAAGAAAACAAAAAAGAACGCCTTCAAATTGCGGCCCAACATCTCGCCCGCCACCAAGCAACAGGCGGACACAAACAACGTTTTCTGTACCGAATCGTCACGGAAGATGAGAAGTGGTGCCTATACGTCAATATGAAGCAAAGAAAGGAGTGGGTGGCTCCAGGAGATGCGCCGAAGTCGATAAAAAAGCAGGAAATCTACCCAAAGAAGACTATGATCTGCGTTTGGTGGGACTGGGACGGTATGGTGCATTGGAAAATGCTCAAAAAGAACGCCACGTTGAACAAGAAGCTCTACGTTGCCCAAATGCATCGCGTAAATTAAGCTATTCGACTGAAAAGGCCCGATCGACACCAGAGCGAGTGATTTCTGGCGGAACGGAATCAACAAATTGGGAGGAGGTCGTAAACAGCAACATAAAACACATGATTGATTTTTGTAAATATTGGTTTTGATATTATTATTATTATTATTATTGTTTTTTAATTGTATTTGTCTTTATTTTTTATTATTGTTTTCTGATTGTATTTTTGTTTTTTTGATTGTATTTGATAAAAACGTTACGTACTTATTGGACAACCTAATATATAAACAAACGGGTGGCGCGGGTGCCTTAATAAGTGAGATAGTGCATAACCTTCTCCTGTTATTGCTATTCTTACTATAGTATCAGTCTAGTGACGGTAATCTATTGTCAATGGGATCAAATTGTTTATAAGACATAGGCCAGGTCACAATGATGGGTATGTATTGTCTTTTTTTTTAGGATACCCTTGCATTTGGCTTGTTTAAGAAGGACCAGCGAAAATATAGTGGTCGAGCGCATTCATTTTGTTTGCTGGATCGATTGCATCGAAAATGCATATAGATATAAATTACTGAGGGAGTTATTGCTAAAGTATGCAGGTGGTGTCAGATTAGCCACGGAGGACCCACGCGCTGGTGCATTTTTCCGGCAAGGGCTGTCGTTAGATATACAATGAGGTAACGCCACCTTGTCCAGGTGGTCGACATCACGTCTACACCTGGGGCTGATGTAGTTTGTCATCACGTTCACTGGGGACAATTGTTTGCACCCCAGTATGAGTTAAATAAACGTTATATAATATATATATTTTTTTATGGGACTGTCTTTTTTGGACGGCAAATTTATTAAAGTTCGATAATTCTTCATTGAGCTTGAAATTTCCATAATTACATAAATTCAAACAATTGTAACTATTCAGGTCATTTTGCTAAAAAGGCTATCGCTCGTGTCTGCTCTCACTCTATATGTGTATGTATGTATATATATATATATATATATATATATATGAAAGGTTAAGAATACTACCACCTATATTGATGATCACAATATGCTACTGCATCGATTAACACCTCTATTAACACCTCCTACACTGCGCATTCGTTCTCGCTGGCATGGTACGACACTGCCTGCCTGCCTGATGCCGTGGCTGACTTGTTTGTTTGTTTGTTTGCGGTACTCGCTTTGTTTCCGCTCGCAGGCGACATCCTTCACGAGACGTACCTCTCGCTGCGCTTCTACTCGCTGCTGTTGACGTTCGTGCGCAGCGCGGGCCTCGTGCACGTGTTCATCGTCGTCGACCTGCTCACCGGCCTGATCCTGTACGCGGCGTCGAAGAAGTGCGTCCAGATCCTGCTGCACCAGGACCGCAGCCTGTCGAAGGCGCAGTCGTCGCGCAAGCTCGTGCTGACGATCGCCACCGCGCGCCAGATCCCGACGCTCGTGCTGACCGTCTACTGTCTGTCGCCGTTCAACGTGCTGTCGTGCGTGTCGCAGAACACGTCGCTGTTCGACAACCTGCTGCTGACGGTGAGCCTGTTCGCGATGGTCTACGGCGCGTGGCCGCTGAGCACCGTCACGTTGGCGCTGCTCACGTCGCGCTGCCTGCACACGGTCGTGCTCGTCGTGCCGGCGATGCTGTTCATTCGGCACCGTACGCCGTGTCTGCTGTTCGCGTCGGCGTACGTCGCCATACTCGCGCAGCTGATGAGCCTCAACAGCGACTCGCACATCTCGGCCTACTACTTTCAGCTGGCCGTCACCGATCTGACGCCGAACGTCGGCCTGTTCTGGTACTTCTTCACCGAGCTGTTCGACCACTTTCGGTGGTTCTTTCTCTGCGTGTTCCACCTGAACGTCGTCATCTACGTGGCGCCGCTCGCCATCAAGCTGCGCAAGGACCCGCTGCTGCTCTACTGGTCGCTCGTCGTGGCGGTGGCCGTCTTCAAGCCGTACCCGAGTCTGGCCGACTTCGCGTTCTACTCGTCGATGCTGCCCATCTTTCGGCACCTGTTCGACCTCATGCGGCAGGTGATCGTGGTGTTCGCCGCGATCACGCTCTGCCTCGTGCTGGCGCCGATCATGTGGCAGCAGTGGATTTTCGCCTACTCGGGCAACGCCAACTTCTACTTCGCCATGACGCTGCTCTACAACGTGGCGCAGGTGTTCCTGCTCACCGACCTGCTCGTGTCCGACATGAAGCGCAAGTTCTACCTTCAGCATGGCGACGCCAAAGAGTTCGAGGCCAAGAAGCTCCGACTGACTCTGGAGTAGTGAGGCTGACGAGTCGCGCCGGTGATGGGGTGGGATCGGGTGGATTGGGATGGAGTGGTCGATGGCATATAGACGGCGCTCGTATGAGCTCTAACTCAGTATTTACTGCCTTGTAACGTGTAACCCTAGTTTTAAGCCATCGCCACCACCGCCACTGTGAAGACGGAGTGGCATCCTTAGTGAGTTCATTCCGTATGTGTAGCGCTGTGCGCATCTACTTGTTGCTGCCTTAGAGACAAAACGAGCTAGAACGATCGCATGCGCTACATAGGCGGGTTTCGTGGACATAGACAACAGCGGTCCGACGAGAGCGCATTCCAATCGGGATTTCGTTGTTGTACCATTGGTGAAAGCTATTCGAATAGACGGACTGTTTGTTCGTGTTGGTTGTACAAGAGAGACGTTTGTAGGACTATTCGTAGGTACGTAGGTGTTCACTGATCTCAGTGACACCAGCACCCGTGTATATATGTACAGAATTTCTACTGCTAAAGTATACAGGAAATAATAAACAAGAAGTATATCCTATGTACTAGGTGCTATCCATTAATCCGTATTAATATATATATATATATATATATATATATATATATATATATATATATATTAATTTATTTAGTTCACTATACTAAACATTTTTTTCATTATATATTTACATTCAGTATACTTGATCGAATCTGTCTATTAATTGTAGCCATTTTCAATTCGGATGCAAAATTGACGCTCGCGGGGAAACGAGCCTCAGCCCATTAACAATGAACGAGAGCATGATTTTTGGATTCGTTACTGACGAATAGCCTCCGTCGCTTTTGACGCCTTCCAAAGTTTCCAATGCAGTCTGTTCTAAAAATCATGCACAAGCTCTACGTGCAGCAAGGCAGCTGTTTAGTATACACACATCCAAAATTACACTAACTAACCGTCCTTACTTTGAGCCCGTTCTTACTTTAGCACGAAATACAAGCAGGTACCATGTATTGCTTTCATAAGAATGATGGGAACCCGTAGGTGAAAGCCATCACTATGCAGCTAAAGGGAAGTTGAAAAGACGATCTTTGTGATCAAATGTGTCTAAACTAGTCGTTATTAGGCGGTTAAACCAATAGCAGCGCCTAAATAATATACTATAATGCCATAAAAGCTCATCGGTGAAGCTGTGCGTATATGTGTATGGAAACTTTGCATTCATTGGAACGGCTAGCCACTCGAATACTACTATTCGATGCAGTATTATATCATTGAATAGTGCAGTTTGATTAAAGCATCCCGTTGTTCTTAAAACAAGTACAGTTGGCGCAGCAGAAAACAGTATTGAGATATAAGACACCGTATCAGGGATAGACAGACAAACACAAGCTTGAAATTAGTCATCAGTAAACTAATCCTGTTTGGTAAGAAAACGGGAATGGATCCTCCGTTTGTTTCGCTTGCCACCCACTCACACAAGTGTCCAGTCACTGCGTGCACCGTGATGTCTATCGTTTTGCAAACCTTCATTAGGTATTACGTAAGAGACGTGCTTGAAAAGCCACTTTAAAGGTTCGCCGTCCGATAGTAGACACCAGTAATACTTTCCTCTCTGCTCTTTTTCTATGACTGCGATTCCGTTGAAGGTGGAACAAAATACAATACACATTTATAAATGTATATACACAACTCTTCGTTGTAAAATAATTTCATTCTTTATTTATAACTTAATACTACTATTGCACGCTTTACACTCACACGGGCACTTATTATGACTTGTTGTTGTCGTTGTTGCTATTGTTTTTGTTGTTGTACTGTAAATCTCTTTGAAAAACGACAGCGCTTCCAAAGGACAGCCTGGCTCGGCGCTGTCACGTCTACGGATCACAGTCGGTATGTTTTTGCGTGCGTGGTATTTGTCTTCGCTACAACGGCTGCTTCTGCAGCTTCGTCCGTAGCAGAGTGCACGCGTGAATATAGATCATACCCTATGGTTAGCTGAGCTGCTCATAAGAGTTGTAGCACGTCCTCGCTGCAGTGATTGAGAATGAAGCGAGTCAGGCATTGAGGTCGCCAGCTGCCCGAGTAGCGAATGCTGTCGGAGCTAGTTTCGGGGAAAGAAGACGACCTGCGGGAAGCTATCGGGCGAATAGCGGACGTCCTCGAAGCGGGTTCCCTCGGCGTCAACGGTCCGAAACGCAATCGGCGTCTCCTTAAAGAAACGCGCCACCCGGTGAAAGTTGGCGGCGACACTTTTGCAAAAGCCGCACCAGTCCGTATAGAAGAAGATGATCGTATCGCGCAGTGTAGATTCGGATATCGCCGCCGCCGCCGTCGGGGAGACCGCGGCCGGCGATTCCGCAGCTGAGCTGTCGATCGAGACGCGAGTGTTTCGATACTCGACGTCCTGCTCTTCATTGGCCGCCTTCTCTTCGCTGGGCGGTATAAAGCGTTTCGGCTCTTCGCCGAACAGATTGTGCCGCACGACCGACATCGACTTCGTTAGTCGGTCTCGCAGCTTGGTGACGTAACGCGCGACGAAAAACTCGATGCCACGAGCTGTGAACTGCGAGTGCGGCAGGAGATACTTGATGTCTTCTTCGACGTCGAAAATCATCGCAGGCGCCTCGAGAGGGTACAGCGTGTCGTAGAGGGCGGCGTCCAGAGTGAGGAAGCTGAACAGATGCTCCTTGCCACAACCGAGACCCCAGAGTAGGCCTTTCGGATCTTTGGCGCCATCGGGTCGGATGCGGTGCGTTTGGCAAATGCGCTCCACTTCGAAACGCTTCAGCCAGAGCGCTTCGAAGTGAAGACACATCTCGGTGACGCGTGTGGCCCAGTTGGCCATAAATGACACGTTTGCGGGCGATCGCGCGCTACACGTCGTCGATGTCGACTGGCACTCGAAAATGAACGGCGGCCGTTGGCAGTCCACTGACGTGTCTTCCGACCCGACGAGAAGCGAGAGAAGTACGTGCTTGGTGTGCGAGTCATACGTCTCCCGGCACGAGTAGAACTGCAGTGCGAGCATGTGCAGATTGAGGTTCATACTCGAATTGGGCGTCGTTTTGACGATGAGAAAAGCTTTCGTAGTGTTGGCAAGCTTGGCAATCTGGTTGCTTTTGTATCCGGAATTCATCAGGTAGCCGACGGGCTCGTGAAACTTGCTGTACACCCACTTCGACACGGACGAAACGGTGGGATTGTCGCTTTCGTTGTACGTGAGAGTCTCGTTCCAGAGATGAAATCGAATAACGTCGCCGCCGCCTCTCCCCAGAACGGCATAGCCAACCCGCTGCCGAGGGTCCTTACGGAGCGACTCAAGAGCCAAATTGTACCCGAAGCGGTAGTACTGTTGCGGCACGGTGACGACGGCGTAATGTCGCGACCGCAAGACGTACCACTCGTAGTCGGACGACACAACGGTGATGGGGTTGATGACGTTGTGAAGAAACGTGACTAGGTAGTCTTTGGCCAACGACGAGTAGATGGGATACTGAATGCTGCCCTGACCCCTCACGTAGACGCTCAGCGACGGGTAGAATTTGAACTGGTAGTATTTCGAGCACGCCGAGTTCTGCCAGCAGTTGATAGCCACAAAGCGGACGTCGCGAAACACCATCGCGACTTCGTTGAACGTCCGAAGGCTTTCGCGACTCGTCGCGTCCCACGGCGCGTAGTACAGGGTCACGGTGACCTCGTGTCGCAGAAACTCTTCGATGACCGTGTTCAGCTCACCATCGTAGACGTCGAGATACGACACATTGGCAAACAGGGCATGCGGCGCCGGCGCTTCTCTCGTCAGCTTCCGAAGGTTATGCGCTGCTAGCAGCTGGTTGACCGCGACGCCCAGAACACAGCTGAGCACGACCAGAGTTTCGATACGCTTGAGGCGCGTGGTCATCGTGACTTGTTCGTCGTCGAGGTCGGTGACGTTTCCCCACAGGTCGTCGTCGCCGTCGCCGTCGTCACCGTTATTGTTATTTTTGCTAATATTGTTGGTGTTGGTTGGTGTTGCTGCTGTTACATTCCCCGCCGTCTACTCTGGGCAGTTCAGCAGATTTGGGCTTGGGTGACGTTAGGCACTCTTCGCTTGAGGTGGAACTGTCGTCTTGCCCGGTGTCATACTCGTTCTCCTCATCCTCGTCCAAAGCGCTTGCAACTAGGAGCTGTTTCTCATCCTCCCCTCCTTCCCCTCGCTCCATGGTCGATTACACCCTGCCCATCGAGAGTCCTGCAAACAAAGACAAAACGTAGGATCGTCATCATACGACTCTCATCTCTACAAAAGCAGCAAAAAAGTGGTCGTTACACAATTAAAACATGCTTTCATGACTCATCTCGCAAGCATTGCGCTCAAGTGTATATCTCCCCAATGCGACATGTGAAGAGGATGTCCAGAAAAAAGGTTCATCTAGCTTGCTACTAAGTTTGTCTAGTCTTTGGTAACCGTATTAACTGTTTTTCTTTAATAATTTTATTTTTTGTTTTTCTTTAATAATCCCCATTGGCGTATATCGAATAAAACTACACATGGTATACGAATGCACCCAGTAATGTAGGACACGCCAAAACCAACAGTGGCCAATCATTGCGCAGTAACATATAGCAATATCTTAAACATTTACATAACTTATTTCGTTTCCAGGTCAAATTGACTCACACGCCAGCCATACGTTAGCACATATGTGTCTGAACCAGCTATGTAGCAAGCTAACGCTTATTGCAGAAACGTTTATTGCGCATGAGTTAGGAATCAACAGGAACCGGGAGGATCATCATATTGTTTTAAATATTCCTCACCCTATATTGATAAAATGCCGTTGAGCTCTGTAAGAAGGAGATGCCGGCAAATGGATGTAGGCAAACTGGATGTAACAATGAGTCGCGAGCTCTTGTCCGGTGCTACGCATGTTCGTGGCCATGCGATCTTGAAGCCCTCGCTAGTCCGAATTGAATGGACAAAAATCAGTAGAAGAAACCCTACTTACTGGGTGCGTTCCCTTGTCTATCACTGCGGACGCTTCGCTACCAGTGATTCTAAAACATTAATTTTCACAACGTACAAAACAGAGTAGCAATTTCCTTAACCACTAGAAAAATATGTCTGACCAAACTGACACCGAGTGCAAGAAGGAAAATCAACGGCTAGTAAATCACTACTAATAAATTACCTATAATAAATAAATAATCTACAACACAAGTCCAGTATGGGTTATTTTGAACGACAAATAAATGGTAAGTAGAGCCGAATCTAACTCGAAAACGAAGTTTACCAAAATCAAGCACGTTTAGTGTTCGCCGCGAGTTTATCCTGACATAAAATAGCTATTGCACTCTTCTATACGCCGCATACGCAATTATTTATATCGTACCATTTATATAAATGAAAACAAAAGCGTATCGCGGCTTTCTCTCACTCTATCTCACCCTCTAGTACGCATATGTTCCAATTCACCTTCGTTAACTCAGCAACGTCTATGCAATGACAGGTGCCGAGTCCAACCTGGCCCAGAACCGACGCGTGGTAAGGCATATTGCAACCCACAGATTTCATCATACGCTATGTAGGTCAACCTATGCCTACTATTGAATCGTGCGTTCGGCGAACTTGTCTGAGATGTGAGAGGCTATACACCGCATGCCTTCGAAGAAAGACTGAACCCTTAGCCGGGTAATCGTTCCAACTTTCTACTTTTAAAAAAAAAATGTGTTTTTTAACGTTGCTGTTTAAATTGACGTTATTGTTGTTGCTGTTAGAACGACAACAACAACATCGACATGATGACGTAATTATGTTGATGTTGTTGTCGTCATCGTGCGTATACGAATGTCTTACCAGTCAATGGTGACGACATCAATGACGGCAACCACGGCGAGAAACACAGCAACGGCGGCGACGTATGCATTAGGGCGAATCGGTTGTTGTTTCTGTGTCCTTATTATTGTATCCTGTTGTTGTTGCCGTTGTTGGCAATTGTTGCTGCCGCCGCTATAGCGTCAGTTCCTGCTGGCTCTGGAGCCACGACCGTAGGACCTGACCTGGCGTCATGCTTTGCTGCGAACACACCAGCCGTTCTCAGTGGCCTACCACGAGCGAACTAGACACTCGAGAATTCGAACAACTCCGAAACTGCTTCTGCTGCAAAAGCCGTCCCTGCTGACCGACGTTATTTCGACCTGTGCGCCCCCGCTCTCTTTACGTCTCTCTCTCTCTCTCGTTCAGTCGTCTCAACGGGAACGCTTGCCGGCGGTGAGAGACAAATTGCTTTGCTCTCTGGAAGGACTCGTAGACTTCCTGTAAATCAAGTCAGCGCCGCAGTTAATGGTAGCCAGTATTAGTAACCGGGGTAGGATTTCGTTGCTTTTGGTGTTGTTCTAATAATCAGTTCCAGTGCTATGTCCTAATTCGAACTATGATCAATAAATAGTCGTCATCATCATCGACATTGTGTTGACCCAAAATAACAAATCATCATTGTCTCTCTTCCAGTTTGAAAAAGCGTGGATCTAACTAGTCGTAGAGATAACCTCATGTTTAGAGTAGGTCTCTCAGCAGCAGCAGCAAGAAACGAATCACGAGACATGGGGGTTTGATTATTTCTACAACCTGTCCCGCTTCCCCACCTCCTCCCCGACGAACCTGAAACTAATAACTACCAATGACGTGTATCAAGGAAAGTCGGACGGAAGCGTAGGGAAATAAGCTCAGAAGTTTGAGGCGCGGATGTAAAAAGCTTCAAACAGAAGTCATAGTGGCAGTATGGTGACTGCAATAATGACAAGCCTAAATGTCGAGATATCACTGTTCTTCGATCCTACGTTGTTGTCATCGTCGATGTTGCTGTTGTTGTTGTTGTTGCTGTTGTTGTTGTCGTCATTAACAATATTCAAGAACAACTATATACCAGCACGTAATGTGAACAAGTCTGCCGTTAAAAGTTCAGCTTGCAATAGAGATACACACAGTTGGAGAAAGAGACAGAGCATCAATAAATGCTGCAACCGTAATGTGCATTTACCCAGTTATATACACTGAGGTACACACTCACACAGGCATGCGCGAACACATAGAAAAAACTAGACATACACTTGCAGAGGTAGATTTGTGTAAATATGATATCAATCTGTACAAATATGGATGCGCAATCATATAGATAGACATACCAGTACATATGTAAATATGAATGATTCTGTGGTTGTTGCTGCTGTTGCTGCTACTGGCGGCGATCTCTGCCGCTGCAGCTGTTTGACAGCGAATGGAACACGGCAACCGCACCACGTGCGAGCCGGACATAACTCATGACGTATATATCGTATACGAATTGATTATTATTAAAGTAATTCGATTCATAAGATACGCATTATTACATCGCAATAATAACATCATAGTAATTGTAGTCTCGCTAGTGGCGGCAACAGAAGTAGAAATTTTTTTTTATATATGTAATTTTATCACGACTTCAGTTCAATCAATAAATTAGGTTTATTGACGTGCCCAACAAGTTGGCATTCTGTCACCTTTCATTTAAAATATACATAATATACAAGTGTTTGTACAAATCCGAAGTGTGTACGCGATAAAGCAATAACATTGAGTATACGTAATTATTATTAGACAAGTCTACACTGACGGCAATGCGGTGTTGCAGTTTTCACATGAGTAAATAACCAATCCAATAGTAAATAGACTAATGGACAAATCGGCAGATCATTATGGGTATCGTTGCCAACTGTCTCGGATCGAGGACGACCGTTGAAAGCAGACAGCAAACAGATTAGGACTGTCGTACACAAATTGTAATTCGTTAGAATCGTTCTCAAAAAGAAGACACACCACATACAAGAAAGAGTACGTACTTACATGACAGATCACAACAGCAGCAGCAGTGGTAAACAACATATGATCACAGAATCGCAGATCCTACAAGCTCTCTCTCATAGACCAACAAACACAGACACTAAAATCCATCGAACGGTCGATGTGGTTGTTCAGAATGCGTGTTCGATCGTCTCGGCGAGCATACACGTCATACATCCCGCCGTTCGATGGCGGACAAAGAAAGAAATCTATCGGCGGCCATCGAGCCGCCTATCGATGAGAAATCCACGACACAACAACAACATCGCTTTCTCGATCGACGGGTATTGGTGACGATCTCTGTCACGTCAGTAACCAAGTGGCAACGACAACAACAACAACAACAACGACAGCAACAACACTGTGTCAACAAAGCTAGCTGAGAACTCTAGCCGCCAGAAACCGCTTTATTTTTCTTCTTTCGTTTCGTAGTGAGGAAGCGCCTATACGCTTGTATTTTCTTACTGAAAATTTCTATATATAATGTATAATATATATATATATATATATATATATGTGTATAATAGTATTTGTAGAACTACCCTCGCATTCGTTGAACTCACTCTCTACGCTAACAACACCTTGCTTGTTGTTTTTATTCGACGATGACATAACCATACGACGACAAGAGTACCAACAACAACAAAACAACAACAATAACAACAACATTAATTACAACAGCAATAACACAGCTGACGTCTACGACGTGAGTTGAGATCTGCCCGTTTTGTACCGTGGCGCCCGAATGAGAAAGGAGTGCGCCTTCTGGGGGCGGAGGAGGAGAAATGGTACATGCATGCATATTTATACAGTGCACGATTTATATAATATATATATATATATACATGCATTGAGTGCGTGCACGTTACCGCGGCGAGGTCGTTAGAGAACTCCGGCTGTGTGGTGCTTTTTTCTAGACGCTTGTGTGGTGCTTCCATCTATCCCACCAACCAACCACCCACCCACACAATCAGTGAGATAGTCACTCAGTCAGCTGTACCGGGTGTCCTGTTTTTGTGGGTGTCGCTTGCTCACACGTGGGCTCTTTCTCTCTCGCGCTCTGCTGTTTATAGTGGCAGCGGCGTGATATTGCTGACGGTTAAGATTATCGTGTTGTTATTGTTGGTGTTGTTATGACTGTCGTTGTTGTTGTTGTTGCATTGGGGTGGGAGAAGGGGGAAGGGGCAACGTGGCACTGTGGTGCTTTGCTGGTTTGTTTATGTACTCCAAGTGGGGCTCACCTCCCCCCCTTGCTCTCTCTATTTCCCTTTCCGCTAATTCTTAATAGAACCGAAAACAATATAAGGGCAAAAACAACAACGCAACATCAACAGGAACAGCAACGCAACAATAACCACAACAACCATATATGAATATCAATTTCATCAATTGTTTTCAGTAAGTAACAGTTACATATGTAGGTAGGGGTTCAGTAGTGCCACATCAAAGATATAAATAGTGACAGAAGGCTAGCTTCAGCAGAAACGTGGAGAGAGGGAAATCGACAAAGACTAAAGGAAAGAAAAAATAGACGACAGAAATAAGCGGACATACGACAAGCAAGAGAAGGGGAATGGAAAAAGGGAAAATAGATAGATATATATAGATGGATCGAGAAAGAGAAGGAAAACGATGATGGGAATGGGGAGAGAACCAGCAAAGGGGAAAGTGAAAAAGCACAACAGAAAGGGCTGGTGGTGTGGTAATCGTGGTGGTGATGAGGGTGGGGTGAAAGTTGTTTATGCATGCGTTCATTCATATACCCGCCCAAGAAACACACAGCAGCAGCAACGGCAGCGACAACAACAGCAACCGCAACAACAACAACAACACAACAACAACACAGTATTAACAATAACACGACAACAACAACGACATCAACAGAAACAACAGCAGTAGTCCAAGCGTTCAAGAGTTGTTGAGCGAGGAGGCCCAGCACCGAGCTGGCTTCTGCTGCTGCTGTTGTATGAGCGTAGAGGGTGTGTACGGATCGCGCTGTTGGCTGGCTGTTTGACCGACCGAGAAATAAATACAGTCACACTATTGTGAGTGAGGCTGTTGATTTGTCGTCGGTAGACTCGGCGTCTGGGGGAGGAGTGAGAGTTGTGTGTTTTTTGTTTGGTTTGGTTTGAGGTTGGTTGATTCCGGAGATCACAGGCGGCCGAGAGAAGAGGGCAGAGTAGAACCGAGCCGGCCGTCGATCCAGCCAGGCTCAGGGCGAATACGCAAGCTCGTCATGGGGCGGTTCCGTTGATGTTAATGTCAATGCCGCCGCCGTCATCGTCGTAGTCGTCGTCATCGTAGTCGTTGTAGTTATCGTTGTCGTAGTCGTTGTAGTTGCTGCTGCTGCAGCTGATGCTGTTTATGTTGTCACCTATTGAGCGTCTGTGTGGGTAGCGTGAGATTGTTGTTGTTGTTCTTGTTGCTCCTCATTGTTGCTGATGTTGCTCCTCAGTGTTGTTGTTGTTGGTTCTGACTATTGTTGCTGCTGCTGCTGCTGATGGCGCTGATCTGATTTTCGTTGTTAGCGACGCCGCTGTCACACGTGATGATTACGAGTGAGTTCAGAATTTGGAATTGTTCTTCGTCACCACCACCACCACCACCACCACACTATGACAACAAACCCGATGGTCGTGCTCTAAACGTTTAGCCCAGTTAGCTGACCAACTGGAGGTGAGAAACGTCAAGCTTTCTCTACTACCCCAGCGGATACAGTCATCGTCATCATCATTTGGCCGGCTTTCTGCAAACGAGAACGTCAACAACAGCAACAACGACAACAACAACAACAACAACAACAACGACAACAGCAGCAGCAGCAACGGAACCCGCGTCAATAAAAACAACAACAACAGCAGCAACACCAGCTTCAACAGAAACATCATCAGAAACAACGCGCTACAACCGGAGAGACAATTGCGATAGCAAAATCGCAATGAGTGAAATCTAGTGCCGGCACGTTTTCCCGTTCTGTTGACCAACCGACCGCAAAGTACTAAAAACAAGCTAACAACGACAACAACAACAACAACAACAGATGCTGACGTTTTGCTGCGCGACACTCATTTATCCATTCAGTCTTTCTTTCGTTACTCGAATGTAGTTGTTCGAATACCCTATTGATTGATTCATTGATGGATGGATGAATCGAGTGATCGAGTGTCTGATTGATTTGTTGATTGGTTGACTGATTGATTGATTGCTTGATTGATTGATCGGTGGTGGGTACGGTGTTATCATCACGAGCGCGAGTGCTGCACCTGCGAAATCCGAATTTTACTCAGCGTTTCAACGGCTTCAACTTCAGCCACGATTCAGCGACAGGCAGTAGTGTGTTAGTAGTTGGCGGCTAACTGCTACAGCTGATTCTTCATAATCGTCTTCATTTTGTTCATCTTCTTCTTCGAGCGTCGTCACTGAGGCGAGGTGCAAGTGGATCTGTTCGCGTGACTCAAAACCGCGAGTCGGTGAAATACAGCAAGCAAAGTGGACGTGACTGTGACCGACATCATTACCAACAACAATAACAACAACAACAGCAACAGCATCAACACCGAGCACGTAAGTGTTCTTACTACTGTTAACTAATTAATTAATAGTGTAGTTCTGATTATGATGATTATGCATGATGACGATGATGATGATAATGCTTGTTGATTGTCATCGTATCAATGATAAAAAACAGTAAGTTTTAACCTGGAACAGTTAGCAATCGCTAACTGTTCCAGGTTAAAACTTACTGGAAGTAAAACGATCGCTGTTGAAACGTGACGGGGCTGGCCAATAAATAGCTCGGCGTTCACGGTCCACCCCCACACCGGCTGCGGTGTGTGTATATATATATATATATATATATATATATATTTATATATGTATATATATATATATATATATATATATATATATATACGAAGTGTTTATTTACTCAAGTAAGACCGTTAGAGGGAAAGCGAAAGAAGCATTTGTAGCTGGCTAGGAAACGCGTGCGCGTGTTGTGATGATGATCGGCTTTCTATGTTGATGTGGGCAGGCATGGAGAAATCTTCATGAGTTGTTTGTCGGCGTAATAGAGAAATGGAATCGCGGAGATGGCCGGTTACCCAGCCATATGCCGAGAGAGAGAGAGAAAAATGGGAGTCGGGAGTACGATGTCCCTGCGTGACACAGCCACCCATTTCGCGATGCGATTTTTCTGATTTTCATATATTTGCTGTAGATATGGGTCTGCTGTAGATGTGTTCGGGTAGATAGAAATGCGTAGTTTGTCGTCACTTTCATGTTCTCGACACGGCGAAAACGCAAGCGACGAACAAGTCGAAGACGTCTCGAGGAGAAGGCAGCGAACCACCCTCCGGGTTGTCCCCGGTTGAACAGTAAAGTTCTTGCGTTGACATCGGCGAGCGGTGTATAGAAATAATATTGTGTATTCATACTATATTGATAAGGATTATCATAATAATAGTTATAATAATAATAGTTATAATACGAAATATGTTTGCAGCCATGTTTGTGCGCCAACTACTACCACTATCCCAAGCTGCAACAGTTGCTCTATGGCTGTGCTAGTAAGTAGTTTTTGGGCGGACCCTCAGCCAAGATTTGCCGTCCACGGAACTGTTTTTCACAGATTGCTTCATAGACGGACGACCCCTATAAATACAAATCGGTGCATCGGTGGGGCTCGAACTCGCATCGCACCTATCTAGTGTCTCCTCCGGTTGCGAGGCGCAGACTTAAGCCACCCACCACGCCACCACCGGGCTCGACTCTATGGCTGTGCTGCTAAGGATAGGTAGCGCGTATCGTCGGTATATACCTATAACGTCCTCTCCCATACGTACGCTTCAGCTTCAACAGCAGCAGTAACAGCAACAACAACAACAACAACAACGGCAGGACCAGAAGCGTCCGACCCGACCCGGACAAAAAAGAATCTCCGACCGAATGGCGTCATTCGTGCTCATGCCACATTATTTTTTCTTGTAGTAGTACTACTTCGTCCCTTCGGTGGCTTGGAATCGCCGTGAGGCATATCTTCAATGCACCAAGGGCCAGACGTACTGATATATATATATATATATATATATATATATATTATATATATATATATATATATATATATATATATATATATATATATTACTGCTACTACGACCAATCTACCAGTATGACTACTAGTGCGCTAGCACTAGATACTGCTGGATTCTAGTACAACGAACACTAGACGGTTGTTGGTTCCCTTTCCATCGTCACGCTTCAAGTCGGCGCTCGGAGCGGGGGGCCGCTCTTGGCGAGGCTGCTAGTTCTTGCGCTGTTGCCATACCGTTGTCGTTCCCGTGCCCGTTGTTGTTGTTGTTGTTGTTGTTGTTGCTGTTGTTGATGTTGTTGTTGCTGTTGTTGATGTTGTTGTTGTTGATATCACTGTGGCTATTGTTGTTATTACCGATCGTGGTTGCAGCTGCCGTTGGCGTTACTGTCGCCGCAGCTACAGTAGGAGAGAGAGGGAGAGCGTGAGATAGATCGCGCGAACGCAAAAGGGAAAGGGCAAAGTTGAGGACTACTAGTTTGGATACAGCCGACGACGACGACGACGACGATGGTCTGGTTCAGTAATTAGTGTCTGGCGTCGTCGTCGTCGTGATCCTCGTCAATGCCGCTGTCACTACTACCCTTCTCCTCTAGTGGCGGCAGTTGTTCATGTTGTTATTGTTGTTTCTTTTCCTTTCCTCCTCTTCCTCCTCCTCCTCCTCCTCCTGCTATTGCTTTTGACTTCTGTTTGGCTTTTGCCTTTCCCCTTGTCCCCTAGTCTCCTAGTACCACCTCTCCTCTTTTCCATTTCCCCCTCGTCCGGAGCGGCGGTGGGTGGCGTCTGATTTACCCTAAGGACACCTCCGCCCCTTTTCCCAATCGGGCTCGAACACAGCGAACGGTTGTGAAGCGCGGCAGCGGTTCGATGGACATTTGATGGATTCGATGGACGGAAAGTCAGAAGGTTAATGAATGGATGGAAATGCACGGCTAGAGGGACGAACGGACGAACAGATGGATGGATGGATGGATGGACGGAGCAACCAATCGGCCAGTCAGCTACCCAGTCATCATCATAGACCTAACTACGTCATCCACGCATCAGGACCAATCCTTCTGTCCTCGGGTGGCTTCTCTCTTTTCCCTCTCTCTCTCTCTCTCTGGGTGTTTGCCATCTGCCAACTGCCAGGCTCAGACTGTGAAAGAGCAGCGTTTGCAGCAACAGCATCATCAGCATCGACAGTATCATCATCAACAACAACAACAACAACAACAACAACAACGACGACGACAACATCAGAAGAAGAAGAGAGTCCATAGAGAGGAGGCAGACAGGGACGAGGTGGACGAGACGGAGACGGAAGAGTAAGAAGGCTCATTCGAGGCCCCGTATCGTAGTCAGAAAAGCTGCTAGGAGCAAACTGCTGCTGCTGCTGCTGCTGTTGTTGCTGTCTTTTGCTGATGTTCCTGATATTTCTGTCTGCTGATTTTGATGCTGGTGCTACTGGTGTCGTCCTCTTTTCTTCTTCTTGTTTTTGTTCTTGCTGTATTCTTGCTTCTGTTGCAGCAAAGTTCTCCAGTAATGATGATGATGGCGATGATGACGATGATGGCGATGGTGATGATGATGACGACGACGACGGGCTGAGGCTACCGGTCGTTGCGGTGGAGGGAGGGGAGGGTAAGCAAACGCCTGTCGTTCGTTTGCTCGTTGATGGTGGAGGGGCGGGGGGGGTGATGATGGTGATGGCGTCGGCGTCCTGTGGGGGTCGTGGTACGCGAGGCGGAGTATGCGAGGAGGAGTCGTAGCAGTAAGGAAAAATTATAGTTCTACTACTACTACTACTACTGCTACTACCACTATTGCTACTACGAAGAGGAGGAGTTGGGTTGCCTGACTGTTGCAGTAGGACCAGCAGTAATTGCTGTTGTAGTCGTCCATAGAGAGAGGGAGAGCAAGAAGAGGAGGTTGTTGTCGTTGTTGTTGTTGTTGTTGTTGTTGTTGTTGTTGTTGTTGTTGTTGTTGTTGTTGTTGTTGTTGTTGTTGTTGTTGTTGTTGCTTGTGTTGTTGTTGTTGTTGCTCCTCCTCGTGCTGCTGATGCTGCTGCCGCCGGCTGTTGTTGGTGGTGACGATAATGATGATAATGGTGATGATGGAGGTGATGGTGAATGGGTGGGTGGATGTTTGGGCGGTGCAGCTGGAGCAGAATCGTCTGCACGGCGAACGATAACGCGAAATCGAGGCACAGGGAAAAGGAACAAACAGCAGCAGCAGCAGCAGGAGGAGGACAAGAGCAGAGGAGAAGAGGAGAACACACGACTCGTATAGAGTCGAGTAAGTATCGACGACGATGACGACGACGACGACAACGAACCAGCATGGTGTTGTGTGAGAGTAGGAAGAACTCTCGTTCAGTTGCTTAGTCGGTCGGACGGTCGGTTATTCGTTCCTGCTGCTGCTGCTGTAGCTGCTGTTGTGGTTGCAGTTGTTGTTATTGTTGTTGTTGTCGTTGTTGTGGTGGTGGTTGCAATTGTTGTTGCGGTTGCAGTTGTTGTTATTCCCGCCGTTTTGTTGTTGTTGCTGTTGCAGTTGTTCCCGCTATTCTTATTCATGTTGTTGTTGTTGCTGTTGTTGTTGTTGTTGCTGTCGCTCTTGCGGCTGGCTGCTATTTGCCGTAGCGGCGGTCGTGGCTGGCGTTAGGTTGGCGCTCGTTGTGGTTCGTAGCAGCAGCATTAGCGGCAACAGCAGAAGCAGCGGCAACAACACCGGATAACTGACAGACTCTTTTGCAGCTGTCTGACGACGTCTGTTCTAGGAGAACCCTAGGACGACAGGCAGCGGTGATAGTGAGGGTGGTGATGATGATGATGATCATGATCGTGATGATGACGAGACGGGGGGGGGATGAGGGATCATAGAGTAGCAGTAGAGGAAGAGGATAGGCGGGGCGGGGGTCGGGCCGAGGAAGATAGAAGAAAGAGGGGCGACGCGACAGTCGGAGCAAGCAGCAGCAGCAGCGGCGGCCGTATAGAGAATGCTGTACAGCGCGACGACGAGTAGCACGCAGTAACGTAAACAGATTCAGATAGACACAGACTCACACCGAGACACAGGCAGACAGACAGATAGAAATATAGGTAGACAGACAGGCAGACACAAGGAACAACGGCAAAGACGGAGAGCCAATCAGGAGAAAGAACGAGAGAGAGAGAGGGGGGGGAGAGAAGAGCAGAGGAAGGCGAGAGAGAGGGGAGGGGAAGCAGCGAAACGAACGGCATCATCGCCGTCGTCGTTGTCGTCGTCGTCGGCGGCGGCGGCGACAGCAACCGAGGGGGGCCTCTCGGTCGAGTTGCAACGTGACGTTCACGACAACGACAACAACAACAACAATCACGATGAATGTGACGACGATGATGATGATTTGGTGAGTAGCCGTTGTTGTTGTTGGCGTTGTCGTTGTTGTCGCCGTACCTCGCGCATCATACGGTCGTAGTAAGACAACAACAGTACCAACAGCAACAACAACAACAACAACAACAAGTTGTACTAGAACATTTGCCGTTGCCGTATTTGTTTCTGGTGGTGGTGGTAGTGACGGCGGTGGTTGGTGGTTGTAGCAGCCGCAGCCGGCCCGCCCGCCCGCCGGCCGGTAGGTCGCAATAACAGAATCAGCCAGACGATTCGGAGTAGGAGCAGGAGCAGCAGCAGGAACAGCAGGAACAGGCCAGGCGCGCCAGTGCCAATACGCCACTCAATACGTTCAGTGGACTCCGCCGCCGCCGCCGTCGTCGTTGTGGTTCAATACAGCAACATATTCTTGGCGGTGGCAGCAACAACAACAACAGCAGCAGCAGCAGCAAGCATGCCGGTGGTTATGAGCATGATGGGCGGCATCATTTCATCAGCCTAGTTGTTATTTCTGCTGCTATTGTCGCTATTGTTGTTGTGGTTGCTGTTGTTGTTGTTGTTGTTTTTGTTGCTGTCGTTGTTGCTGCTGTAGTTGTTGTTGCTGCGGTTAACGGCAACGCTGCTCTTTTGCTGTCGTTGTTGTTGTTGCTGCTGCTGCTGCTGTTGTTGTTGTTTTTGTTGCTCTTGCTGTTGTTGTTGTTGTTGCAGTTAACGGCAACGCTGCTCTTTTGCTGTCGTTGCTGTTGTTGTGGTTGCTGCTGCTGTCGTTACCGCTGCTGTTGTTGTTGTTGTTGTTGCTGCTGCTGGTGCTGCTGTTTCTGCTATAGAAGCAGTAGTTGCACGCTATGTAGGAGCAATATCAGCCAGTCAGATCGAGCTAGCAGCGACAGACCAACCAACCAACCAACCGACCGACCGACCGAGAGACCAACAGCTCTAAAGCATTCAGTTACCGAGAGGGTAACTAGGAGCAACAAGAACCACCAACAACAACAACAACAACAACAACAACAACGGCACACACCAACACCAGCAGCAGCAGTGGCAATAACAGAGAGAGAGACAGATCCAGGGAGAGAACGAGACGACGACGAGGAGCAGGAAGAGAGGAAGGAAGGGGGCGGCGGGGGGGGGGGGGGAGACGCAGGACAGCTACGAGGATAGCTACGAAAAATACAGGAGGAGGAACAAGACCTCTCCATGAGGAGAAGGCAGCAAGGCTCGCTGGCTGGCTGGCAGGCAGGTCTGCTGGCAAGCAACCAGGCAACCAAGCAACTAGGCAAGCAAGCAACCAGGCAACCAAGCAAGCAACCAGGCAAACGAGCAGACTCTGTAAGCAAGCAAACTGTATGTAGTTGCCGCCGGCCGAGCAAGGCTCGACGAGGAGCCTTAGTGGCAGCAACAACAGCAACAACAGCAACAGCAGCAGCAGCGTGGTCTGCAGTGGGTCGGTCAATCAGACAGACAGACAAACGCCCAGACAGACAGAGAAACAGTCAGATAGACTGGTCTGCCTGGCAGCGCGGCATTCGGGTAACTCACTGACGGAGCAAGCGAGGAAGTGAGGAGAAAGGGGACTGTGACTGCGACGACGACGACGATTACGGCGAGGAGGAGAAGGAGTAAGAGGAGGAGAAGGAGTAAGAGGACGAGGAGGAGGAGGAGGAGGAGAAGGAGTAAGAGGGGGAGGAGGAGGTGGATGAGGAGGCTCGACCACTTCATTGGTTGCTGATTCGTTGTTTCTTTCTTTCATGCGTGCGTGCGAGCGTGCGTGCGTGCGTACCCATCCATGTATCCGCCCGTTCTTTCGTCTGTTCATCGTACGTTTCGTTGGCTCATTTGTTCATCGTGGGTTGGTTGCTGGGCTGCTGGGTTGCTGGGCTGCTGCGCTGCTGGGTAGGTTCGACCCTCTCACGGCTGACGGTAGCAGAAAGGAAGACAGATAAGCAAGCCGGCCGGCGGGCCTACATGCCTGTCTGAATGTCTGCATGTCTGTCTTTCTGCTTCCCGCCTCCTCCTCCTCCTGTCTGTGCGTCCGTCCGTCCGTGGGTCCTACTGCCGTCGGTCCGACGGTGGAACGATCATCGACGCCGTGGGGCGCCGACGCCGCTGTTGACGCCGATGCTGCCGCCGCCGACGCGTCCCGAACAGCAACAGCATCAGCAATAACAGCAACAGCGGCTCTGCCTCTGCTGCTGTTGCTTTTGTTGCGGTTGCTGCTGCTGCTGCTTATTGGTCCTTGCTAGTGTAGTAGCAATATTAGAAGCTGTTGTTGTTCTTATTGCTGCAACAGCAAAAGCAACAGGAGCAGAAGCGGTCGCGACGACGACGGTGGTGGTCGTGGTCGTGGTGGTGGTCGTGGTGGCAGCAGCGACCACGGTCGAAACTAACTGAACGCCAGCCGAAGCAGTTGCAGTAGCTGCAGCAACAACAACAGCAAAAGCAGCAGGGGAAAAGTGGCCAATGTGATCAGCATTCTGATCATATGATGGTAATGATGATGATGATACAGTGTTGGTGTGTTTGTGTTGGACGTCGTCATTGTCGTAGTGATTGATGGTGTGGTAATGGTGGTGGTGATGCTGCTGCTGCGCGGACCGACCGTTGCGTCGACGTTTGGTTCGACGAACACTGATCATTGATTGAGTGAAGTGAGTGATTTTGATTCGGTGTTTCTGTGTGTCTATGTGGATGAGGGTGAGAGAGAGAGAGAGAGAGTAAGAGGAAAAGAGCGTGCGCCACGAAAGATCGTGGTTGTGCTTGGTGTTGTTGTTGTTGTTGTTGTTATGGTTGTTGTTGTTGTTGTTTATGATACCGTTATAACAGTAATAACAAATATTGGGCATTAGCCATCGTCATCGTCGTCAAAATCATTACCAATAATATCATTAGCATCATCGCCGTCGTCATCATCATCATCATCATGGATGCCATCTTAACCACCAACCCAACAATACCCATTGTGTTGTTACAGATGGGTTGATTGATTGATTGATTGATTAATAATTAATCGATGGATGATTATGGTGTGGGAGCAGTGGTAACGTTATGTGATAGGAATGACGATGACGACGACGACGACGATGATGTTAATGTCATGACGCGCGGACAACGTGTTTGACTAATCGGAGTTCTACAAACGACAACAGAACAGCAAGAACCTGGTGGTGGTGCTGACATGCATCTTTCCCACCGATCCTCCCACCAATCCGCCCTCGCCTATTTCGTTGTTCCCATCGGCGGTATCGCTCTGACCGTTGCGTGGTTGTGGTTGTGGCACGGTCGTCACGTGTATTGTCGCCCATTATTGTTGTGATTGTGTTGTTGTGGTGGTGGTAGTAGTAGTTGTATTGCCGTTGGTGTTGTTGTTGTTGTTGCTTTTGTTCCTGCTACCGTGACGTTGTTGTTGTTGTCTGCTGACTTCTGCTGTAGCTGCTGCTGAACTTCTGCTGTACATATCCTGCAGCTTCTCATCCTGCAGCTGTTGGCGCAGTCGTCAACCGGTGACCATCCCGGATTGCTTGCGCCACCCTAACCTAATCGGAAGATCAGCAACACTAGCCGAAGTATATTTGCCAGATTTGCTGAAACGAAAACGCCTGCAACAGACAAGATCAACGCATCATAGCATAGCATAACAGAACGACAGAATCTGCTTCTGCTCCTACAGGAACACCTGCAAAACATCAACAGCGGCAGCAATAGCAATCAGGCTCAGCAATTGCAGCAGCAGCAGCAGCAACAATAGCAATTAGGTTCATCAACTGAATCGACGACGAAACCACGGTGGTGTACAAGTGGGGAATCGTGGGTAAGTAAAATTCATAGTGGATCGGCGGTAACTGTTACAACAATCACAACAACAGCAACAACAACAACCATGGCGACAACAACATTCCCGTCGATCGCTAACTAAATGGACTACTTATGGACGAGACGATGTTCATTATCACGTGATCAATACCACCATCACCATCATCGGTATTAGCACCACGCGGACAGCCGGCGTGCTTCTGGGTCGCCACCACATACACGAGTGAGTAACAACAACACACTGTTTGATTGACTGAGTGAATGTAAGGGTCAAGATTTCGGGCTGACCCTCAGCCAAGATTTAACGCTCAAGGGACTGCTGTTACTTCCCGCATTGCTTCATAGACGGACCCCCATCGAAATACAAATCGGTGCAACGGTGGGATTCGAACCCGCGCTGCTGCACCTATGTGCCGTGTCTCCTCTGGTTGCGAGACGCAGACAAATACTGCACCACGCCATCACACCGAGCTCGACGAGTAACTAAGGGTGGGTGTATGAGTGGGTGCTTGGATATATGGATGGGTGCTTGGGTATATGGATGGGTGCTTGGGTATATGGATGGGTTAACGTTAACTGGTTCATTGCTTGATTAGACTTGAGAATGAAAGCCAGTAGCCACGGCAGCAACAGTAGCAGCAGCAGATGGCGCCGGAGAAGACAACCTCATCATCATCATTATCATCATACTTATGGTTATCGTCACCATCATCAGTCTCGTTCTCGTCATCAGTGTCGGTCAGTGCCTCACGTGATTACTGTATCCAATGTTGACGCTTGCCTGCGCGAAGCATAGCGCGTCGTACGTAGTACTACTCACTAGTCGGGGAGTAGTGATGGTGGTAATCACAGTGATGGTGGTAATCACAGAACAGCTTCTGTGGGGTGGTCATGGTGGTGGCGTGGGGGTGGGCGAGCGTCTCTAATTGTTGTTATGGGGCTCATTAGCGATCGAGCGAGCGAGCGAGCTTAACCAGCCAGCACGAACCAGCCAGCCATTGCCTAATAATTAGTGCCTTGCGGTTGATTGGTTGGTTGGTGTTGTTGCTGTTGCAGCTGCTGCAGCAGCAAATTGAGCTATTGCAGCTGGACTGCATAGAAGCTACACACATAAAGTGCAAACACTGTGACAATTGGGCCGTTGCGCGGTGTTCGTTAGCCAGTGATCCGGCTGAACAACACTAACTAGCTGTGACTGACGTATTGTAGTTTTTATTGTTGTTGTTGTTGTTGTTATTTGTAGCGGTTGTTGTTGTCGTCGCCGTCGTTGTGTTTGCGATTATTGTTATTCGTACTTTTGTTTTTCATGTTGCTAATATTATATATGGCTATGTTGTCATGATTGCTGATATTGTTTATGAAAATGATGGCGACGAAATGATGACGGCTGTGTTGTCTTTGTCTGTTAGCAACAACACTATGAATGACCAGCCTCATTGTGGTACATGGTTACGAACACAGCGTTATGTATGTGGTCGTCTGTCTACATGGATTCTCACGTCTCAGCTAGGTCGTCGGCGTAACGTTAGTGTGTCTAAGCTATATGGTTGTCATTAATGTTGTTATTTTTGTTATTATCATTGTTGTTGTTGTGGTTGCTGCTGCTGCTGTTGGCGTCATTTCTGCCGCTATAACGACCACTGGCGTCCTCGTGTTCGATGTTATCTTCATTATTGTTGTTGTTGTTGTTGTTGTTGTTGTTGTTGTTGCTGCTGCCATTGCCTTTAATATTGTTGTTGTTGTTGCTGCTATTGGCTTTCGTGGGTCCATAGCGTCGCCGTCGCTCAACTCGATATATTGCCGCAACAGCTATTGCATTGTTGCTGTTCTTATGGTTGCTGTCCCTGTTGTTGTTGATGCTGTTGTTGATGCCGTTCTTGTTGTTGCTTTGCTTGTTGAGGCTGCCCTTATTGTTGCTGCTGCTGCTCTTGTTGTTGCTGCTGCTTTCCTTGTTAATGCTGCCCTTATTGTTGCTGCTGCTCCTGTTGTTGCTGTCCTTATTGTTGCTGTCGTTGTTGTTGCTGTTGCTGCTGCTGATGTTGCGACATTTAACGGATGCCAGCGGTGTTGCGTGAACATTATTGTCGCTCCTGCGACTGCACGACGACGACAACGGCGCCGCCAGTCATCGTGTTCGTGTAAATCGTGTGATATTCACTTACATACAGCTATTCGTGCGTGCAGATGTTGGTATTGTCTTTGCTGTCGACGGCACTGTTGTTGTTGTTGTTGTTGCTGCTGTTGCTGTTGCTATTACTGGGGTTGCAGTTGCTGTTGACGTTTTCATTGCCTTTGTGCTTATCCGTGTGGTGGACTGTCTTTGTTGTACTGTGTTGTTGGGGGTGGTGGTGGACACAGATGTGAAAGTAGCTAGTTGGCTTGCTCAAACAGCAGCCGTTGAACAACGCGTTGATGTTATTATGATATTATTTGCTCGTCGTTGCTTCTGTTATTGGGGGTTGTTATTATCGTTCTTGCTGATATTGCATCATCATTGTTGTTGTTGTTGTTGTTGCGCGTGACGCTGTTGCTGCTCTTGAAACTATTAGAGTACTCTCTATACTTCTATAATTATTGGTATGCTTATTTATTTTTTGTTGTTATTGTTGGTGTGATTATAGTTGTTATTGATGAGGATGATAATAATAATAATAATAATAATCATCATCATCATGGTGATTTTGATATGCCCTTTGAGATGCGTGTGTTGGCGAATCTTCAGAGCATGCTGTGTGGTAGCAGCTGTAGTGTAGTAATAGTACTAGAGTAGTACAAATATCAACACGATGGAACTATCTCTTTTCATCATTCATCATATCCGAAATTCATTTTCTGCCCCGCCCCGAATAGAAGACGTTATATTCAATCCTTCTTACGGCAATCGCAAACGCATGGGAGCCCATGGAACAGCACAGTGCCCATCCGTCCGTCCGTTAGACACTAAAAGCAGAACTGGCTAGTTGGCATTTTTAGCAGATATTCTGCACACTTGCGATGGTGAGCGATAACTGTCGCTGAAAGCAACAGTTTCATCGAAAGTGGTGTGGCTTTCAGAAAGCAGAAAGCGCTAGCATCGGCTTGACAATTACAATTACTCGCGCGTACACATCTCGATCGGATTGCGAATTCGCCATGCGTATCAATTCGGCCATTACGGCAGTATCTCGTCTCGTCGACATGGAGTGCAGGATCTTTGCTGTATGAGGCTGGCTGGCTGGCTATCTGGGCGGTCACCGAGCGACGACCGAATCGATCGTTGTGCACCACCGTCCGCGAGTGTATGATCGGCGGGTTTCGGCGTATCGGTGTTAAACCCGTGTTGAACAAACCGTGATTGTTTGAAGTCGCCTTTTTCTCATGGTTGTTTACTTTTCTCTGTCTCGATTTCTAGCTGTATAAGTGAATGTTTGGCTAACAACAGCAACAACAACAACAACAACATTAGCAACAACACCAACTAAAAGTCTATCATCTCCATTGATTAAAATATGCGACAATCTGTGCAAGTGTACTACGTTGTGTCACTACTGCTGCTGCTGTTGCTGGTGTTCTTCACGATGTCATTGCCTTTTTCGATATATGCAGTTCTTTTTGGAAGATTTAATGCAATTCTGCAACTCTAGCTATTTCTGCAAAAACGTGCCATTTTTTTCCAAACAAAGATGCTCATCGTCGTTATATCATCAATGTAGTAGTAGTAGTAGTAGTCGAGCCCGGTCAACGAAGTAAAACGAAAGTAGTTCCGCTGAAAATGGTTGTAACATATATTCAATATAAAAAAAAAATCGAGCCCGGTGGCGTGGTGGCTAAAGTCTGCGCCTTGCAACCGGAGGAGACACATAGGTGCGCGGGTTCGAGCCCCACCGTTGCACTATTTGTATTTATGGGGGTAGTCCGTCTATGAAGCAATGTGAAAAACAGTTCCGTGGACGTTAAATCTTGGCTGAGGGTCAGCCCGAAAACTTTTAGTAGTAGTAGTGGTAGTAATAGCTATTGTTGTTGTTGCTGCTTATGGTGGTTTTTCTCTGTCTAGCTCTAGGTCCTACTACCTACTGTGCAGGACTGAGGCGCGACAGCCGATAATGGCTGGCGCGTCTGTTATTTCTCGTTGCATCGGTGGCGGCTGCGGCGGTGGTCTAAGATCTGGTCTCGCTCGTCTGCCTCGCAGCAATGACGCTCATCGCACGTTTAGGCCGACCAAGGGGCTCTTGGCGTTGTTGTTGTCGTCGTCGTCGTCGTCGTTGTTGTTGCTGAGCTGGGTCGTTGTGGGGCCTCTTCTCGTTCTTGAGTCGTGGGGCGGCAGCAGGGGCGGCGGGGGGGAGTGGACGGGGGTGCATGTCAAATAATTGCTTGTAGCGTCCATTTTGCGTCGCTGCTGCTGTTGATGTTGAAGCTGCTCTCTAGTTGAACAGCAGTCGCCACCGGCTGGCCGAAATAATGATGATGGCTGATTAGGTAGAGGCCATCTTTCTTTCACTTTTGCGTAGAAGAAGTTTGCTCGCTGCAGCCTCTGTATGCTTCGCCGTTGTTGTTTGATGCCGCAAGAGCGTTCGCTGCCGGTGTTAATTGCATACCTTGCCGAATTTGACCGTTTGAGAGGCACTGATTGTTGTTGTTGTTGTCGGTGCTGGTGCAATTTTCGTTTTATAGATTGACACTACGCACTTGTTGTTGCTCATGACAATTGTTTGTTTTACACAAGGAATGCGTGCTGTTTAACATCCGCCCGCGCTCTGTGTCTCGTATCGGGTTCGAACTCGCAATTCGAGACATTTGATTATCGAGTCGCGTGAGCTATCATCTCTATGACAATGTTTTGATGGCGTCAAAACATTGTTGGTTGCTGCTGATGCTTCTGGTGCTATTGTTGTTGTTGTTGCTGTTGTTATCTCTGTTGTCATTATTGTTATCTTCGACTATTTGCAACAGCAAACATGAAAAGCTTTCGTGTGGCATCATGACTAGCTCGGTCGTTTGTACTATTTTGTATGTATGCATGCACACGCTCTGTGCATATATATATATATATATATATATATATATATATATATATATATATATATATACATATATATACTAATTCAAATAACTTGTCTTTCAATTCATACTTCGGAACCTTTGGCCAGATAGTACTCGTTAGTTGCCTCGCTCAATTGAACTTATCTGTTATACAGATCTTGTTGTTTTCATGTAGGTACAGATATAAATAGTTTTTCAATCATACACACACATATATATGTATATATATATATATATATATATATACATTCATATATCGTTTTTCAATTATATATATTTATAATAGTATCGTCGTTATTGAGTGTGGTGGCGTCGTCGTCGTGCTTAGTTGTGGTTGCGGTTGTTTCGGGGGACGCCGCCGACGCCGACGCCGATACTGACGATCATGGCGGCAGCGACGGCGGCAGCAGCAGCGGCGTCGACGGCGGTGATGATGATGATGACGACGACGACGACGACGACGATGATGATGACGACGACGATGATGATGATGATGATGATGATGATGAGTATGATGATGTTGATGCAAGTGAAAGTGCGTTCGCCTCTTCTGCTGTTGCGGCGGCGGTAACGGCTGCTGCTGCTGTTTATGCCGGCCGCCTCTGCCGTGGCGGGCGCCGGTTCGCAGACTCGTTTGGTCGTTCGGTCGTTGTTTCGTTGGCTCAGTCAGTCAGTTGGTCGACGGGACGAGTGGGTCGACCCACCGACCGACCAAGCGACCGACCGGTGTTCGTCGTTTGTTGCGTCTGCTGCTCTGTCCGTCTGTTTGTCTGTGTCTGTGTTTCGGTCTGTCTGTCTGCGTCTCTGGAACGGCGGCGGCGGCGTATTTTTTCCCCTCTTCCCAAACTTTCCCCCTCTTCCCTATCTTCCCCTTTCCCCCCCGTCTATCTATCTCTCTCTCTCTCGCGGCGCGCGCGCCACTCGCTCGCTCACGCTCACTCCGTCTACCTTTGTCTGCGTTCTCTATCAGCCTCTGTGGTCGTCTGTTTGCTGTCTATGCGTTATTATCAGTTGTCTACGATTCACACCGTCACCGTCACCGGCAGCAGAAGCAACAACAGCAGAAGCAGAAGCGACCACAGCAGCAGCAGCAGCCGCAGCGATGGTGGTTCAGTCTGTGGGGATGCTGGTGGCGTTTGTCTCCCGGTCCTAGCTTCTTCTACTACTGACTGACTGAGTGACTGAGTGCTGTTGCGTCTGTTGCGGCTGTCGTCGTCGTCGTCGTCGGCCACTCGTGTTGTTTGTCTCTCCGCTGTCTGGCTGGCCCTTCTGCTGCTGCTGCTGTTGTTATTGTTGTGTCGCTGTTGTTGTTGCTGTTGTTGTTGTTGTGGTTGTTAGCGTTTACGTCGGTATCGACGGCGGTGCCGGCAATGGCGGCAG
>QVRM01002037.1:25000-210368 GCA_003439945.1 Dermanyssus gallinae | reverse complement strand
TGACATTAAACGGGCCAGCTGATTAAGAGAACCAATATTCGTGCAAACAAGATTGTTGTATCTAGAGCATTCGGTATAACAATATTTATATCTGCAGTCAACACCGGGGATCGTGGAAGCCTTCTGCACTGCATAAGTGGTGGTGGTAGCCGTGTACCGAAAAACGCACTATCACATGACGATTCGGTCGGTCGGACCCTTTCCACGCGTCGTCCGTCATTGCGGGTGTTATAAAGATATCAGGGTCTATGTCGGCAAGTTTGTCCTCCTGAAGCTGAATGAGCGCCTTGTATGCCTCTGTCCTCTGCAGCCCATACATCTTCCGTATGTCTTCTACGAATAGCGAGATCCCTGTCAGTACATGAATCAGGCGGTTGCGAGCGGAGGAGTGCAGGACCAGCACTCGCTTTAAAAACGCTGGCTTAACTCTATCCAGCGTTGCAAGGTCGTTCATCTTGAGGTGTCGCCATATCAACTGCACTCCGTATGTAGCCGTTGGCGCGATTTTAAATAGAAGGCGCAGGGTGGTGTCGATGAAGAGCTTCTAGGGCGCTTCGATTGTTGTTGACGCAATCAGAGCCTTTCTCACCCGTTATACTTGACGGGCGCACCCTCCAGGCGGAGTTCGTCGCTAGCAGCCAGGCGACCTCCTCTGCGGAATTTAAGTGCTTCAGTTTTACTGTTGTTTATGGTAAGACCAACCTCGCTGACGTACCTCGACATTGTGCCTATTGCTTGTTGCAAGTGGTGTCTGCTCATACTGAACATCACCAAATCATCTCACTTTTTCTTTTGAGGTTCGGGAAAAATGCTTTATGCATACCCAGCGCAAATGTCAGTGTCCGGGCGTGAAGAAGCGCGTAGGTAGTGTGGGACTTTACGATAACATGGGGTTACCTACCAATTAACCCTTAACCTAACATTTACCCCCCTTTTCCTTTGATAATCCGGTCTAGGCATGACCTCCTTCTTTCCACGATTAGCTTGACGTCAACATCGATGTTACGATTGTTTTAGTGTCAGCTCCAGCTAGTACGTATGCCCGCCGGAGGTTCGAGAGGTTTGGTCTTCTTAAACCGCTTACGTTGCCCTGTTGAAATGAAGCTCTAGTTAAATGCCTTTTTGGATGCACTCAACAGAAACTATTTGATCAAACATTTATCTATCTATATATATTATACCGTTTTTTACGCATTCAAAATAACCAATTGTATAAAGATCACAGCGTTGCGTACTCACAGAGTAACAACGAAAACTTCCATCGACATTTGGGGTCTCGGATTACTTTAAACCATACAATTTCCGCATAGCAAGATGCGTCTTAATGAGTAGATTGAGCAGAATAAACAGAGAACGACGGTTGTGCTCACACGGACCAAGGAGTTCAAATGCAAACATATTGTTATTTGTGGTTGATCCATGATTAAGCGATAAACTACTTATGCTTTCTGGCATTTGTAGACTACAAGCGTGATGTTTGAGACCCGAAAGATGGTGACCTATGCCTATTCAAGATGAAGCCAGAGGAAACTCTGGTGGATGTCTGAAGTTGTTCTAACGTGCAAATCGATAATCTGATCTGGGTATAGTGGCGAAAGACTAATCGAACCATCTAGTAGCTGGATCCTTACGAAGTTTCCCTCAGGATAGCAAGCGTACATTTTTAGTTTCATCCCGTAAAGCGAATGATTAGAGGTATTGGGGCGTATATAGCCTCAATCTATTCTCAAACTTTTAATGGGTGTTAGTGTTATTTCTCAATTGAAGAACGCTGTTAAATAAGTATGTGTTGACTATCTTGTCAACCGTAAGCTCTCGTCTATGTCACTGTTGCCCCGAATTACCGTACTATTCTACACTAAGAGAAGAAGACACAAGCACTTTGCCTTACTGGTTAGCTACCGTCTCTCTGACGGCTCGACTGTGTAGTCTTTATTGCTGCGATGACGATCGCGGAGTGGTTGTCGTAAGACTGAGATCGTACAGTAGTGTCCGTTGAGTTTTTGAACTCACGAACTGAATGCCGCTGACGCTGGTTGCCCGCGCAAATGAATGGATTTCAAACAAATGTACTCAACGACGGCTACAGATACGGCTCTCATCATATAAATGCAACAGTATGCTTAGTGGGCCATTTTTGGCAAGCAGAACTGGCGCTGTGGGTTGAACCAAATGTTGATTGAAATTGTACCAACGAACGGCTCGACAGAAACAATCACAGACCTTCTATCAGAAGTTTTTTCTTTGTTGAAACTATAGGCTTAGGCTGGCGCCTCATGGGTGAAGAAAAGGCCCAGATCAATGCCTCTAAGGACATCAGCCTTTCTAATCGCAAATTTTCCCGTCACTTGGGGCGTTGTGCCCAAGTAGTAATTAACTTTGTAATTTAGGTAAAAAATACGCCATAAAAAAATAGTTCCGGGCGTCCAAATTCTACTTCGGAACGAAACAAGCTGCAATTCTAAAGACAGCGTCGAACTCTGTGCCCTCGGCGAGGGCAATTGCGGCGGCGACCAAAGTGCAAACGAACGTGCGAAATGTGCAAAGCTTCCTTAGGAAGACACATTGGCAAAAAACACACAAGAAAAAAACAACGATTGACCGCTGACCGATGAAAGCTCGTCTTGGCTTCGCCCACGATAAAATGTCATGGACCACTGAGTGCCCACGATACGATGTAATGGACCACTGAGTGACACAGAGTGCTCTTTTTGGATGAAAAAAGTTTAGCTTTGATAAACTGGACCGATCTAACTAATATTTGCACGGTGTTCGCAAGGAAGAACTTTCATGCGGAAGAACAAAATTCGTTCTTCCAGTCTGCCTCCGGGCGCCAGCGGACAGCGGACGGTCGCATCTTCGCTCGCTCTCGGTCAATCGGTATTGATCGCTAACAATATCGCCTAACTTAACCGGAAAAGTGCACAGACCATCGTGCCAGCAAGGTGTCGACCCAGTGCAGCCCACCAGCACACTGCTGCCATCAAAATCGTCGAAATTACGCGTTTTGTGGAACCGTGTATCGCAACAGTGTGTCAACATAGGCAGCAAACTGGCCATTGCCGGGGTGAAAACCCGGTGTTTAACGTGTTGTGCACGTAACAAAACCAGCGGTTATTTCTGTGGCGGTTCATTGGTGATCTGGGCTGCTGTCGGGTAATATACAAAGTCGTCGATTATGTTTTTAGACGGTCGTGTTTATTCGACGCGCTACGGGGGTTTACAAAAAGAGCAATCGGCGCATTTAGGCTGATGAGAGGGCTAGACTTCGCTTGTACACACGATAACGCCCCGATTCACACCGCCAGGCTGATCGGAAGCTAGTTCGACCAACGTTACATTGAAGTCCTTCGCTGGCCTGCACTCTCACCTGATCTTAATATGGTCCAGAATGTGTGGAACTGGCTCGAACAATAAGTTTACACCAATAAAAACAACTTTCAAGGCTTGGGACGAGTTCTTGCAAAACGTCATCCAAAGTTTGTTTAACACTATACCAAACCGCAGTAATGAGATTATCCGGCTTAATGGAAAGTTCACAGAGTATTAAATATAGTTGCTAAGTGCCGTGAAATTAGCCCAAATGCCGTTAATCCGCCTAATTAATTTGTTAAAGCAGGTATCTTGCTTGTGGCATATAATTTTTTCGCGATGTAGCTGTGCCAAATGTGGAAATTTCGTGGTTCAAAGTAATCCGAGACCCCAAATGTCCATATAAGTCTTCGCTGTTACTCTGTGACCATGTATCACTGTGATCTTTACACGATTGGTTATAATAAATGCGTGAAATGGCCCTATATTTTTTCAGGGACTGTATGTAACGCCATCCACCGGGCGACACAGCGCATGGCGTTGTTTGCTGTGTCCTCGAGTATGGTATCATGGCGTGCTATTATAATAGGTGCCAGGTTGTCTGCGTAAGCCAGCAGTTGTGTCCTAAGCGGAAGGTTTTGCAGACGCAGAACATCATTATATGCCAGATTCCACAGGGTTGGTCCGAGTGGAAGTCTCGTGCTGATCGTTGCCGCAAACGGACGTCCGCTCCGCGACATTTTCTACTAGACTTTGCTGTTATCGTGACATCCGTGCTAGGTGATGTGATCTGGGCGTTTTGACACTCGTGATGTGATCTGTGCGCTTTGAGACACGTGATGTGGTCTGTGCGATTTGACACCCGCGTCTCGTGCGCAGAGCCCGAGGAGCGACGCGGATGCGTGTCCGCATCTCGTAACCGCCGTGAGCCAAGTGTTGACCTGTAGTTCCATTTGTGGCCACCAGGGCAGCGCCACTGCCGGCCTTGTCCGCCTACCCGGCGAGACGCAGGCCAGACAGACGCGGCAACGCTGCTACTTTATTAGAATTAATTCTTAAAAAAGGGGTACAATGCCCGTACGGCCGTCGTCGAGCCACGCGAGGCCGCCCCCTGATCCTCCGGTGCCTACCAGCGAGGACATAGGGGGCGATATCAACGCTCCCGTAGCGGAGCTAAACCGTCCCGCCATAGACGATGTAGAATCTTCGATGGAGATGGATCACTCGTGCGTCGAGCTTCTCGGCATTCGAAAACGTCCATCGGATACCACGATGGGAATCCATTCTGACAAGAAACGCGTTTCTGACGTCGTCGAACAACACACCGTGACACCCAAGACGACCTTCGCAACCGGAATGACGGATTGCGCAAAGGCTAATCTCAAACAAGGCTTTGACGCGGAGGCAGCATACGGCTGGGCGTTAACGGTCCTCAAGGGACATGTCAGGGCAGTGGTAGAGTCCTGCAAGTAAAGAAACACCAGAATTGAGCTAAAAGAGATATCAGAGAAGCTGGACCTGGATCTCCACAGGGTCAAAACGGCAGTAAATTCCTTCAAGGTTTCTCTGCGGACCTCGCTAAAGGACGCGGGGGAGAGGATCGGGAGCCTCCGGAGCTCATTGGAGGCGGTGCAGAGGGAACAAGATGAGTTGCTGGCGCGGCCTTCTCATTCCTCGGACCCTTCAGCAATCTGCCTGCGATGTGCTCCAACGGACCCTGAGGCTGCCCGAGTGTATCTCGGCAGCGACGTCGGCTGAAGACTTGCCAAACTAACGGGCCTGCTCTGGCCCCCGGGCTCCCTTCGGCAGGTGCCCCCATCTTCAGAGATAATCACTTCCCTAAGGAAAGTGAGGGGTGTGCTGGTCGTGCCGGGAGCAAAGGCTGACTCAGAGGTACTTGCCGGCCTCGCCGGTCAATTCCCCTCTTTATCACGGCTGCTTACACAGCCCCCAGGTACGGCGGCAAAGTTGCATACTACAGATACCTGGGAGTCCCTCGCTAGGGACCCCAGGCAACGGTGGCGAGATCGTCACCTTGTAGTAGGCATTCTACATCCCAACAAACCCTGCAATGAGGCTGCGATTACACTGTTTCGCTCTGTTATCGAGCACATGGCCCAGCTCTCAGTCTCAGCGACCACGAAACCCCCTCTTGTATACGTTGCCCATGAACGGCGACCAGGACCAATGCAGCGGATTCTGGCGGCCCTTGTGTCCCAGTCGTCACGGGACGGCCTTATAGAGCTTTGCTGGGCAGACACGCCGCAAGGTGGTCGGCTGCCAGCAAATGCGAGTAGGGCCCCTCCACCGGCCTTGGCCCTGGCGGGACAAATGTCTGTCAGGGTCAGGGTCGGAGAAGGCCTGACCTGGGCCGACACAGTAAAGAGCCTCCGGGCTCACCTGGCCGACAATGCACAGGTGGAGTCGGCCGTGAGCGGCCTCGTTAGGAACGGTGACGGTGACGTCATTATCCGATTACGGGGCATCACTCATGAACTTGGGGCTCAGTTGGCCGATAGCATCAGCAAAGCAACCGGTCACGAGGCTGACAGTCGAATGGGTGCCGGCATGCGAGAAGTGGCATTATGGGGCATTAATCCTCTGGTCAGCGCTAAAAGGATAGAGGCAGATATCCGTCAGCTACTAGGAGCCACCGAGGCAGTTCCCATAGTGGCGAGTGACCCACGCCAAGGTCGCACCACAACCCGCTGGTACACGCTGCTTAAGGTGATTAATTTAGACTTTCTTTCCGGTGTTGGTCCGCTGGCGCGCGAGTTACGCGTGCTGCGGTGGTTCACGCGCCAATAGAAGGTTGGTCAGACTGTATAAACTCCCAATAGTAACTTCCCCGAGGTCACTTTTGTTGGCGCGGGAGGCAAGGCATACGATATCGATTGAGTGGCAACGAATTCATATTGTCATTTTGTCATGGCCCATTCGAGGGCTGTTAAGGCTACTTTAAATGTACGGGGCAAGTGTGCTGCACACAAAACCCGGGCCGGTCGGTCACCGCCCCGGGCGTTAGCAACCCGGTGGTACCGACTGGGACGCCTGCTGCCTTGGCTTAATAGGCACAACGAGAGCGAGTTAGCCACATGAACGCAGATCTCCCGGCGAGAGGACCGTCTGGCTTCTTTTTCTTGCCGCGGGTGGGCATGAGCGTGTACGTAAGCAGCGTGCTGCTGCAATTGGAAGCCTAACAAAAGGAAAAAGGAAACCTTTATTCAAACGCGAGTTACATTCGACGAGACAAAAAATATTCATGTGGCGTCAAGATATAATCAAATGTAGATCGTATTCATGCTAGTACGTGTCATACGGACCCCCCACCTTTCCCCCTATCGAGGTTCCGAATGGGGGTACCACATTACTCCGCCGTACCGATTAGACGCGATCACCTCGCGATTCCGCGTTTACACCCCAGAATAATAAATAAAGTTTTCGAGCTGACCCTCAGCCAAGATTTAACGTCCACGGAATTGTTTTTCACATTGCTTCACAGACGGACCCCCATAAATACAAATGTGCAACGGTGGGGCTCGAACCCGCGCACCTATATGTCTCCTCCGGTTGCGAGGCGCAGGCTTAAGCCACCACGCCACCGGGCTTGACACCCCAGAATATACTGGCGCCCCCTAAGGGACGGTCGACCACTCCAAGGCAGGGGGGCCCCACTGCTGCGTGAGCCAGATGGTCCTCCCGACCGGCGTTCTGCATTCATGTGGTGCCTCACCCTTCATTATGCCTATTAAGCCAAGGCAGCAGGCGTCCCACACGGTACTCCCAGGTTGCTAAACTCCCGGGGCATTAACCGTGTAACCGTGTAGTAGGGAAAGTTACTATTGGGAGTTTACACCGTCTGACTAACTTACATGGGGGCTCGTGAAAGTCCCCGCAGCGCGCGGAAGTCGCACACCAGCGGACCAAAGCCGGTAAAGAGAGTCATAGTAACTTCCTACAGCCAGGTGGCTTCAAGCTCAACAATCTATCCTGATTGCAGGCAGTAGGTGCAGGCCCGAGGTCTGGGAGAGATTACCCACATGCTTCAACTGCCAAAAACCCGGCCATAAGGCGGCAACCTGCGAGGCACCCAAGACGGCCGCCCGCCTCTGTCGCGTAAGCGGAAGGAGCCTATTTCATCTGGAGAGTCGAAAATAGGTGCTACGGCACAGCCCAGGCCTGACGCTTTACCTGGAGCATCTAGACGCGCTGAACCGCCGTCGAATCAGGGCCGGCAACAATTATGAGGACCCTTGCGCCGACAGATGACTGGCAAAAGGTGGGCAATGCCCCCCAGGTTGAAATCCCCCAGGCAGAGTAATGATCAAGTTTCTCCAGGTAAATCTCAATCGGTGCCGGGCGGCTCACGACATGCTGGGCGCATACACCACAGAGCACCAGGTAGGTCTCTGTCTCATAGCAGAACCAAATGTGCACATCTCCCGTTCTACACCTAACATGTACACTGATGACCAAAGTAGCGTGGCCATTTGGTGGGCACGTCAAGACGTGACGCTCTCCCTCATCGATTGGGGTCATGCGGAAGGCTTTGTGTGGACGTACCTTCTACATAGCAATCTCGTTGAATATTCGTGTTACTTTTCACCTAATAAAACTCTGCAAGACCTGGAGGACCTCCGGGATAGGCTATCGGTGTCAATAACATCTCACCAATATCCAAAACACTCACTGCTTATCACGGGAGACTTTAACGCAGTGCACACTGCCTGGGGGGGTCGCCACGCCACCGACAAAGGCGTGACTCTTCTGGCCGAGCACAACATGGCCCTGGCCAACCACGGCGATGTTCCTACGTTTGCGCGCCGACGTCAAACATCGTTTTTAGACATCACCTTTGCGGACCCGACCGCTCTGCGGCAGATACAAGACAAGAACGTCCAGGAGAACGAGGAAACCCTAAGCGACCACCGCTACCTAACGTTTGAATTGGTCTCACCTATCACGCGTTGTCCCGGAACGCCGAGGCGCACGTGGCAGATGCGAAACATCAACAAAAGTGCTCTCCAGACTCTCTTTAAAAACCGGTTCACTCGCTTGGCGGACACTCCATTAGACGAAGATGCCCTGGTTACAATCCTGGCGGCTGCCTGCCGCGCGGCTGGGGGCCCAGCCAGACGTGGCGGCAAGAGAGGCCGGCCTGCTAAAACGTGGTGGAACTCGGATATTCATATAGCCCGCGTAGACTGTATACGCGCAAACCGCACACTGACACGTGCACGCTCTTTGCTGGCAAAACGAAGACGACATGGGCACAGTGGTGACATTCTGGCAGATCCCGCTGCCAGGATTGAGCGCCTAGAGGATCTTTACCGTACGCGTCGACTCCACTTACGAAAGTCCATTCAGCAGGCAATGATCACCAACGACATACTACGCTGCCCAGGCGCTGAGCGGACATGGCCAGTTCCAGGCGTACATGATGAAGGTCAGGAAAGCAGTGACGGACATATGTGTTCTCTGCGACGCCGGGGTGCCCGATGATGCCGCGCATACCATTGAGGCGTGTACGGCGTTATCTGCGTACCGGGATAGCTCACCGTTCACCCTACGGGCATCTATCGCGCAGGCGATCGTCACACACATGGTCGATTCGACGACCAACTGGGGTGCTGGCCTAAAGTACCTCGATGGGCTCATGCGCGAAAAGATCCGGCTAGAAAATATTTGTCGGGCGCGATTCGTCGCCCGGAACCTCCCAGATTTAACCCGGCAGGACCTACCTGCTCGGGTCGCACCCACAGACTATAGAGAGGGTTGAAGCGTGAGACTCCCCTCTCCTGGTCTCGAAGTAATTCCGTTCATAATTCCGAACCAGGAGGGGGTTCTTAGGAGTGGTTTTTAGTGGGTAGTGCGCTGGAATTAGATTAAGTCATGCACTCTCTCTCCTGCGTTTAGTCTCACACTACCCGCCAAAACATCGGCAAGTGTGCGTAATTGCATTTTCCACCGCCCTCAAAAAAAAAAGGCCTCTTAGTAGGATGTTCGAACACGAGTAGCTGCATCTGTTTGAGGCTTGTGCTTCGCGTACTTTCGTGCTTCTGTGTGTCTTCCCTCTTAGGTCTTCATAAATAGTCACGCGAGTTATTGGCGAATTTGTTTTCGGAAAATAGCTGCGTCAAATGTCGGACTATTGATGACAACTCAACGTTTAGTTGCATGTTTAGTGCCATACTCATATTGTGTAGGTGCGAAAGTTCGTAATGCTTTTTCTGGCGTCGTAGGGTTCGCCTGATATATATATATATATATATATATATATACATATATATACGCCTTCGACTTTATAGGTTAACAACGCTTCTTCTCGATTAAATCATTTGCAAGCATCAGACTACCATATGACATGAATGAAGCCTGTAACCCTACACATGTGAGCGGGGTACGGGCAAAAATTGCAGCCGCAATTTCGTTGCTAGGCAGCCCACGTCGTGACGTCGACCTGAAAATAGCATTTAACTTTTCTTAAATTTAAACTACTCCCTACGAAAACATGTTGCCTATCCACAATTGCACCACACTTGACATCAAGTGATTTTGAAATTCTAGATAGGTTAGAAGCTGACTTTGCCACAACTATACTGGAATGACCTGCCAAGACTATACTAGGAAAACAATACTGAGGGCACAGCTTTTTGCTCCTATATACACAGAAAGAGGTTGAAAGAGTGGGAGACTAGTGCGCTAGTCATCGTTGTCATCTACCGGAGGGTCGCCGGTGTCCTGTTGTTGATCCAAATTTCTTTAAGCGATGATGCTCATTGAGAATAGATGATCAATTAGGGCACAATAACTGTTGGGGAAACCCTAGATATCTCAACGGCCCTCGGTGCACTGAAGATATATCACGCGGCGAGTGCCAAGCCCGTAGAGAACGGAGGATGCTAAAACAACCTCCTTAAAGATGGTTTTTCATTCTAGATAGAAAGAGGTTGCCAATAAAATTCCACAATAGTGTGCCAAACAATCTGGACGTCACACATGATATGTGATGCATGAAGCCTAACTGTTTCAACATTGGCAGATGCGTATGAAGCTTTATAGAAAATGCGATGTGGAGTGCCAGCACATACGAAATCACGAATGAATATACTAATATAGACTAATTGGTCGTAAGATGATATGACGTTCACTTGTTTTTTATTGTAGTTTTTTTTATTTTTGTTCAAGCTTCATGTAGCCACATGGCTAGTGCAAAGCATAGGTGCAAGTTACAAGTAAGATTTTATGCATCATTACCGTAGTATCTCGAATTATTACAATTACTTCTCTGTGGATTGTGTACATGTTTCCATAGTTCTAGTTTCATCAGACGCAAGTAAGGTGAGATAGTGCGTTCTAGCAGTGTTTTTAAATTGACTAGGTTTTTAAATTGATACAAGTGTCCTAGTGTCATTAGGCAACTTGTTTCATAAGGTAGCACCTAAATTGAAGAGTGCAAATCTTGATTGTGTTCTTGCAGATTAGATAAGGCCAACCTGTGGGAGATCTAAGACGAGCCGAAGCACCCATTTCAGAATCAGATGAAGCGCAGTTATATAACACGCATGAGAAAGACCGTAAACCCCCCGATTATATGTTAGGTGGTTCTGTATAATACGCGTGTTACCTCGCCGTGAGGCATTGACGGAGAAGGATTTTGGGAGTGCGGTATATGGCGGCTACCCCACGGACGATTTTTTCCTGACATGAGCATGTGCTTGGAACGTCAGATGTTCGTCAAGAACGATACCCAGAAACCTCGTTTCAAAGAGTATATCAAACGTGCGGTCGCATACTAATAATTCAGGACTTATTGTCGTCTGGTTTACTGGTGTTTTAAATTGAGCAATTCCTGTTTGTAGTTAACTAAAATATGAGGCCGTTATTTCTAAGCCAATGAGATAGCCTTTTAATATCGTCACGAATCATTGCGTTAATCTGTTGGGGGGGGGGGGTCGCACACGAATAGAGCTGTTGTGTTGTCAGAAAATAAGGTTACTTTAGCATTATTTAGAATATTAAATATCGTTAATTAAAATATTAAACAACAGCGGACTATCGATCCGATTAGACGCGATTACCTCGCGATTCCGCGTTACACCCCAGAATAATAAATAAAGTTTTCGAGCTGACCCTCAGCCAAAATTTAACGTCCACGGAATTGTTTTTCACATTGCTTCACAGACGGACCCCCATAAATACAAATGTGCAACGGTGGGGCTCGAACCCGCGCACCTATATGTCTCCTCCGGTTGCGAGGCGCAGGCTTAAGCCACCACGCCACCGGGCTTGACACCCCAGAATATACTGGCGCCCCCTAAGGGACGGTCGACCACTCCAAGGCAGGGGGGCCCCACTGCTGCGTGAGCCAGATGGTCCTCCCGACCGGCGTTCTGCATTCATGTGGTGTCTCACCCTTCATTATGCCTATTAAGCCAAGGCAGCAGGCGTCCCACACGGTACTCCCAGGTTGCTAAACTCCCGGGGCATTAACCGTGTAACCGTGTAGTAGGGAAAGTTACTATTAGGAGTTTACACCGTCTGACTAACTTACATGGGGGCTCGTGAAAGTCCCCGCAGCGCGCGGAAGTCGCACACCAGCGGACCAAAGCCGGTAAAGAGAGTCATAGTTACTTCCTACAGCCAGGTGGCTTCAAGCTCAACAATCTATCCTGATTGCAGGCAGTAGGTGCAGGCCCGAGGTCTGGGAGAGGTTACCCACATGCTTCAACTGCCAAAAACCCGGCCATAAGGCGGCAACCTGCGAGGCACCCAAGACGGCCGCCCGCCTCTGTCGCGTAAGCGGAAGGAGCCTATTTCATCTGGAGAGTCGAAAATATGTGCTACGGCACAGCCCAGGCCTGACGCTTTACCTGGAGCATCTAGACGCGCTGAACCGCCGTCGAATCAGGGCCGGCAACAATTTTGAGGACCCTTGCGCCGACGGATGACTGGCAAAAGGTGGGCAATGCCCCCCAGGTTGAAATCCCCCAGGCAGAGTAATGATCAAGTTTCTCCAGGTAAATCTCAATCGGTGCCGGGCGGCTCACGACATGCTGGGCGCATACACCACAGAGCACCAGGTAGGTCTCTGTCTCATAGCAGAACCAAATGTGCACATCTCCCGTTCTACACCTAACATGTACACTGATGACCAAAGTAGCGTGGCCATTTGGTGGGCACGTCAAGACGTGACGCTCTCCCTCATCGATTGGGGTCATGCGGAAGGCTTTGTGTGGACGTACCTTCTACATAGCAATCTCGTTGAATATTCGTGTTACTTTTCACCTAATAAAACTCTGCAAGACCTGGAGGACCTCCGGGATAGGCTATCGGTGTCAATAACATCTCACCAATACCCAAAACACTCACTGCTTATCACGGGAGACTTTAACGCAGTGCACACTGCCTGGGGGGGTCGCCACGCCACCGACAAAGGCGTGACTCTTCTGGCCGAGCACAACATGGCCCTGGCCAACCACGGCGATGTTCCTACGTTTGCGCGCCGACGTCAAACATCGTTTTTAGACATCACCTTTGCGGACCCGACCGCTCTGCGGCAGATACAAGACAAGAACGTCCAGGAGAACGAGGAAACCCTAAGCGACCACCGCTACCTAACGTTTGAATTGGTCTCACCTATCACGCGTTGTCCCGGAACGCCGAGGCGCACGTGGCAGATGCGAAACATCAACAAAAGTGCTCTCCAGACTCTCTTTAAAAACCGGTTCACTCGCTTGGCGGACACTCCATTAGACGAAGATGCCCTGGTTACAATCCTGGCGGCTGCCTGCCGCGCGGCTGGGGGCCCAGCCAGACGTGGCGGCAAGAGAGGCCGGCCTGCTAAAACGTGGTGGAACTCGGATATTCATATAGCCCGCGTAGACTGTATACGCGCAAACCGCACACTGACACGTGCACGCTCTTTGCTGGCAAAACGAAGACGACATGGGCACAGTGGTGACATTCTGGCAGATCCCGCTGCCAGGATTGAGCGCCTAGAGGATCTTTACCGTACGCGTCGACTCCACTTACGAAAGTCCATTCAGCAGGCAATGATCACCAACGACATACTATGCTGCCCAGGCGCTGAGCGGACATGGCCAGTTCCAGGCGTACATGATGAAGGTCAGGGAAGCAGTGACGGACATATGTGTTCTCTGCGACGCCGGGGTGCCCGATGATGCCGCGCATACCATTGAGGCGTGTACGGCGTTATCTGCGTACCGGGATAGCTCACCGTTCACCCTACGGGCATCTATCGCGCAGGCGATCGTCACACACATGGTCGATTCGACGACCAACTGGGGTGCTGGCCTAAAGTACCTCGATGGGCTCATGCGCGAAAAGATCCGGCTAGAAAATATTTGTCGGGCGCGATTCGTCGCCCGGAACCTCCCAGATTTAACCCGGCAGGACCTACCTGCTCGGGTCGCACCCACAGACTATAGAGAGGGTTGAAGCGTGAGACTCCCCTCTCCTGGTCTCGAAGTAATTCCGTTCATAATTCCGAACCAGGAGGGGGTTCTTAGGAGTGGTTTTTAGTGAGTAGTGCGCTGGAATTAGATTAAGTCATGCACTCTCTCTCCTGCGTTTAGTCTCACACTACCCGCCAAAACATCGGCGAGTGTGCGTAATTGCATTTTCCACCGCCCTCAAAAAAAAAAGGCCTCTTAGTAGGATGTTCGAACACGAGTAGCTGCATCTGTTTGAGGCTTGTGCTTCGCGTACTTTCGTGCTTCTGTGTGTCTTCCCTCTTAGGTCTTCATAAATAGTCACGCGAGTTATTGGCGAATTTGTTTTCGGAAAATAGCTGCGTCAAATGTCGGACTATTGATGACAACTCAACGTTTAGTTGCATGTTTAGTGCCATACTCATATTGTGTAGGTGCGAAAGTTCGTAATGCTTTTTCTGGCGTCGTAGGGTTCGCCTGATATATATATATATATATATATATATATATATATATATATATATATACATATATATACGCCTTCGACTTTATAGGTTAACAACGCTTCTTCTCGATTAAATCATTTGCAAGCATCAGACTACCATATGACATGAATGAAGCCTGTAACCCTACACATGTGAGCGGGGTACGGGCAAAAATTGCAGCCGCAATTTCGTTGCTAGGCAGCCCACGTCGTGACGTCGACCTGAAAATAGCATTTAACTTTTCTTAAATCTAAACTACTCCCTACGAAAACATGTTGCCTATCCACAATTGCACCACACTTGACATCAAGTGATTTTGAAATTCTAGATAGGTTAGAAGCTGACTTTGCCACAACTATACTGGAATGACCTGCCAAGACTATACTAGGAAAACAATACTGAGGGCACGGCTTTTTGCTCCTATATACACAGAAAGAGGTTGAAAGAGTGGGAGACTAGTGCGCTAGTCATCGTTGTCATCTACCGGAGGGTCGCCGGTGTCCTGTTGTTGATCCAAATTTCTTTAAGCGATGATGCTCATTGAGAATAGATGATCAATTAGGGCACAATAACTGTTGGGGAAACCCTAGATATCTCAACGGCCCTCGGTGCACTGAAGATATATCACGCGGCGAGTGCCAAGCCCGTAGAGAACGGAGGATGCTAAAACAACCTCCTTAAAGATGGTTTTTCATTCTAGATAGAAAGAGGTTGCCAATAAAATTCCACAATAGTGTGCCAAACAATCTGGACGTCACACATGATATGTGATGCATGAAGCCTAACTGTTTCAACATTGGCAGATGCGTATGAAGCTTTATAGAAAATGCGATGTGGAGTGCCAGCACATACGAAATCACGAATGAATATACTAATATAGACTAATTGGTCGTAAGATGATATGACGTTCACTTGTTTTTTATTGTAGTTTTTTATTTTTGTTCAAGCTTCATGTAGCCACATGGCTAGTGCAAAGCATAGGTGCAAGTTACAAGTAAGATTTTATGCATCATTACCGTAGTATCTCGAATTATTACAATTACTTCTCTGTGGATTGTGTACATGTTTCCATAGTTCTAGTTTCATCAGACGCAAGTAAGGTGAGATAGTGCGTTCTAGCAGTGTTTTTAAATTGACTAGGTTTTTAAATTGATACAAGTGTCCTAGTGTCATTAGGCAACTTGTTTCATAAGGTAGCACCTAAATTGAAGAGTGCAAATCTTGATTGTGTTCTTGCAGATTAGATAAGGCCAACCTGTGGGAGATCTAAGACGAGCCGAAGCACCCATTTCAGAATCAGATGAAGCGCAGTTATATAACACGCATGAGAAAGACCGTAAACCCCCCGATTATATGTTAGGTGGTTCTGTATAATACGCGTGTTACCTCGCCGTGAGGCATTGACGGAGAAGGATTTTGGGAGCGCGGTATATGGCGGCTACCCCACGGACAATTTTTTCCTGACATGAACATGTGCTTGGAACGTCAGATGTTCGTCAAGAACGATACCCAGAAACCTCGTTTCAAAGAGTATATCAAACGTGCGGTCGCATACTAATAATTCAGGACTTATTGTCGTCTGGTTTACTGGTGTTTTAAATTGAGCAATTCCTGTTTGTGGTTAACTAAAATATGAGGCCGTTATTTCTAAGCCAATGAGATAGCCTTTTAATATCGTCACGAATCATTGCGTTAATCTGTTGGGGGGGGGGGGGGTCGCACACGAATAGAGCTGTTGTGTTGTCAGAAAATAAGGTTACTTTAGCATTATTTAGAATATTAAATATCGTTAATTAAAATATTAAACAACAGCGGACTATCGATCCTCCCTTGAGCCACTCCAATTGATTTATTTTCTATGTGACAAAGACATTGTCCTATTTGGACAACTTGGCGTTTTTCAGAGATGAGTGAGCGCAACCACCGTAAAATAATTCATTCGCCTGATAGGTTGAATGTTTTTTAAAGAATGTCTATATCCACTGTATCAATCGTCTTTTTAATATCAATAAATATCGCTGTTACAGTCCTTTTAAAATGAATCTGTTTCCTTATCTCTTCGACAGAATCCATCACAGGCACAACCGTCGACATCTTGGGTTGAAAATCGAACTGCTTACCATGTAAGACGCTATGTATTCCAAAAACTCAAAAATGCATTTTTAAAAGACATTTCATGTTGGTGCGGGTATGCTGACAGGTCTGCCAGTTGTCTCGGCACAGGCGATCCCCGCCTTTGAACAGTGAAACCACACGGTATAGCTATAGGACATTGGGGGTATACTCCTGTTCTGATGGAGAGATTGATGATACACTCAAGATGCAATGCGAGTGTATCATCTACAGCTCTACGGAAAACCTGTAATAAAATCTGTTCGGGGGCGGTGGAGTATATTGTGACATTTTTTAGAAGGTGGTGAATTCTGTGAAGGTTGACTGGCTGCAGGAAGAACTGTTCGGCAGGCGTCGAAAAAATGTCCGGAATGGTATACCTCGATGAGCACTCGCTGTCGCGGGTCACACGGGTCGCGTAGTAGTGGTTGAAAAATGTTAGCTAGCGAAGTTTCATCGGTAACGAGTTCCCCGTTCTCAGGTAATTTAGTGCACTTTCTCCTGGACACCTCCAAGGACAGATAGGATTGCCTCCCGAGAATCTCGCGGGTTATTAATTTTGTCTGTAACAGTTTTCCAGTTTGATTTCATTCTACAGTTGCGTGAGAGCCCCTGTCTATTTCTGAGCAGACAATAGGTTTTACATGTGTTCTTCTCTATTTCTGAGCAGACAATAGGTTTTACATGTGTTAATGTGTGTGGGCCGTGAGCTCGGTGTATTGCGTATGCCTGCTTCTTCTCTTGAATAAGAGCATACAATTCCGGTGACGGTTCCCAGTTTCTCGAACTGCGTTTTTTGACTTAGTATTCTTGATTTTAGTGCTACTATCTTACAGATCTTAGTACAGTGCCGGTCGCCACAAACTGCAACTCTCTGCAATAAACGAAGACGTCGTCTGCCGTGCACGGCACAGTGCACAGGTACCGGCGGTGGGAGAGCCATTAGGTGTTCGCGTCAGTCGGTGGCCTTAGGTCGCCTACGTACTACTTTCGTATGGGACGTCAGAAGGATTGTACCTTTGCTCGTCTTGCGGAGGACCGCAAGACCGGTGATAAACAGAAAACTCAGTCCAGACTTCATGGTTCAGCCAATCGTCATGGAAACTTATTGACTGATGGGCCAAGAAACATCAACACGTTTTAAAGAGCTTGGAAAAAGATTAAGTCTTCACAAAGGATCATCGGATTGGAAAAAGCTTAAGCTGTCACAAAGGATCATCGTTCTGGAAAATACTTACTGCAGATCGTATCGATCGAGCGTCAGCAGGAAATTGCGGTGTCAGTAGAAGAGTTTCTTCCCCCGCCGTAAGGCTCTTTGAGGTTCCGTAGGAAAACTGATGTTCTTATCACTATTTTAATTAAAATGTGAGACATGAGGTGCTCCTGTGTATATTTAAAATATACATGTATGTATAATGCATACCTACATACATATACATTTTTACGTGCATGGATTTCTGGAAAAACATTTCTTCGCGTGTGGTCAAACAAGGGTATTCTTGCCAATTAATGAAAAACCTTTGCGCTATCTAATTTCAACATTTGCAAACAATATTCAGCACCGGGTGGACACCAAGGGTAGTGCGGCCCTCCCGAATCCGTATCGGTTATTTGAGAGGGCATCCTTCGCCTACAGGTCACCACTCAATGCACCGAGGGCCGGACATGTTGAGCGATCTAGGGTTTCCCAAACAGTCCTTGTGACAGCATGGCCGCTGAATCTCAGCGGTATAGGGTATACCATATATTCTCAATGAGCATTGCTTAAAGATGCAATTCGACCACCATCGTGGATGGCAATCAAACTGGCGATAACCCGGTAGATGACAACCATGACTAGCGAGCTAGTCCCGTCGACCATGCCGCCACAGATAGTGATGTCACCGTCATCATTTCTGACGAGCCTGTATCGGCCCAGGCCCGGCCCTCTCCGATCCTGATTCTGACAGACATCCGTCCGGCCGGCCGGCCGGCCGGGGGGGCCGGGGGCTCCATTCTCATTCACTGGCAGTCGATCCGCTTGCGGCGTGTCTGTCTGGAAAAACTCCATAAGGTCGTCTCGTCACGACTGGGTCATGGGGCCGGCAGAATCCGCTGCGTCGGCCTGTGAGAGGGTTCTACGGCTGAGGTTGAGAGCTGGGTGATGCGCTTACGCTATTTGTATTTCGATTCAAATCGCGTTCGAGCGAATGTCCGTCAGCTATTCTAAGGAACTTGTTGAAAAACGTACCACCACCGTTCGTGGAACCGCAATCATGCGAGAGCGGACCAGAGGTGGCCAGCATTTAGTCGTGATTAGAGAGGTCGAGTTGAGTGGAGCGGTGGTTGAGCCTTGTGTCTATGTTTGATCCACGTGTATCGTAATGGCCCGCTTTACAAAGGCCGAGAAAGCTGACATGTATTTAATGCATGGTAAGGCAAACAATAATGTGAGGGCCTCACGCCGGTCTTACGCAGAGCGACTCCCAAGACGGATACCAGACAGGAAAATGTCAGGAAATGACCAGCGTCGCTTCTCCACAAATGTCTGGGCTAGCTTAGTGAAGAACCACCAAAGGCACACAACAGTGTAGCTTTGCAGTCTTATATTATCGATGATCACTATTAAACCTGTTTGTAAAAAAAACATTATCACAATTAAACTAAATGTACCCTGTTTTTACGTCAAAACAAACAACCAGGTGTTGGAACCTGAAAGGTGATGCTTCCGTTGTTACTATACATATATGATATAAAGCAGGTGAAACTTCAAATACACTTTAAGTAAGTAAGGACGTGTAATATGTACAAAGTGTAGGCTTCTTTTTTTTCGATAGTAGTCGTTTCAAATAAGATTTATATTATACAGATACTATATAGCATACATCTAGATCATAATACCAAAAATCTTGAAGCCAGCCTGCGTTGTGTCACGTAAGTATGCGCTCCTATCTTCACCATTTTTGAATCAAACGTTTTTGAAATACTTTTAAACGTCTTATCGATTCCTTCATGAAAACGCACATCAAGGGCAAGCTACTGAACATACCACGTATTTGGAAACAACGACGAATCTGAGCAAAAGGGTAGAGTCTCTTGAGTCTTTCTATATCCTAGAGACGATTTCATTTTGCAACGATCACAGACTCTGTTTTGCTGCTGTAAACCATTTTGCCATGCGACCAATGATGCGGAGTCAATTGCTAGGCAATTGCCAAATAAACGATTTGGCCGGGCGACCAATGCGACGCAAATCGCTAACTAACTACCAAAAGACAAACAGCAATCCGATGATGAAGTATAAACGCAAACCACCACCTCTGCGTGGCGCTGCTGACCTTCGTCCATGGGTAGATACATTGCGGAACAAGACTAAAGAGGTACTTAATATGCTGGTAGAAGCCGCAGCATTTCTCACGGAAGCTCGCCATGCAGTCTACAAAATTGAAGCGAAAGCAGTGCACAGCAGGCAGAGGCAGATGACGCCCAAGATAAAGGTAAAGTTTCAACACGCAACGAAAGTGCTCTGCACTCAACAGAGAGTATTCCGGAACCTTGTCCTTGACTACTACAAAAAAAGAGTTAAAGACGAAAGAGGGGAACAACCCCCAAGAAGACTCCCAGACGAGGCAGGGCCCTCAGGAGAGGCAGGGCCCTCAGGAGAGGCAGGGCCCCCAGGAGAGGCATATGAAGATGCAGGACGCTTCGAAGATTTCTGCGTAAAAATGCTTCAAAAGGCAGACTTTAACGCAACAAGACGTCACGGTAAATCTGAACAAGAACCACAGGCAGAAGGCGAAGAAGAACCACCGGCAGAAGGCGAACGAGAACCACAGGCAGAAGTCGAAGGAGAACCACAAGCAGCAGAAGAACAAAGACGGAAACTAGTCGACCTAGTACGAGAAGCGCTGGCAGTACTAACAGCAGCACAGGCCGGAGCCGCAGCAGCTGACGCAGGATTACCCAGAGAAGCCGCAGGTCTAGCCGCTCCAGACTTAAGAGCCATTACAAAGGTTTTTAAAGACTTGTTCGCAGAAGAGTTAACAGCTGCAGCAGCTAAGGCAGATCGACCAGTAGAGGCCAAGAATCTAGCCCTTTTAACCGCAGATGCCATAGCAGGCCAATTCGAACGTGTGTTCGTAGGAGCCCTTCAAACCGCAGCAGATAGGGCAAGAGCCGCTGAAGCCGAAGGAGGTTCAGGAGCCTTAGGACCCGCAGAAGCTGCAGAAGCCGCAGGAGCCGCAGGAGCCGCAATGTTAAATCAGATGATAAAACTCATAAGGTAGACAGGAACCTCGGAAACCGCACAAGCCGCACGCAAAGAGAGGCAAGAGCCGCAGAATAGGAAAAACCCGCAGGGGACCCATATGGATGGATTCAGACTAGAGAGAAGAGAATGAATCGCAGGAAGAATAAACGAACCGAACCATGGACGGATTCCTCCTGATGTCGCATTGGAAAGACCCCGCAGAAGCAGAACGATCCGCATGGGCAGGAGTCCCAATAGTGCAACGGAACCTTACGAGGTGTTAGATAGCGCCTGGCTGTCGCCAAGTCACGCAGAAAGCCGCATTGGTAAGAACCGCCAGAAATAAATGTGCAAGACGAACCAGAAGAAGAGACGCCGCCGAAGAGGCAAGAGACTCAGAGAAGAACGCAAGATTCGCTCGCAGCACACTGTGACTAAATGCGTCACAACGTTATCTATCTGAATTCTGAGCATCAAAATAAACAAAAACATGCTATATAGAAGACGTGTGCCCGACTTTATTAGTTACAACATCTAATACGAGCATAGAACTTTACTGGTCTCTTTATGCAAATAGTTGACGTAAACGTTAGTTACGTTTTATATATTGTGTAGTGTATCAACGCAGTAATGTGGGCGCGCAGATAAGCTCACTTATATGATACTTACGACGCCAAGGCCTCGCTCCTTAGCAGACAAATGTCTCGAAGGTTATATACATGACCTTTTGCCGCGTAGAGTTTCCCACAAGAGGCGGCGCTTGGCCTATTCCAGGATATCCTCTCGGTCAAAAACAATGCTGCTGCTGAGCTGACCGTATACGTTGCCTCTTAAATACCAGGGCCCGTGAATTCGTTACCTTTCAAATGCGGGCATACATCAGGAAACCTAATCAAGAAAAACTTTTTTTAGGCCAGGCCTGTCGCCCGTGAAGCTATCCGTTTTCTTGGAGTGAAACCTAATATTGGAGGACTTAGCAATAAAATCAGTGCAAATCGACATCAGACAAATGACCATTTCTCCCGGGTATTTTCCACCCCCGTTGCCGGCAGCAGCAGAAAAACTTCAACTTCAACCCGAAAACGCGGCTTTTCAACTCCGTCCTCCACCACCGGTTCTACCCGCCAGTTAGCTCCCCGACTCTACACCCCGCCTCCACTTCTGTCAACAGTACCTCCACATCTCACTCTTATACAAGATTACCCAGTGTTTTAAGTATAAGTGTAATCTAGACTAAATTTCCGCCTCAGTGTCTTTGCCCAACAGTTGGCATTACCTCCCTTCCCGCACCCTCCCCATCCCGGCGCATAAAAACGCGTTAAAATGTTTATATTTTAATGCACGTTCCATAGATATAAATTATCGTACACAATTGCTTAGTTCATACACCGCCTTACATGATGTTAATATAGTACTTATAACCTGGTTAGGTGTGGGTTGTAAACATGTTACCGACAGAAGACTGTGGTGTGATGATAGGTATTCAGTATTCTGGTGTGTCTTTAGCGCTCTTCTTGCTTGTTCGCTTCTGAAATGAGGCATAATGCTATGCCCCTCTCCCAGACCTCCCTCCTCTTCTCAAGCAGGTCGCGAGCAGCTCTGCACCGGTTACTCTAAGGTCCGGCTGTCAGAACGCCTGCTCTGACACCCTGACCTGGTCAGGCTGTCACCGCTCTTAGTGCGACGAGAGTCAAGCAGTGAGAAGGAGAAAGCCGTGCCTGTTCAGCTTTGCCACTCCAGAAATCTCCTGACAGCGACAACTGTCCAACCCACGCTCAGTACAACACCAGTGTTCATCTCACCAACACTGGGGACGCGCTTTCTACACCGTTGACAACTAAGGCACTAAGTGGGCGTCGCCGCGCCTATTTCAGGACTGGGTGATACATATGACAAATAAGCATTGCTCACAAAACATGACAAATGAGCATTGCTCACTACACATGAAAAATGAGCATGGCTCAATGCTAAAGCAAGTGGTTCCGTTGGAACCTTCATAGACAACTTTGTCGTCAGAATCTGCGTTGGATTTTGCCGTGAGGTCTCTTTAGTCGAGGAGCATGAGTACACCTGTGGCAAAAAGGTCTCACTCACCCCTTGGTCACCATGGCTTATCCTGCAATCTATGCAATTTAAGCCGTAGTACGAGAGACGCTGCTTTAAATGATACCCTAGCCCATGCTCTGAAATCTTCTGACTACCGTTGTGCTCTCGAACCAGCAGGTTTTTTTTTTATACAGACTCCTGTCAACATGACGGGATGAGCCTAGCGGCCTTTGAGAGTGGGAAGACACTCGTCTTCGAGACGCTACCGTGACTGACTCTTTAGCACCTGCAATTGTCAGTCACGGCACTACCCAGGCTGGTTATGCTGTTTCGCAGGCGGAAAGAAGTAAGTGTCGGAAGTATGCATCCATTGGAGACTCTATGGATTTTCGACCTTCTGCCATTAAGATCTTAGGAGGCTCAGGCAAAGAATGGCCACGGGGGACCTACGAGCTGGTGATTTTTCCCATTAAAGACTGTCATTGGATATGCAACGTGGTAACGCCACGGCGGTGCTTGTGACCTTGCCCAGGTGGTCCACGTGACGGTAGGGTGTGCATAAAGCATCTTTCCTGAACCTCACAAAAAAGGTGGTAAACACCAGACCTGTATCTAGGGCTGATGTAGTTGGTCGTCACGTTCACTAGGGGACAATTGTTTACACCCCGTTCTGAGTTAAATAAAATGTGTTTCAATCACCACAATAAAAGTTTATAAATCTAAACACTTTTAATTAACTTCATAGAAGTGTGAGACCTATATGTTGATAATATTCGTTGTCTGCTCGCGATCGCCTGGAGTCGTCACGTTCGGATGAAGTCTACGCGTTTTTAGCTGTTTGTGTTTTACTGTTTATAACTGTGCAAACAATTGCGAAATTGTGATTTTGTGACATACCAAATAAAATTGACAATAATGTACCAAACAAGATTGGCTGTTTTGCCTGAGACACCTCGTCACCCCTTTGGAGATGAGTCTCAACTTTGACACACCGGCTGGGCCCCGCTTAATAAGACGGCGGCCATAGTTTTCTACGCCCTCTATCCAGCCGGCTTGCCTTGTGACACGAGCTATCGCATGCATATACTGCGGGGGCTTGTTCAGGACCTCAGATTCAAACCGTAATGAAGTTGTGTGTATTCATTGTGAAAGCAGAATTGAAAAAGAGGTGAAGGAAACAAATATATTTGAGCTCGTGGGTTAATACAGGCCGCTTGTTATACTAACTACTGTATCAGCGTCGGAAAAACGTTGTGCGTTTTTAAATCTGCCATTGATGACCCAAAAAGAGTGATTTTACAAACAGACAATAAATATGACAAAAAGTTTAGAGCTGTTCTTACCAAATTGGATGTTATCTCAGCCAACCATGGTGAATCGAACGCCGTCGGCCTCTCTCACTCCGCTCAAACCGAAATGGTACCAAATTCGATGGCAGGTGTTGCCACTGGAACAGCAACAACACCAACAGCCCACCTGACCAACGACATGCCGGCTGTTGCGCGAAAGACTACTACAGAGGCTCTTGATACTGCAGCAGCAGCAGCAACAACAACAACAACAACACTAACATCAAGCGCAGCAAACACCTGTTCGCTCGTTGCTACAGGTGGTGGTGGTGGCGGACATCGCGGCAGCAGCAGCAGCAACAATAGCTTCAACATAAGGCACCCAAACCAACAGGTGGCCGTCTGCAACAACAACAACAACAACAACAACGATATCATCCGCAAACACCAAAATGCCAATAGCTGTACGCAGTGCCACCGCTTGCACACAAACTGACTTCTTCATGCAGACACCCAAACATAGATGGCACTGGAGTTGACTTTCAGTCTATCCAAGAGTTGTTCCTTCCTCAACTACTGTCGAGTCCGTTCTCCTGACCGGCGAACGAACGAACTCCAGCAACAGCTCCCGGCTAGCGACGAACGTACTTGCTTGGCATGGTGGGTGATGGTCGTGCGTTGTCAGATCTCGGAGCAAGGCGGCGCCACGTTATGCAAGGTGATTGCTTGGGAACGTGCGTTCCCATATTGCCATATATAGCACGCTGCCGACGGACCAGCTCGTCGTGCCGCATGCCATGGAATGGCTAAACGATATCTTGAAAAGCCCCGTCAGTGTTGATATTGTTGAGGCGTGGAAGCGGATAGAGCATCAGCTGGATGACTCGGGGATGCTCTGCGAAGCCAACAACATCACGCTAACCGTCGGTTCTATTCCGGCAGTAACAGGCGGTCCAGGTAGGACCGCCGCGCGGATTGTGAGGTTGCTAATGGTAAAATGTCGGCGAAATTTAAGAACTCTGCCGTGTTCTATCGTTACATCTTCTTCTTATATATTCAGCGCTGTGCGCCCGGTCTATGAACACCGATGACGTCAATTTCCACCGCCGTGCCGCAATACCGGCGGTTAGGCCTATCGCCCGTGAAGCCAATTATTGGAGGATTTACCAATAACTTCAGGGCAGCTCGACGTCAGCCAGATAACCATTCCTCCTAGGCATTGTCTTTACCTCTTGCCGACAAAACAACTTCAACAACCAATCTAGAATCGCTTCTTTTCAACTTTGTCCTCCACCCCTTCCTCCACCGCCGGTTCTCCCGACCATCTGGCTCCCTCGACTCAATATCCCGTTTCCATCTCTACCACTGGTACCTCCACTTCCCACCCTCATCCTAAACTACCCGCTGTGTAACACAATCTAGACTAAACTGCCGCCCCAGTATCTCCGCCCAACAATCGGCATCGCTTTCCCCCGCGGATGGCAACGCGGTAAAATATTTATATTTTAATGCACGCTCGATAAGTAAGAATGATTGTATACGATTGCTGAGTTTATATACTGCCTTGAATAATTTTAATATAGTGTTTGTAACCGAAACTTGGTTAGATGTAGGTAGTGTTACTAGCAGTATACTGTCGTGTGATAATAGGTACTCAGTGTTCGGGTGTGACCGTGACTCCCGGGGAAGGGGGGAGGGGGGTTGTATATTAATTAAAAACACGATGGACATTTGTTAATTACAACTGGAGAGTGGCATTGAAGCAATCGCTTTAGACGTTTATTCTAAATTTAGTTCCATAGAGTTGCCTGTTATTATGTGACAAACGCTGACACCCTTGTTGATCGCAAGACACGCAGACAAACTATATGTGACTCATTTGACTTCATTTGTGATACAACTAATCCAATTTTAGGTTCTGGGAATTTTGACCTTCTAAAAACACACTGGAAGAATATTACTCTTTTTGATTCACAAACCGTGGAGTCTAACTTTGTTAACGCTTGAATTCCTAACGACCTACACCAACAAATAGACGAAGATACTGTCATGGTTCTGAGGCCTCGACCTCGCACCATCTGATTATCACTTGTTCAGGTCTCTCCAGAACTCCCTTGATGGCACAACATTTGAATCTTTGGAGACTATAACAAATCACCTCACTCAGTATTTCGACGAGAAGGACAAGACGTTCTGGGAGAAAGGAATCTTGGATCTACCGAGGCGATGGGCAAAGGTTATCGAACAAAACGGTCAATATATCATACTGTTGTCTGCATAAATAAGGTTCTTTAAAATCGGGTAAAAAACCGACGAACTTTTTTACTTACCTAATATATACTGTTGTTGCTTGTTCAGGAGCTCAGAACCGAACAATGATGCATTTGTGTGCATATATTGTAAAAGCAGAATTGAAAAAGAAGTGAAGGAAACGAATACATTTGAGCTGGTGGGCGAACAGGCCTCGTGTAATAATAACTATTGTATTAACGTCGGAAAAACCTTGTGTGTTTTTAAATCAGCCATTGAGGACCTGAAGAAAACGATTTTAAGAACGAACAACGATTATAATGAAAAATTCAGAGCAATTTTTACTAAATTGGATATTATCTCAGCTCATAGTGAATCAAGAGCCGCCGACCTCTCCCCCTCGCCTCAAACAGGAAAAAATGCACCAACAGCAACAACAAAAACAGGCGACCAGACGAACGACCTACCGGCTGTTGCACGAAGAACCACAGAGCCTCTTGATACTGCAGCAGCAGCAACAATAACATCAAGCGTACCAAACATCGGCTCACTGATTGGTGCAGTAGTGGTGGACAGCGCGGCAGCAGCAGTAGCTTCAACATCAGCTTCTCCCGCGCTGATTGACAGTAGTAAAACAGCAGTATTATCCACTAACAACGGAATCCCAACTGCGGTACGCAATGTCACCGATTGCACACAAACAGACATCTTCGTGCAGGCAGTCATCGATGGCACTGCAGTCGGCTCTCAACCTGCCCGAGAATCGTCCCTGTCTTCACCACCTGTCAAGTCCGTTCTTCTGGCCGGTGACTCCAACGTCTCCCGGCTAGCGACGAACGTGCTTGACATGGTGGGTGGTGACGTACGCTGCAATATCTCGGGGCAAGGCGGCGCCATGTTATGCAAGGTGATCGCAAACGTGCGTTGCCATATTGCCATATATAACACACAGCCGACGAACCAGCTTCTCATGCTGCACGCCGGGCTAAACGATATCTTAAAGAGCCCAGCCAGTGATGATATTGTTGAGGTGTGGAGGCGGCATCAGCTGGATGACCTGGTGACGCTCTGCGAAGTCAACAACGTTAGGCTGACAGTCTGTTCTATCCCGGTAGTAACAGGCACCCCAGGTAGAGACCGCCGCGCGGATTGCGAGGTTGTTAACAGTAAAATGTCGGCTAAATTTAAGGATATCGCCGTGTTTTATCCGTGACTTCTCTAGGCCGTGACTTCTTGTATATCCAGCGCTGTGCCCGGTCTATGGACACAGATGGTGTCCATTATAACCGCCATGGAGCAAGTCAGGCGGCCAGGCTTATCGCCCGTGGAGCCGCCAGTTTCCTGGGAGTAAAACCAAATATTGGGGGACTTAACAATAAGTTCAACTCGGCGTGAGCCAGATAACCATTCCTCCCGGGTATTTCCCTCCCCTGCTGCCGGCAGCAGCAGAAACAACTTCAACAGCCAATCCGGGATTGCTCCTTTTTAACACCGTCCTCCACTCCTTCCTCCACCACCGGTTCTCCCCGCCATTTGGCCCCCCCCGACTCCACATACCGCCTCCACATCTGCCACCAGTACCTCCACATCCCGGCCTCTTTCCAGATTACCTGCTGTTTTAAAACAATCTGGACTAAATTGCCGCCCCAGTGGCTCCGCCCAAAAGTTAGCATCACTTCCCACTGCGGATAAAAATGCGCTTTCAATGTCCACCTCAGCGCATCCCGTCGGAGTTCCCAGGCCCCCAGCAAGCCAGCCAAACTGCGAGAAAGTAAAACTACAATGGACGTTGTCAGGATCGAGACCAAGAAGACAAACAGCCTGCAAACCTCAATCATATTCCTGCCGCACTTGGAGCAGCTGAATCTGGCGGTTGAAGCGCTTAGAAATGCTATAGTGTGCAACCAACCTCGGATGGAAGAAACGATTCACAAGTAGCCGGTGGCGGTCAAACTAGTCTAAATTGTTTTTTTATCTGAATGCCCGCTCGTTGGCCACTTCAGGCGCTATGGATGCCCTTGCGAATTATTGTTTATTAAACAGCATCGATGTGATTTTTATTTCAGAGACCTGGCTTACTAGCGCAATTAGTGACATAGAGGTCTCACTCGTTGACCGGTACTTGGTGCATCGAATGAACCGAGGTTCCAGGGGTGGTGCAGTGTGTATTTTAACACTCAAGGGACTAAACTGTCGCCGAGGAGCTCATGAATAAAATAGCGACTGAAAGCATCTTAGTGAAGCTTAGAAAGGCCTCGACACGATTGAGAATTCTTGAAGAGTAGAAACTATCTTTTAAGGATGCTAAATCGTTTTAACGCTACGCGAATAAGCGACTCCGGGGTCTTGAGTGAACTTCCTTTACTAAAAGTCGATAATGTACTCATTGACAATAACCGAAGTAAAGCGGCGGCATTCTCGAAAGTGGTTTTCTCTGTATATACACCTCCGGATGATCAGCCGTCTTCACTGACAAATCGCGTGCGTATAGAAAGACGCCAAAATCAAACAATTCAAAAGCAGTTTTTAATCTCAATCGATGACATAATTAAAATGATCAAAACACTCAAAAACAAGTGCAGTTTTCCACCAGTTTTTTTTTTATAAAAACACTTGTGATTTGATTGCCGAACCATTACTGTACATTTTCCAAAGATCGTATTGTGATGGGCAAGTTCCTTCATTATTTCGAAGGTCAATTGTAACGCCTATATTCAAAAAAGGTGTTAAGGATTCAGTGGATAACTACCGGCCGGTGGCTCAACTGTCCATTGCGTGTATTTTATTGGAGAAGTTAATCGTTGATTATTGTTATTATATTGAAACATTTTTAGTGCGTAACAAATTGGTTGACACCAATCAACATGGCTTTGCCAGGAGCCGTTCTACAGGGACACAATTTATATCTATGATCCACGATTGGAGTCTACACATAAATATTCGTAGAACATTTCATTGCATATATTTTTCAAAGCCATTTGATAAAACGAATCACAAACTTATGTTACAAAAATTAGAAAGTATTGACCTTGTCTCCACAACTTGTCAATAGGTGTCAGCATTCCTTACTGGGCGAAATTTTACCGTCAAAGTCGGTAACGTAGAAAGTGACTCCCTCCCCTGCGCCTCAGGGGTGCCGCAAGGATCGTGCGTTGGGCCCCTGCTCTTTAGAATATACGCCTTCGATCTCCCAACAGTAATTCCAGAAGGTGTCACTTATCTCTTATTTGCAGACGATTTAAAAATATACTCAGCAGTCGACAATTCCACAAGTATTATTCAACTAGGAATTAAGAATATTGAAAGCGTATCTCTTGTGCCAATACGTACGTTACATGAACGAGGTGATCTATCGCTGTATAAAAATTGTGTTGTCTCGGTCCTGACCAGAACATGTTTAAACATAAATAATGGACTGCGAAGTGGTGTGAATGTTAGATCACTGGAAGTTGCGCGCTCAGTGAAGGTAAACAACACATTCTCGTGGAGAGTTCCACGAAGTCTGCGAAGTCGACAAACCGTATGTTCTAATTATATTCAGAATTTAAGTATTTTGTTTAAAACAATGTATACTTAGACATATATGACCCTTGAATAAAGGGTCATATATTTTTATCAAAATTTGACTTGACTTGATTCACTGGCTTTGCATATATTCTGTAGTTATAATCAGCTGATCGCCAAGCTGTTCGGCGGCAAAATTGTGCGCTCCGTAAAAATCCATCTAGATCCGAAGTTAAACGAGAGTGCTGTGATGGTGAACTGTGCTCAACCGACCTGTGTAACTCAGTGAACATATCGGAACAGCAAAAGTGAACAGTTTTACGGAGTGAAGTACTAAATTGCACGAATACGGTATCAGCCATGCTATATCGGTCAGCGTAACATGTATATAAGGACAACCTACGAACTCCTGCTCTTAAAGCAACATACCGGCGCTGTCGATGCCTGTAAGTGATAGAGAGTCTTCTAGTTTATCTGCCGACATCGCTTCCATTCGCCCCTCCGCTAGGCTGCCAAACCAGGCTATCCTAGTCTCAGAAGCCTGTCCGCACTCTCACAGCCTAAATCAACGGAAGCGCCGCGCTTCTCAACACAGTGACGATAGCTCCGACGAATCGCGAGTGTTTGTAAACACGAAACGTATGAACACAATGGATGTGGATTGCGAAGAATCATGTGATCGCTGTACAGCACCACTAGGTGGAATAAGCTTAAAGTGCCGTAAATGCAAAAGACTTTTCCATGCCGGGTGCAGAACCAAGGATGAGAACGAACCTTCAGCCGCAGCAGGTGCGACATGGAGCTGCCGACTGTGTTCTATGCCCGCGACAAACATGAACTCGAACCGGATGATGGCGTTGCTGGACAAGCAAGACGTCGATAGCGAGATAATGAGCTATATAACTTATCTCGTAAGTCGTGTCAAGTACTTGGAAGAAGAACTCATCAAAGTGAAGTCTGCATCCACACAAGTACTGACGAATCCGATTGAAACCTGCCAAATAGAACACGTGAAAGAAGCACAGCAGAAGACACCAGAGACAGTTCTTATTACCGGGGACAGAGTACTTCGGCAGCTTAGAAAGCGAGTCCTCGCCTACATGCCAAAGAAAAGCTCGCTGTGTTTTCGACCGTCCTCGAAAGTGTTCTCAGATCAAACTCTGTTAGAGGCCGAGAAGTTTATCAACGAACAAACACAGCCCATCCATGTGATCCTACATGCTGGTTACGAGGAGTGCATGGGATTCGAAAAAGATAAATTCTTAGCAAGTGTAGCGAAATTTGCGTCGTTCTTGAAGACTAAGAGACCTGATTGCTCAATGTCAGTGGTCACGGTCCCGGAATTCCAAAAAGAGTGCAAAGATGCGAACGACGTTCTACTTAATCGTCATCAGGAATGGAACATCGATGTTATCAACACAGTGCACCCACACCGTTTAATGGTTCAGAGAGGTTGTTATTCCTATACGTCGTCACAAGAAGCGGCTGAAGCCTGCTCGAAGAGTCTAGCATGGCGAGCAGCATCCTTCCTAGCATGCAAAATCCGTGTACCCCTCCTGAAAATCAATGGAAGGGCTAGCTCGGGACGATCGACCGCACGGCGTGTCGTTAACAGACAGCGCTGCAAGTTCAGAACGACCCCAGAGGCGCCAACAGACCCTCTCTGAGCCACCTGTAGTGACGAAAAACAAGCAACAACAAGGGCGGCGGAGTCAGGACGTTCAGCACAAGACGAACAGAGTCACTGAGAGACCGCAAAACGGAGGTAACCGCAGGAGTCCGAATCGGGATTTTGTACCTTCTCCGAAAACACTTCTCAGCGACCTAATAGCAGCGGCACTTCAAGGGATGTGCTGGACCCCTCCCCCCAGACAGAAAGGTCCTCCCCGAAAACCCCGCAGACACTAACTGTAATACAGTGGAACTGTGAGAACATCTCGTCATCACTGTTGGTACTCCCCAACAACGCAATACAGCAAATAGATGTTCTCATTTTGACAGAGACGTGGTCTACCTCACCTCTCACACTGCCAAGTTTTTACGCTGTATGTTGCCCTGCTTCTCGGATCAGCGCAACCGGACACGCTAGCGGTGGCGTTGCGGTGTTCTATAATCACCGTCTAGGAACAATGAGACCAGTTCTTGTCGAAGATAACTGTGTTGTTATCGAGGGAGAAATAGTCACCATCATAGCAATGTATGTGCGACCTTCCAGAGCGGAAGGTACTGACATGCTAACTGAGAAGCTGACACGATGCTGTCAATTCGTGCGCAGCAGAAAGCCGGTCATACTAGCAGGAGATTTAAATGTCAGACTTGACTTACCCGATCACAGTCGGACAACTGCGTTTATGGATATCTTGGGTGAGTTTGGCTTGTGGAGTGTGTCGAACCCACAAATCCCAATCTTCGTTGGCCCTATGGGATCATCCGTAATAGACATATTCGCCACAAACATCGCTAAGGACGGTGTGCGGTACGTCGGGCCCGAAAATTCGCTCAAAGAAGGCGGACTAATAAAATGGCACGTACCCGTAGGGATTGAAGTCACTGTCAACCCCCATGACAATCCTCCCCCTCAGAAAAGTCAAACAGGAAGTAGGAAGCTCGACATCCTCAAGCTCCAAGAGGCTGCCTCGATTATTTACCCATACAACGAAAGCCCAGACGTGGAGTCGTACCATAAATTTCTGAGCGACACGCTAAGGAGCTGTGTAGTCCCGAAACGACCTCTACCCGCCAGGCCGTGATGGAACCCTGAATGCTCAGCGGCAAAGCAGATCTCTCTCCAGGTAAGGGAGCTAAGCCGACTACAGCTATGTCCAGAGACGTCCGTTGCCCAAGTCAAGAAATTTTATAAGGACTGCTTGAAGAACGCAAAACTAAAGTTCGAGGAGAGGCAGGAGGCGAAGCTTCTAGACGAAGCTACCCAAACCCCACACGTTTGGCTACGATTCTCAAGACCTGCTAGACCAAGCTGTCCCGTTGATCCGGAGAGGCTCCAGGCACACTTTAGGAGGATCCTGAGCTTATGCGACACGGTTCCTGTCGAGGTGCCGTATTACTACTCCTGTTGGCTGCCAAACGACCTGGAAGACATCGTGGATCTTCAACGTGAGTTCACGGTTGCCGAAGTCACGGAGCCCATCTTCAGGTTACCCAACCGGAAAGCATGTGGTCCAGACGGGATTTTCAATGAACACATTAAAGGAGCCATGGCGTTTGTACGTTGTTGGACCGCCTTGTTCAATGCGTGCCTGTCCAGCGGAAAAATTCCAGAAGCTTGGAGAGAATGCACCATGGTCGTGATCCCAAAAAGAAAGGGAGATCCAACAGAGCCCAAGTCCTGGAGAGGGATAGCGAAGAAGTCCTGCACCTACAAACTGTTGTCCAGCATCCTCACCCGACGTCTCACGGCATTTTTGGAAAGACGTAATGCCCTACCAGAAGAACAACACGGTTTTCGGTGCGGTAAATCTATGATGTCGGCGTGCGCGATACTCCTAGATGACATCGAGAGGACACTAAGGAGTGCGAGGCGACATCTCTTTGCTGTCTTTGTCGACTTTAAAGCAGCATTTGATTCCGGCTCAAGATGCATTGTACTTTCCAAACTCTCACAGCATGGTGTGACACAAACTATCCTGGGCCTACTGAAAGATATCCTACAGAAGAACCAGGTATCTATTGACGATGGAGTAGCTGAGAGAAATGGAATAGAGCAGACAACAGGTTTCGCTCAAGGCGACAACCTAAGCCCACTATTCTTCGCTGACCTCGTCAATGACCTCCCCTCACACATCAAGCAGCGACACCCCCACGTGAAGGTAATCATGTACGCAGACGACCTCGTTATGTACAGCACGAGAAGATTTCACCTACAACAAGCGCTGATAACTCTGCATAATTATGTCGCGACTGTAGGACTTCAAATTAACAAGACAAAAACCGAGGCTATGAAGTTCAGAAGAGGTGGGAGGCTGGCAGGTAGCGATTCATTCCGCCTTGACGGACAAAGCTTAAAAATAGTAAACTCCTTTACGTACCTCGGCCTCACATTAACAACGACGGGTAAGTCATTCTCAGCTCATGTCGAGGAACGAGCTCGGAAGGCGATCGTGGCCGCAGCTATGATCGAATCCCCACAGAAACTTGCGGTTGCTACGGCCGTGAGCTTATTCGACCTGAAGATCGCACCGACAGCAACCTATGGAATCCAGATCGTCTGGGAGAAACTAACCGTGCGTGACTTGACAACCTTGGATAGAGTGAAACCAGCATTTCTGAAAATGGTGCTCGGGCTGCACACGACATCGAGAAACAGATTGGTCTACTTGTTGGCCGATACGCCATCGTTTGTAGAAGGCATACGCGAAAAACTTAATCTCCCAGTAACCCCAGCCTACTGTACCTTCGTCGAAAAACAGAGATCGAAGCGACTGGAGATCGACCCACAGTTTATCACAACACCAGCAATGACTGACTCGAGCTAGAAGAGGACAAACAGAACGAATTGTCATTTGGTCACCAGGTTTGCCGTGCACGGCTTCTATCATTTGACGTGCATGACACAAGGTTATCACGAATCTCAACAAACCTGTGTCTGCAAATACTGTCGAAACGTGTGTGATAGATATCATGTGGGAAATTATAATCAAATTAGGTCATTAGATTAATGTATATAATTAATGTATAAACATCATCACCCAACTTACAGAATTGAACGTTTTATCTTCCTGACGATGTTGGTATATGAACAGATGTATTTTATGAGTAGAAACCTAAATGTACGTATGTGTATATTCACCAAATGTCAGCTTATAGGACATAACTAGGTATAATGACACGATAAAGTGTGAATAAATTGAAATAATAATATTCTGTAGTTCATGAATGAAATGTCCTGGTATAGAATAGATGTTGTTTGGTGATCTGCATAGGTTGAATAGTTGTGTTCTCAGCCATTATTGATAATATACATACGTCTGCATTTTCCATAACGACTTTCATACTTGCTATTAATAAATATTGCCACGCCGCCTGCTCTGCTTTTACTTTCGGGCGAGAAGTACCCGGAGTAGCCGTCGATGCTGAATCCGCACATCTGGTCTTGGCGAGCCAGTTGAAAGAGCATACCGAGAAGCAGCTCTAGATTGGCTGATAAGCTTCTAATGTTTAATCAATACACCCTAAATATTGTACTGGCTTTTTCTTTTGTAATAATATTAAATAAAAAATGTGTTACATGTTTGTAGTTTCTTTCCATGCGTATGTGACCCTCCTCGGAAAAGTCAGCAACGGGTAATTAACACTAAGGCAGTTATTAATCAAATAAGGACATGTAAGTTAGAGCTTACATGAAAAAAATTTGATTGAACATATGCATATATACAATGCACACATCATGTTACTTTTTTCCCGAGCTGTTTTGTCTCTTCGCCTCAGCATTGTCTGCTTGCTTGGTTGGTGAAGTTTCATAGAATCGTTTTTTCCCATTTCATTTTGCCCGCCGGACTTACCTAATGTTTCTAATTTAAATGTTTCTAGTTCGTTAATGTTTCTAATTTGCTTCATATTTCAAGTATACCGTACAATTGTAAATATTAGTTCGAAATGTGAGTTCGTACAATTTTGCCGCCAGGTGAGTGGCAGCTGTGATGATGTGATTGTTGTTACTATTGCCCCTGCTGCTGATGGTGCTCTTGTTTGGGAAGACGTGCTGAGTTGTAAGCGGCCTGTTCCTGTTGTCGATGCGAATATTTGCTCTCTGCGCGTTTTCTTCGGTATCAGCTGTGACGATGATGGCGCTATTGTGGCTTTGTGTAGAATTTTCGACTAGCTTTCTTTATCGTTATGTTGTCCAGACCAGCCGCAGCAATCAGCTGGTTAACTCACTGCACGGTGGCTGTTGATGGCCATTTGGCTGGTCCAGGGACGTTAAGCAACACAAAATCGCACATCAACTGTCCTTGCTCTAGCATGAGTAATCTTGCATTACTTGTGTCGTCTAGTGTTGGAGTCGACGTGCCGGCCAACTCCACTTTTTCCATTCTTTGCTGCAGGAGCTGCACATCGTTTTGAATAGTATCAATGCGCTCGATATTTTCGGCCATTGCCGTCCGTTTCTGGTTCAGCTATGAAATGATCAGCCGCAGACTTGATTGTATAAACTTGTTTTTAAATTGTGATAAATTGTGACTCGAAGTATAATAACTTAGTTTACGAGATACATTTACGAATTAAATACCTAAGCGAAATGGCAAGTGAAAAAATAATATCAGTTTACGTAAATACGTAAGCAATCTAGAACGGCTAATAGATCAGGAGCCAAATGTGCAGTCTGAAAACAGTTGCGCAAGGCAACTAGACGACTTCGTATAATGGATAGGGCTAGTTTTTATTTTAAAGGCACAAAGTCGTTTTTTAGATACGCAAATAAACAATTAAAGGGTAAAGAGAATATTGCGGCTCTAAAGATAGATCAGGCAGTTCTCGTAGATGACGCTTCTAAAGCAAACGCATTCAAGGACTTCTTCTCGTCGGTTTATGTTGCCCAAGGGGGTTCAGCTCTCGAAAGTGTTTCCAACGACATACCCTCGAGTGACAGCTGTCAACAATTTGATATATGAAAATTTAATATTTTCACCAAAATCAAACAACTATCCACTAAGTGCAGCTTTACGCCAGAACTAATCCTACCCATATATTATAATAAAGTCTGGCATGTCGCCAGGCTTTCTCTTCTGTTCAAGGGTAGGCATGGTGACGACAAGCAGGATCCAAATCTCTATCGTGGAGTGGCGCCAGAACGCACTTTGAAGAAGATTTTCTGTAAGTTGGTTATTCGTCGGATTGAACGTGTAGCTGAAGAGGCACTTCCACCGGAGCAATTCGGTTTTAGGAGAGGCCGAGGCACCCGCGATGCAATCCATGTTCTCCAGTCAGAAATCGAGCGAGCTGTGGCACAATCCAAAGATCATCTGTATGCAGTCTTTATTGACTGCGTCGAGGCCTTTGACAAAGCCCCTCGCCATCTGCGGGTTGAAGCATTCCAACAAGCAGGAGTGGGTGGCTCTGAGTGTAATAGCAAGTTTCTTTGCGGAGGACTCCTTGTTGGTAGAAACGAGTCACTATGGTGAGCAGGGTTGTCTCCTTGCTGACCTCTTCGGTTACGTCCGACAGGAGCACCAAAAATATGTAGTGGTGACGTATGCAGATGATATCGGGGTCGCTCATCGCGATTTAGGTGCCATCAAGCGTATTACATCTATGATAGAGGCGTTCCTTGTCTCGAAGGGACTCGAAATAAACACCAGGAAGCCATGAAATTCAGGCGTGGAGGTCGATTGACTGCCAGAGAGGTTATACGTTGCTGCGGCCAACAACTGGAGTTTGTTAACCCTTTCCAGTATCTTGGCCTTCGGGTTAATTATACAGTAACGACGTTCACAACGCAAGTAAACGAAAAAGTACGGAAGAAGAAACATTTTAAGTGTATATTATACTCAATTTGAGTAAAATAAAAATAATTGAATTAAACATTTTAAAAAAAAGGAGCAACTAAGATAACTAAATCTCTTTTTTTAATATTCAGTGGGTCTTATGAAGATGGCGTTGTGTCTAATTATTTTAGACAGTCAATCGTAACTCCTAAAAAAGCCCAAATTCAAATGTAGATAGTTGTAGACCGGTTGCTCAATCATCAGTCGCATGTATCATATTTGAAAAACTGCTTATGAACCACATTTTTAACTTCCTTTAATTCAAAGACTTGTTGGACGAGAATCAACATGGTTTTACTAAAGGCAAACCCACGGCAACTCAACGCGTTGAAATTACTCAAAATTGGGCCATTATGATAAATAATAAGCTGACCTTTGACTGTTAACATTTTGACTTTTATAAAGCATTTGATAGATAAAACCATGTGAGGTTATACAGAAGTTTAGGTACTTGAATGCTGATACTCGCTCCATGTTATGGATTGCTAGTTATCTTACTTGTAGAGAGTTCTGCGTTCGGATAAACAGTAGCTTTAGTGAATCAGATGCGTGCCCCTTTGGATATCCTTGAACGTAAACGTAATCCCCGATTCGATAACCTATAAGCTTTATGCTGATGATCTAAAACTATACAGACCATTCAACACTGCTAACGAAACACTAACCTCGGGGTTACGGTGACACCGGAACTGGATTTTAACACTCATATCACACAAGTCATCCAGCAAACTACTTATATCTAATACAATATTTTGCTGTTTTGTAATTCATGATTGCAATTCTTATATTACGTTTCATAATTATTCACTCAGGTTGAGTAGCGATTATAACCACAAATCCATCTCTTTAACAACTATAAGGACAGTGAGTCAAGACTATCACCAGGTGATCTGCATATGTATGGATACATACACATATATACATATATACAATTTGTATTTATTTATTAAAATCACCTTTGTCAGGTACGATTTTGATTGTCAGTACGATAAAATCACCTTTGTATGGTCGAATGGTAAAATAAAAACAATATCACTGCGAGAGGCTCCGTAAAGAGACTACACGTGGGCAAATTGCCCCGTGATACTTTGTGCAGTAGGCGCCGCACCGAGTACATATACACGATGGATGAGGGTCATGGAAACCGTGTGTCCCGCACAGGACGTGGTGAAACCCGTGTACCGCGAAACGAGTCACTATGTGGTGGTTTGTGCGGCCAAGGTCCTTCCAGGTGCTGTCTCGCATGGCACCCGTATCAAACATGTCCGGGTCGATGTTCGCCATCTTGTCCTCCCACATGCGGATCAATTCCTTGTAGGCGGGAGTCTCTGGCAAGCTGAAGCGTCTCTTCAGATCCTCGACGAACAACGGAGTGTCCGCCAGCAGATACCCAAGGCGGTTCTTGCTTGACGAGTGCAGACCCATTACCCGCTTGAGGTAAGCCGGTTTACGCGGTCCAGCATGTCAAGTTGCTGCCGCGAAAGCTGTCTCCAGATGACCTGGATGCCGTAAGAAGCGACAGGGGCGAGTTTAAGGTCGAAGAGGCCGAGAGCAGTCTTCAGAGAAAGCAGCTGCGGCTTCTGTATCCCAACAGATGCCACTAGCGCGTTCCTCACCCGATCCGTGATGTGCTCTGTGAATGAACGGCCGTGGGAGGGGATGACGATGCCGAGATACTTGAAGCTTTTGACGTATTTGAGTTCCGCCGAGGCAAGCCGCAGAGTGTCGTTGCCAGCTACCCGACCTCCCTTGCGGAACTTCATAGCCTCGGTCTTGGACAGGTTGATCTCGAGACCGATGCCCTGTACGTAGGTCGCGAGCCTTGCCAGAGACTGCTGCAGATGGAACCTTGACGTGCTGTAAAGCACTACGTCGTCAGCGTACATTAAAACCTGCACCATTTTGCGGGTGCCCTCCACCTGGCGAGGGAGGTCGGCCAGCAGCACTGAGAATAAGAGAGGGCTCAGGTTGTTGTCCTGTGCAAAGCCCGTCGTCTGCAGGAAGGGGTCGAGTTCGGACACGCCGTCGTCGATCGAGATGGGATTCTCTTGGAGGATAGCGGCCAGCAGGTGCAAAATGTTGGAGGGCACACCTGCCTCGACCAGCTTAGCAATATCTTGTCTCTTGGTGCCGAGTCGAACGTTGAGCGGAAGTCCACGTAGACGGCGTAAATGAAGGCGCCTCGGCATTGGGGTACCCGCTGAGCGTCATCGATCAGGAAGCTGCAGGCATCTAACGTAGACCGCCCAGCTCGGAAGCCATACTGCTCTTCCGGATTTACCCCGCGACCCTCTTAATACGCTGATAGCCGTGTGGTCAGGATTGCGGAGAGCAGCTTGAATTCTAGCGCAGTTGGGATATGTGATCGAATAAGACCGCCTTCGCTCAACGAATTCCTTTCTGCAATATAGTTTACTCTGTCCTCGCTTAAGCTGACCGCAAATAAATCGATAACCGAGCTCCCCGAATGGTTGAGGAAGGTCGGACATGACGCTGGGGTAACTATCCAGCAACCATAGTCAGCTAGGGTATTACGTAAGGCTATCGTGCGACTGGAGGAGGGACAATCAAGACGAGCGTTGAAATCTCCCGCGACGATCAGAAGGGCAGCAAACGGAAGCGTGGCCTGAATGCCGCCGACCAACTTTTCAACAAGTGCGAGGGTAGGTTCCGAACCCGCAGGCCTTGCGTAGGCCGCTATGAGTCGAAAGCGGGAGCCTCGTAGGGCCACGAGGTTGTCTCCGACAAGGCAGGGGGTAAGGTCCCCCACTCTATGGTTGTAAAGCACGGACACTCCACCGCTGGGTCGTCCGGGTCCAGCACTCTTTTGAGCCATGCAGTGGACGGCGTAGACACCTGGGTAATCAAAAGGCGCGGTCGCCTACGTCCCCGTCAGAACCAGAATATCTACAGCATCCAGAGCCGACGGTGCGAGCAGCGCTACGGTTGCAGCGCCCTCGCAATTCCACTGTACTATCTTTAGCGACGTTCACGGCTCCTGCCCCGATGACGGCCGGTGGGTTTCCTCCGATTGTTGGAGACGCTGCGTCTGGTAGCGGGTTGCTGGGATACAACCGCTAGGGCTTAACTCAGGAAGTTCAGGATTGTCGGAGCTGCCGGAAGCTGGTACCAATTCTTCGGGCCTGACCGATCGGTCCCGGCGCCCGGCCCGGTGCGGCGCGGGTTGATCAATCTCGGTGTTCCTTGAAGGTGGGCACAACTGGCAAACCTGACCTTGCTGTTGGACCTGGCATCCTTGACCGGGGGGCGGGGGCCCTGACTCTCGTTGCACTGAGACGTCGCTCTCGATACCGGATTCGGTTGGGGCGCGGATGTCCAGTTTTCTTTTTCGGCTTCCTGAGTTTCACCCCTAAAAAACGCTTGATCCGTCTGGCAATGTTGTACGCGATCTTTTTGGCGATTTCCCCCTTGTACGAATATCGGCCGCTCTCGACTACTTGTCGATGGGTGATAGTGAGAGGAAGTACTGAAAAGAGAGCATTATCTTGCACAGCTTTAGCAGCAAGCATATCGTTGGCCGCCTTATAGTCCTGTCCGAATAGAGGTACGGACAGGACATAGAGTTCAGACCCCGGGCGAGAGACGTGCACTTTTGCGGCCAATGCTTCAACCGCTGCCACACACTTATTTTTCTCGAAATCCATACATTCGTGGTATCCCGCTTGCAGGAAAATCGACACTGGCCCACTGGCAGCATTGATGTGCTTCTCCGCCTCTGCCACTATGGTATCGATGTCCTTTCTCGAGGACGGACGCACCGACACAGGTGTCCCATTATGGAGAAGTTCCTTAAGAGCAGGCCCAAGTGGACCAACGACACTGTCACCCAGCACCAACACGGATTTCTTCGGCGGGGGCAACACTGCGGCATTATCTCCGCCGTCAGTGGCATCCATAGGGTCCTCGCGCGATTGATCGGGTGGCGTTTAAGCTTGGTTACGTCTGGGAGCGGCAACCTCATGTTCAAGCGACTGCACTTGCCGGAATAGAAACATAACACAGCCCATGAATTCTGTCTCAACGTTGAGGCTATCCAGAAAGGCCGTGAAACGATCCACCGTGAAGTCAGCTGTTGCCACACTGCATACACGACAACACCAGCCAGCTGTAATTGCTGCACTGGGTATAGTCTCGAACATGCTGCATGGATAGTTCGATTGCACTTTGAGCAGCTCAGGTTGAGCCCACCCTGAGCGGTTTCTTGGCATCTTGCACATACCAGACCCACGCGCGAGGTTAGGCGGGGAGAGCGGTCGCTTTTGGCCGCCGGCATAGATGGATGTTCTATTTGTCACGCACTGTTGTTGTTGTGGTGCCGCAGCTGACATTCCTACAGATGTGTCTTCCGGGCTGTTCCTAGCAATAGGAGTCATGTCTGTCCGCACTATCCAGATCTAAAAATGACGGAAGTCCAGACGGGTGCACGGAGTTACGAGGAGTCGATTGATATGAGGATATCCGAGCTTCGGTTCATCATACTCTCATAACATGCCAACCACACAGAGCCATGACAAAAACACGACCGCACTCTATGACAGCTGACAGCAGTTCTTATATAAGGCTTTATAACAGTTTAGTTGTTCCTAACTTTCTGTATTGTGTTGTTGAGGTTTGACGACGCTACTTAAGCAAACACATTGCAGCAATAAAACATGCACAGAGGAAGTTCATTCGTCGTATTTAAGGTGTCATTAAGGTGTAACATTGCTCAAAATTCTGTTGTGATAAGCTCTGCTTGGGAACTGAAGTCCAGAGCAGACTATGGCATATACAATCGAATTATAAAATCATCAAATGTATCTAACTAATTTAGCATTCGTGCAAACAATCTTAGAAGCGGTAACGCCATCTCGTCTAAACAAATGGCAAAGACGGATCGCGTAAATAACATGTTTTTATGGCGGCTGGCTAGGCCACTGAAAACTCAAAATGCTTGTGGCGCAAATGTCGGCACACAAGTAAATTGACCGTTCTATGAATCCAGGTGTAACGCTTTGTAAAATGAAAATATTGTAGCATGTCCCTCTTCGATAAAATAAAGGTGCGTTTGATTAATTGATACATGTTTAAGACAATTTGCGTAACAAGCGAGTCACGTGCTTCCTTGTCCTTTAGCTGCAAGAAAAAATGTTGCTTTGAAACAAGGGTCCGGCCTGCATTTCGAAGCATCAATAGTAGCTTGTTCCAAAAAAGTTGGGTAGCATGTAGGCCAGGGAGTGCCAAAGAAGGGTGAATGTAAAGCCTGGTACCCTGAGTTGGTCCCTGTAGCTCTGCGACCATGGTGGGGTTGAGGTAAAGCCGAAAGCACAATCTGAAGTCATTCCACTGTTTTGCACCTTATGGGCTAGCACCGTTAACTTTTCACGCGACAGCTGATTAAGCTTGAGAAGCTCGAGCCTTGTGTACTACGGAGTCACTCCATCACGGCGTAGCAGACCCTGACACCACCCTTACTTGACTGTCTCATTTCATATGCTCGTCTACCACAATGTCAAGGCATTTAACCTCTGAGCTGAGAGATGGCAGAGCCGCCTACCCAGAGGAAGATATTACCAGTTGTAAATTTCTGTCTCCATGCCCGTTGTGGGGTGTTTGTGAGGAACGAGCGTCGGTTCGTCGAGCCACAAATTGCTTCTGATCACTTAGATACGATTTGAATCAAGACGTTACTTCAGGTGCGCAGCCCAGTTAATTAAGCTTCTTAAAAATATATAGAGTGGTCGACGCAGTCAAACGCTTTGGATACGTCAATAAATGCATCGAGGCATATATTTTCATTGTATGCAGCTTTACTGATCTACTACCAGATTTCAGCATTTCTAACAAATTGTAAGAGTTCCTCTATATATTGGTCTCTCATACGAATGGCAAGTTGGCTTGTATCGACTTGATCAGCAGCTACAGCGTTCTTCCATACTTTCCGCTCAGTATCGTATTTTTTACATTTATCTAGGACATGCAATATATCATCGTGTACCAAACATGCATTACATAGCGGGTTTTGCGCAACTTTAGTGTGGAACCTGGTACTCTGTGTCATCCCTTTAGCGCAACGTAGCCTTTGAATAGTAACCGCTTTTCTTCTGGAACAGGGCATCATCATCAAGCCTTTTCGCCGTGGTGCAATCTGCATCGTGTCCCCTTTAGTTGTAGTTCCCTGCCTCCTCTAAGTCTCACAGTGCTTATCTAGGGCTTCTTTCCTAGCTTTCAACAAAGTTTTACCGATAAATATTGCTACTTCTCCTTTGTTTGTAAGCAGACCTCGTTTCGCGAGTGCACCAGCCACCTCGTTTCCGTAAATGCCTACATGGGAGGGTGCCCACTGTGGCTCCACAGGTTGACCTAAATAACTTATCATCTTCTCATTTATTGACCAAAAAGGTATATTACACGTCATATGATTTAAAAACAATGGTTAATAAGTTACTTTCCCTTGCCAACCGTCGTAGGCTATTGAAGCTCTGACACCCCTCGAAATGATATCGGGGGCAATGCTGAAGGCAATGTCTACATATACAGGTTGCTTGCGGCTCATGAAAGTCTCTTCGGGAACAAAGCTGATGATGGAGGCCATGCACAGCGTATCGAGTGATGACATGTCGGAGGTCCTGCAGGGGTTCTAAGCAGAGGATGTCATGGCTCGAGTTCGGTAGAAATCCGTGGGGATGTCGCGCAATTTCTCTGCGAAGGTAGTCCTGAACGATTGAAGAGCAGGCGTGGGTCGGAGCTGGAAGCGTGGCACGAGGTCCTCTAGGTATGGTCCTGTTTCGGCCAACCCGTACACCAGTCGGTTCTGGGCGTTCCGCGGTAAGCCCAAGACTCTCTTCAAGAACGTTGCTTTGACCTTGTCCAGTTGGTCTAGCTGACGTGCCGACAGGTGCTCCCAGATGACTTCGATTCCGTAGGAGGCAACCGAAGATATCTTGAGATGGAAGAGTTGAAGGGCAGTCGACAGTGAGAGCTTCTGTGGCTCGCCGATCGTCGCCATGGCCACGACGCTCTTTGACACGCGCTCGGCGATATGCTTGCTAAAGCACACACCCCTGCTGAAGAAGACCACCCCCAGGTAGCAGAAGTTGCTCACATACTCAATGGACGAGTTGCGTAGTCGAAGACAATCGTGAGAGGCGAGGGCGCCTCCTGCCCTGAACTTGACAGCCTTGGTCTTCGACGCGTTCACACACATGCCGTTGTTGTCACAGTACTTCTTCAGCACCTTGATGGAAGCCTGGAGGTCCCGCCTGATGCGACTAAACATGACGATGTCGTCCGCATATAGAAGAATGCCCACCATGGGACACAGCTCCTTGACAAGGGCGGGCAGGTCGCTTAGGAGAACAGCAAAGAGCAGGGAACTCAGGTTGTCCCCCTGGGGGTACCCCGTGGTCTGGAGGAATGGCGGATGCTCACAGACTCCATCATCCAGAGCGATAGAGTTGGGTTGGAGAATCGATGCCAGGAGGGTGAGCAGTGGTCGGCCGATGCCGAAGCGGGCGAGTTTCTCCAACACGGTGTCCCTAGGTGCCACGTCAAACGCGGACTTTAAGTCCACGAAGACGGCGTGCAGTGGTCGCCGCTTTTTCTGCAACGACGAAGTTATCTCATATAGAAGTTCGCCGCTTGCTGTGGATGTTGACTTGTGCCGCCTGAAGCCGTGTTGTTCTTGTGGGAGCGCGCCTCTGACTTCCAGGTACGAAGACAGTCGCCTGTACAGCAGAGACGACAACAGCTTGTACACACAGCTTTTCTTTGCTATCCCTCTCCATGATGACTCAAGAAGAAGATCGCCTTTACCCTTGGGAATCACCGTCAAAATGCACTCTCTCCATGTTTCAGGAATGCGTCCTTAGGTTAGGCATTTGTTGACGAGGGTTGTCCAGAGGGAGATCAGCGAGGTGGCCACCTTTAGGTGCTCGTTTCTCACGCGGTCAGCGCCAAACGCCTTGTTGTTCTTGAGATGCTGAATGGCGCTGGAGACCTCGTCCTCAGAGAACGATGACTCAAGAGACCGCGCAAATTCTTGTTCCCAGGCGGTTGCGGGAAGAGTTGTAGCGGGGATGGAGACCGGGATGGTGAAAGCATTCGTGAACATACGCTCGAAGTAGGATCGAAGTTTCACGGGCGCGATGGGACAGCTCGTGAACTTGAACGGCCCCTTCAGGTAGGAATACGGAGTCTCCTGTGCCTGTAGGACCAGTCGTTGCTCCTGTAGTTTGGCAAAGGCCACCTTCTTTATCTGCAGCAGGAGACGGTAGTTTCACCGGAACGCGCTGTAGGCGTTCTTCATCACGTTGCATGCTCTAGACGCAATCAGAAGCTGCATTAGGTAATGCCTTGCTTGGTAGCAGTCTCTGTCAAACCAGGGCGGTGATTTGCGCGAACAGACTCCATGTGGAAGAGCTGCATCGATAATGAGGCTGGTAAGAACGGCGGAGAGGGCGTCCACATCGAGGTCCATCAGAACTGCAGGATCGAACCGCAAAAGTTTTTCCCGCAGTAGCCCGATGTTGATGGCCTTAGACACGCCCTGTCTCCTGGCGCCCAGAGCGTCGGGATTGACAACCAGAGCGATTGCGAAGGGGATGTGTTTTTTGAGTCCCATCATAGCCGAGCCCGTTGGCCAACCTCTGAAGACGATATCAGAGCTGGCACCCCTGAATGCGAAGATATCAATGGTGGAGCTGCCTGGTCGCCGTGGGTTATCTTGGGGGCCTCGGGAGTCGGAGTAGTAGGTGGGAAGGGACCGGTCTGAACAAATTCAGAGCCCATACTCTTGGAGTGCCGCCAACACTGCCTCTGTACGAGAAGAGAGTAAAGGCTCGTCAAGCCTGCAGTTGAGGTCGCCGGCGAGGAGCACCGGGCGGTCGTCGGGGACGCAGGCTAACCCTCGGCTGATCTTGTCCAGCAGATCCAGCGTGGTGTCGCCGCCACCACTGCTGTACATTCCCACGAAGGCGAAGTCGGGAGTGGAAAGTATCAAAGTGTTGTCTTTTGCTAGTAGAATTTCTAACTTACTAAGTCAGGGACCGATCAGGAGTGAAACTCCTCCTATTGTCCGACCACGGGAGGGCTTCGCTGCGAAACAGTGATGAGCATAGAAACCTTCAACATCGAAACGTTTTGTGGCGAAAGTTTCAGTAAGAAGGATCAAGTCGAACGCAGCCGGATCAGCTGCGGAAATGCAGCTCATCACTGAAGCAAAACCCTCGCAATTCCACTGACAACAGTCTAGTGGGGGCGACGGGGGCCGCTCCCGAAGCGACGTCTTGTTCTCCCTGTGACATTGAAGCCCTGTTTCTGGCGCCCGCCGAGGCTCTGGTCTCCCGCGGGTTGGCGTTGGTGCTGCGCCTTGATCTTTCAGCGCCTGGGCCATAAAGTGACATGGCCCAGGCGCTGAAAGAGTTCGATAACTTATAACCTTGATGATAAATTCCACTAGAGATGAGGCGGGTCCTGACGCTCGAGATGGCGGCACGCGAGTCACTGACGATCACGATCCTTTTATTTGACGGCTCCTTCATTTCCTGCAGCAATGCTTCAGATATTGCTACCAGCTCGGCCGAAGTTAAACTGCTGTAGTTGACGATATGCTTGCTGATTTCCACGTTGTCGTTGATTCGGAATATACCTGCTCCTCCCGCAGATCCATCCACCGATCCGCCCGTGAAGTATATCTGTGCGCTATCCACTAATATGTGGCCCAAATAGACCTCACCCGTAGCTCGTAGTTCACTCTCGTGGTGGCTTTTTTTCGATGATATACCTTCTATTGATAGCCGAGTCGTCAAGTGTTTGACTGTCGATACGTCAAATGCATGAGACCCCGGTACCAGCAGAGGTTCTCGAAACGAGTCTGAGTCCCGTAGCAGCCTGGAAGCCATGGTATTCACCCTTTTCTCAAACATACGTAAGATGAGACTGTGTCTGCTGCGGCACTGTCTCAGAAGGTGACATTCTAGGATTAATTGTCTATTTAATTCCGCGGGCATAATACCGCATTCTGACAACACAGCTCTAATGCATGTCATAGAGAGAAGTCCTAATGCTTTTCTACCACACTGAGCAACAGCAGAGTCTATCACCCCATAGTCCTTTTTTGTTAATCGAAACATTGCGCCAAGGGAATAGTTAATCTTTGATCCTAACAGTGCGATTGCTAGTTTCATCGCCGTATCTGGTTTGATTCCCCAAGAAGTTCCAGAAGCCTTTTTCAGCATATTCGCCACTCGCTCGCCCTTTTCCTTGATGATGTCCAGTTTTTTGTTCCATTTGCAGTTATCTTGAAATGTCACTCCCAGAAATCTCACCTGGCTCACTTGCTTAATCTGTCGATTGTCCAATCTCAACAGAAACTTCTGTCCTCTTTTCACATTGAATGCCATGCTCTTGGTTTTACAAGGCTCAATGAAGAGTCCCATGGCTCCTAAAAACGATACGATTTTTCTTATGGTCAGTTGCAGTTCCATCACTGCGATTGGATTAATTGTGCGACCCTTGAGGCGAATCCAAAGTGCACCGTCGTCAGAGTATTAAGGCAACTTAATGCACTTCGGTATGACATCAACCAGCCCAGCTAGTGTCATGACAAACAGTACTGGAGACAGAACTCCTCCCTAAGGAAGGCCGACATTACCCAGAGTCTTTACCTCCGTGAGTGTTCCCTTGCACCGGATTGACATGCTACGATCTTTAAGGAATGTCACAACCAATTTGAAGATAGTGCTACTAGGTTTTAATACTGCTTTTATCAAATTAGTGACAACGGCAATCGGTGATCGAGATTGTTATAAGCTCCTTCGACGTCGAAGAACACGGCCATGACATGATCCCCTCTGACGACTGCTTCTTCGATATCAGTAGCTAGATCCAGAATATTATCTTGGGCCGATCGTAGTGGCCTATAGGCGGACATCTTATCCGTTAATGTTCCTTTATTCTGTAATAATGTAAGCAGGCGGCGGAGAATCATGCGTTCCGAAAGCTTGCCTACATGGGACGTTTTGACTATCACCCTATATGAGCCTAATTGTGATCGCGGTCTATCTTGTTTCAGAATTGGTACCCCCTCCCCAGTTTTCCACTTAGTTGGAAATTCTCCTCTTTTGAGGATAGCAGTAAGATCAGGAAGAAGAAGGTCTCTCCCGGTATTGTCTAGTGACCTCAGCTGCTTGTTGCTGATGCCATCGGGGCCCACGGCACTTCGTGCGTTGGCAATGGCCAATGCCAGATCTAGCTCCCACCTTGTGAAATCGCAATCAGTATGCGCGCTGTGCAGGCGATTCAGTGACAGTACCTTGAGTTTCTCCTGTGTCGGGCGTGGCCGCTGTTTTTATTGCCCCGTCAAGCATATCATTGAGTATAGTTTGCAATGACTGTCCCGTTAATCGACAGACTGCACACAGCGGACATTTTGGTTGGGTTTCGGCCGTTGACTCAATCTAGCTTTATGCCTCTCCCAACCCTGTATTGACGCCTAGCTGTTTGATGAACTTCTCTTCGCAGTCAGCAGAGTAGGAATTTATCTCTTTTATCACTGATGCCAACATCGAGTAATCGGACAGCCAGCCATGTTTCTTGAATCTTCTCTTTAGACGCTTTACCTCCTGCAGTAGGCCAGCAAGTTTGGTGTCCGGTGGGGGTAGATATGGAGGAACCCTGACTTGCTTGGTAGCCATCTTGTAGGGTTCTCTGATGGCAGTACTGACTTCGTTCCCGGCAGAGAGACGTTCTCTAACATATTCTTTATATCTCCCTCAGTCAGTGACGCAAGTCCATCTCCACCTCTTGCCATTATCTGCGCTCAAGTACAGGTAGCACCGATCATGATCTGAGAAGGTGGCGCTGTTTTCAATTTCCATAGTGAAGTAATTTGTTAACTCATTGCTCACTGCGACGACATCAAGATGAGACTCCACAAAACCAGAGCTGTACTGTAACATAAACGTTGAGCTGCCATCATTCATAATGGTGTAGTTTTTGGTTTCAAGGTTGTTAAACAGATCTTCCCCGCGTTTGGTTACATTTGCACTGCCCCATGCAGAGTGCTTTGCATTGAAGTCGCCTGCCAAGATGAGTGGCGCATGCTGGCACAACGCATCCATTAATTGAGTCATGTGGATGGCTTTGTTCGGTGAGAGGTAAACCGAAACTATGTTCATGGTGATGTCGTGCAGATTGACAGATACCCCGCACATGCGAGCCCCGTCTACAGATTGGAGCGACAGTTCACACTGCTCTACATTCGCGTCAACGAGAATTGTAGCCAGTGAGGGTATACCGGTTGATTGACAATCTGTGTCAACATACGTCACAAAACCATAGAATCCGACATTTTTAGAAAAAAATACCTTCGCCTAAACATATTATTTTGATGCCACCCGTGCACATTTCTTTTATAGCTGGAACATTCTTCTTGTGACTCCAGCCACAATTCCAGTGTATTAGACATGGTCTAGACATTGTGTTTTTGTTTGGCAAGGAACTGAAGGAGACTTTTAATTTTGTCTCCCTCTTCCAGTAATTCTACTAGACGAGCCACATCTGGGTGTTCATCTAGCCAGGGTCTTACGAAGAATTGTATGCCAGAAGGTCCGTAGTGTTGTCACACCAAGACTAATTTCTTCAGACGAGGGAGGTGTCTGTTTTGAAGTTGCGTGTGACGCAATATTCGTCCGTGATTTGTTCTGCTTCCTGGGCGCTGGAACAGGTGGCATATTGCAGACTACTCGCTCTTCCCTTTCTGGAAGTACTTGTACCAACTGTCTTTTTACTACACTCGCCCAAGTTGGTGTACCGGAAGTTTGGCCGTTGCTAGGCGGAGGACGTACCTCGATAATTTTCATCGGCATTTCCATCTGCCGCTCAATAGCTTGAGCGTGTCGTGTTTGCTGAGCTTTGCTCCACGCTTGAAAGAACACTGGGAACTTTCTGATGGGTGGTCCATGTGGCAGTTCACACAGCGAGGTTTATCATTTGTGCACTCTGCTATTAAATGACCTGTTTTATTACAGCGCTTGCATAGCTTTCCAGTTTTACTAGTGCATGCGGCCGCTTTATGATAATATTTGAGACATAACAGGCATTGCATTGTCGACGACCTCACTGTTACCGGCAGGATTTTCCCGCAGAATCCAATGTGGCTTTTGATTTCCCCACTGAACTTGACATCCAGTTTCCATGTGTTACGTTTGACTGTTTCCACAGTTCCATCCGGCTTTTTTTATTATGGCAATGTATTGAACTCTTCGCACCTCAGCCACGCCTTGACCAAGAAGTACACCCGTCACTTCGTCGTCACTTATTTGTGGATGTACGCCCGATACTCTGCCCCATGTGTTTCCGCTATCCTTCAAACAAGGCTTTACCGTTGTCCCTCGCATTGTTTTTAGCCGCTTGATAGTTTCAAAATCTTTAATAGTCGTTACCCATATTTCGACTCTTTTGCGTATGTTAATACGGGCAGTACCCGTGGGCGCGTGCTCCCTGACGTCTTGATATATTGGCAGAAATAGTGGAAAAACTTAAACTTATTCCATTGTTGAGGCCTACGGTCTTGGACTCTTGTAAATGCCTGAAGCCAGATGTTGAACCAGGCGGTGTTTTGTGGGGAGACTCTTGCATATCCATCTTCTTGGATAGCGGCTGGTCGGTCGGCGATTGAAACTCGTCCGACCACAAAGTGGAGATATGTCTCCTATTTTTTTTCTTTGGATTTCCCTTTGGACTTGTTAACGCCACTGTGACGTAACTAGACGACCAAGGTAAGATAGAATTCTACTGATTGCTTTCGTGATAGAATGTACTAGGTAAATTAACTCCCGAACGGGAGCGCTCTCTACTTATGACTGTACTCACCGATAGCAGACGACGGAAAGAAACGGGGAAACCCTAGATATCTCAAAATGTCCGGCCCTCGGTGCATTAACGTGTCAGCGACAAATGGAAGGATACGGAAATATGGCTCACTCACAATTGACCATCGCGACCTGTTTAATGCACGAATCCAGTGACACTGCATTGGATCTAGAATTAGGGCAAGTGATGATATTGATGGCCTGCTTAATGCCCTTGCCAGCAAGTCCAGAGCAATATTCAGCACTCAGAGCGTAGTAACCCAAAATATCAATGTGGGTGTCACCCAGAAATGACACAGGGCAGATTCCCAATCGTTGACATAAGGAGGCCGTCTAGGATATCTATTAGAGTGCCGGCTCACCGGATCTCATTGGAATACACCCCGATAGCCATAAAACCAGGACGGTAAGTTTTCAACGTTATTATCTGCACACTCGCGTCATCACTTTATTATTATTATTATTATTATTATTATTATTATTATTATTATTATTATTATTATTATTATTATTATTATTATTATTATTTTATTATTATTGCTTTATTATTATTCAGTTATAACAATTGTGAGGTATGAACGTTTAAAAAACGTAAAAAATCCGCAGGTTATTATTATTATTATTATTATCATTATTTATTATTATTATTATTATTATTATTATTATTATTATTATTATTATTATTATTATTATTATTATTAATAATATTATTTTTTTTATATTAGTATTATTATTTATTCAATTCGTAATTGTGTTATCAGAGTACAGTTGTGAGGTTCGAACGTGTCGCGTCGATTCAAGCACGTATTTAGCTGCTCATCCCATGGCGCCAATTATAGAAGCGGCATTGCCTCTACACACCGCGAGAGACAGAAGCTATCTCAGATATTCGCCTTCGCGCTGGTCCCCCGTTGTTGCTGTCATTCTCCTGGCCAGATCCCGAATGAATTTTGCTGTTCCACTGCTGATGGGTCCTAATGTTTCCATAGCCACCGGTACAAAGTGAAGACTGTTTTCAAGGTCTGCGTATTTGCGTCTCTTCTCCTGTTCGGCGTGCTCTGCTACCCATCCTGTGCTAACAGAGCTATGGCTGAGATACGATGGAGCTACTGTGCAGGACACTGTAGCATCCCAGGCCAAGCACTTGCCGTGAGACCATAATGGTATGGTCATTATTATTATTATTATTAGTTCATCAGCAGGGACGGTGGCAACATCATAATCGTAAGAATTGTCATCGTCATCATCATCATCACTAGTATCAGTATAATCATGATCACAGGTTACAATGTAGTTACATGGAGAATTATTATTATTATTATTATTATTATTATTATTATTATTATTATTATTATTATTATTATTATTATTATTATTATTATTATTATTTATTATTATTATTCTTATTTAAGTGTAGCAAAATATACATTTGTGATGTAAGAACGTGTGCACAGCCCGCTGGGGCGTAACTCAAGGCACTAGGTCCAGGCTTGGGCTGGTCCACCTAGCCAGGGTACCTCTCACCGAAGCAGCATTCCCCCTCTGAACATCTAATGGCAGACGTTGCAGTAAATACTCGCCCGCCCTCTTGTCTCCTGTAGCGAGCGCCAATCTTTTCCCGACATCCTTGAGCAGTTTCATCGTAAGCGACCCAGGCCCCCCCAATGTCTCGAATGCAAGCGGTGAGAACAAGTGTGGATAACCGATGCTTGAATATTTTCTGCACTTGGCTGCTTTCGCTAGGGCTACCGCGTGTCCAGGGCGGGCTGCGCCCGTACCGGCCGTTGAGGGGGCTAAAGAGTCGGTTACGGTCGCGTCCCACACCAGCATTTGGCCCCGCTCGAAGGGAGTCAGGGTCATTCCATCAGGTCTCCTTCCATCGTCTCTGACTAAGCCAGACGGCTCCAAAATGCATGGGTAGCCTGCCGATCAAAGCCCTCTGCTAAATGTCTCGTTCAACGCCGAGTGGCGTGCGATTCTGCCTGAACTCTGGAGACAGGAGAGTTCATGGTGACCTAGGGAGTCGACCTTGTCACCGCATCTGCACCGGTGTGGGGAGACTAACTCTGCTCCCAGCCTCAACCCGACTAGTATTCATGTAGACTCGTCGTCCAGGAAGGTCTCCCTCTTCCGGAGGGCTCGGAAGGGCGTGCAACCATGCACCTGAACCCGGTGAAGAAACCGCCTGTAACCTCGCTTTGTTAGTGAACGTGGTTGCTCGGTCCCATAAGCCATTCCATCGACCGTCGTCTGCCAGTTCTGACCACGCGCGCTGAAGAGAAGAGGTCTCCGGTAGAGACCCACAAATTGCAATGGCGGCATCATGAGTCCGTTCGAGTGTAGCCCGGAAATTCGCAACCGCCTGGGGGTCCAGGATAGACTTAACGCCACTAGTCGCCGAATGCAAGGATGCGATGTGTGCTGCGACTGAAAGTGAAACTGCTTCCGGCAGGCCCAGACCACCTCTGGCTATCGGTAAGAGGGCCTGGACTAAGGGGTCGTTTCGCAACCGCAGTTTAATTGTAGATTTCAACGCAAGGCACAGCTTTAAGTTAATTTCCTCTAACTGGGACGAGAAGGCTGAGCAGTTGATTCCCCTGAACAGGTAGTTTAGCCTCGACGCGGAGAAGCATGAGCGTAGAAGGCATAACCCCCGGTGGGCACCCAGCTGGGGAAGGCGATTGAAACCAACCTCGAGTTTTTCTCTTCCCCGCTCAATTTTCGGTCTAAGGTGGCGAGTGAGCAGGGGTACCCCAAGAAGATCCAGGTCGTCGCCTGTTACGCGGCAGCCCGGGAGTAGGTTCCGTATAGCAGATATCTATCGGCCGTACCTGAACGGATGATGTGAACCTCACACTTAGTTGGGTTCAACTCCAACCCACTGCATGTTGCAAAACTTAATATCTTCTTTAAGTTCTTACAGACTGTAGCAACGTTTCCTCCGATGACTCCGTCGTCTAAATACCAAAGGTTAAGAGGACTCTCTAGTGAGGTAATTAAGTCTTTAACGGCAAGACAGAACAGAGGGGGGGGAGGGGGTCTCCCTGCTGAACCCCTACAGCCGAACTAAGCAGTGCCGAGGGTAAGATCAAGTGCGACGGATCACCGTAGGCCGATTTCACTTGGTGATAAATGGCAGGGGCCTCATCTCCAACCACTCTTAACAAGTGGTCCCTCCGGACGGTGTTGAACGCGTTCTTAAAATCAAGTTTAACTAACACGGATGGATTAAGCCGAGAATCTATAAAAGCCCTGGTAGCATGAATCATTATTTCAGCACCCCCCTTGGTGGACAAACCCAACTGGTGTGGCCCAACCGCTAGGTTAATTAATAGTACCCCTAGAGTCCCTCACTGCCAATTTTGCCGCGACCCTGCGTAGTACCGAACAAGCGATAGGTCTAAACGAGCCGTCTTTTTTCTTTATAGCGAACAGCCTCGCTCCGAAGATGAGGGGGCACCACCTTGGATGTGGAACTCCCCATCGCAGTAGGTCGATTACCTTTGCCAGGGCCTTACTAAGTCCATCGGATGAGCAGCCGAGAATCGGTGAGAGGAGGTTTTGTTGGAGCCGAGGTCTTATAAAATCCAGGCCGGCGCTCGTGCTCTTTGAAAATTATCCAACCGCATAGCGAACATCCTCGACCAACGTAGATGAAAATAAGAGTTGTGAGAGTGGAGCAGACGGTCAGCACAAGTCTGGCTGCGCGGGGGGGTGTTTTTCCCTTAACGACGCCGTAGCGGCTGGTTCATCGGCCATAACGTCGTCAGATAGAAGAAGGCGGGCTGCTCCCGACACATCCCCGTCCGATAGCTTGGCCGACACAGCCCGCGTGATCGACTGATTTTGCTCAGCATTACCACCCGAATCACCCGCGGTAAGTAGGGGAGCCAGGTCTGTAAGCCGAACACCACGTCGGAACTCCACCAAGTTCTTTCTGATGATCACTGCCAGAGAATGTGAATCCCTGCGCCCCTGCGTCGTTCATGGCCGCACTATTAAAGGCAATCCTAAAATCTAGCTTAACCAGAACGGCCGGGCCACTGCGGGAGCTTATAAATGCGTGGGATGTGTGGGGCAGCGCACCCTATTTTTGACGCCAATTTCCGGAGTGTAGATGAGCATGCGAGAGCTGTCTTTTTTCTTAAGAGCAAATAGTCGTGCGCCAAATATAATAGTGTAGTGTATGCGATGGACGGATGAGTATGATGATCTATGATCGATGAAAGCGCACCGCCCCGGGGTGGGGGATTATCTGCCACTAGGGGGCGCAATGAATGCCTATGAATTGGTCTGAAATAAACCAGAAAGCTTTTTTGGCGTCGGCGCTGATTAAGCCGGTTGCACGAACGGTGAGTTGTCCTTATTGCCACTCTACGTAGATACTACATTGGCGCAGTCGACTGTGACTGGACCTGGCGGTCAGTCGGTTGGTTAATAGCGGACGGTTGGGACAGCGCATGGTGGAGAGTAACCAAAACAGTGGTTGCGACGAGCGACCGAGTGGTGGTTGGTGGTGACGGCGAACGGCGAACGGAGGTTGGTGGTGACGGCGCGGCGAACAGTGGTTGGTGGTTGCGACGAGCGGCGGTGTGGAAGCAGACGAGGCGACGTGTAGGCGCGCGCAGGACCAGTGTGCTGTGTGTGGAGGAATGGAAATGAAACAGAGAAATGATGACATACGGACCAGCGCCGTTGCATCAATGTATGCCGGTGGCCGGACGACCACCGGTGGCGGCCGTAGAAGACTGACTCGAGGCGTTTGACGCGTATTTGGAGGCGCAGCCGAACGCGGAGAAATACGACGCAAAGAGGAAGTGCGCGTTCCTCAAAAAACGCGCTGGGACTCGAGGGGATGATGCAGTGCAAACGCATCAAGAAGAGGCCAGTAGCCACGGCCGACGTGGAAGGAGACAAGTATGAAGAGATGCGGGCGCGTCTGCTGGAGCGGCTCGGGACGAGTTTCACCGACGGCGGCGGCAGAGGCCAGGGGAGTCCGTGGACGCATACGTGGCCGAATCAACGCGAATGGTAGCGAAATGTAAATTTGAGCAAGTCACACGAGAAGAAGAGGCCAACAATAAAGACGCAGCTGACGATAGGGACGTCGATCCTGAGACTGCGAGAACAACTGCTAGTGGTAGTGGCGTAAGCACCTGGCTGGGTACCCCACGGGCGGCCCGGCTAAAAGAGCAACGTGGGTTGAGTGCCATCGGATCGCCCACTTCGAGAAGACAAGTGTAGCGGCGGAAGGCACGCGGACAGTACAGGCGGTGGAGAGAGAGAATGACGGAGCACGTGGGGCCGGGGCATGGCCGGAGGAAGTCCACCAGGCGAGTCAGCAGAATCAAATTGTGCAAATCTGCAAAACCCTGTGTGTTAGCTCAAAAATCTTATAAAGGCACGAGTAGATAAGCAGAAGGTAGAATTGTTGGTAGATACGTGGAGCGCAGTGACAATAGTGAATTGGAAAGATGTAAGTGGAGTATTAAGTGGGAAAGTGCGGAAGGTAGATGAAACGGAAGTGGTACTTAAGACATATAGTGGAGAGGTGATCGATGTATTAGGAGTAGAAGAATGTACAATTTAATTAGGAAAGAAATCTGTGACAATGGTGGTATTTGTGGTACGGTGGGGGAATTCAGTATTAGGACTTGACGTTTTAACTAAGTTAGGATTGTGTGTAGATTGGAAGGGCCGGAAGTGTGCAGTAGACGGAAAGGTGGTAGCTTCAGTGGACAAATCGGGAACAGTGGAGCAGTGTAGAGAATTGTTTTCAGGACGACTAGGATTAGTAAGGGGGTATAAGCATCGTGTGAAAGTGAAACAAGGGGTAAGGTCAATTCAACAAAAATTGAGACGACTTTCGTTAGCAACAGTGGGGGCAGTTAAGAAGGAAATCGATCGACAGATGGAATTGGGGGTGATTTAACCAATAGATGGATCGGAGTGGATATCAGTTATGGTGGTAGTGGCAAAGGAAGGTAAAAGGTGGAGTAAGAGTGTGCGTGGATTTACGGCAGGTGAACAAGGCTAGATACCTCAGGTTCTCCCGTTACCACATTTAGAGGACTTGGCAGAATTAAGGGGAGCGAAGTGGTTTTCTAAGCTGAATGCGATGTCAGCATATCATCAGGTTGAGCTAGCGGAGGAATCGAAAGATCTGACGGCACTGATTACGCCGTGGAGATTGTTCCGCTATAAACGAGTGTGCTTTGGGTTGGCACTGGCACCAGCAGCGCTTCAGAAAATGATGAAGGACATGCTGGAAGGACTAGAAGGAGTAATGGTGTACTTAGACGATATTGTAATTTATGGAGAATCTATGGAACAACATGATGATAGACTTAAATAGGTATTACGCAAGATATCGGAGTCGGGAATGACATTGAAGTCAAAGTGCGTTATTGGAGTAAAAAAAGTTAATTTTGTGGGGTTCAGCATAAGTCGGGATGGGGGTACACCATGTACGGATAATATCAAGGCAATCACTGAACTAACGGAAACACAGCAAATATATTCGGCAAGGAGAGAAGAAGCACTGTCGTGTTTTTTTTTTGTTGCAATAGAACGGTGGCATGTATCCCTATTTGGACGACAGTTTCGGCTTCGTACAGATCACTCAGCGCTAGTGACGTTGTTGGGAGAAAAGGGAACGGGAAGAGCACCAATGCGTATAGGGCGCTGGGTAGAACGATTGAGGGGATATAATTTTTCCATAGAATACCGCGCGGGAGCATCTAACCATATTCCGGATATGTTGTCACAATTACCAAATGCTGCTGATGATTTCGAAGCGAACGATGCAGCTGAGATGGTGATGTCATATTTGACCGAAGAGGTGGGGCCGTTGGGCTAGGGGGAAATCGCACGGATGTCTAGGGTGGATTCCGAGCTGGCACAGGTACGGGGATGGATTCGGCACAAAAGGCCCTCGCCGAAAGATAGAGTGTGGCCCTCAGTGGTACATGGGTTGTCAGAAGTTTGGGGAGTGCTAAGGAGCGGGGCTAAGATTGGGCTGCCGTTGGCGTGCAGGTTGCAGGAGTTCGGGTTGGCACACGGCGATGCACATCGGGGAATTGTCCGGGCGACACAACGACTGTAGAGCGATTTTGGTGGCCAGGGGTGGATGGATTCGTGGAGGGAGCTGTTTGCGGCTATGGATTGTGGGCTCGACATGAAGGGACAGCACTTCCGGTGACTGCTCCGATGCGAACGCGATGGAATGTGAAAGGTCCGTTGGAACCCGCTCGAAGTGATACACCAATTCACGAACATACCGGAAGGCAACTGACGGCGACTCAAGGTGAATTGGCGGTCCCTGTAGGAGGGGAGGAAGAATCGGAACCGGAAGAGCAACCGTCGGAACAATCGAACCAGAAGAACAACCGGAAGAATACATTTCGGCAGAAGAAAGTGGCACCAAGCAATCGGAGTTCAGACGGTCGAGAAGGACAGAAGCAACACCGAAATATCTGGATGATTATGTGAGATAGCATAGGTAGTAGGTAACGCTCAAAAAGTGAAGGGAGGAAGAGTGTAGTGTATGCGATGGATGAGCATGATGATCTATGGTCGATGGAAGCGCACCGCCCGCGGTGGGGGATTACCTGCTACTAGGGGGAATGCCTATAAATTGGCCTGAAATAAACCGTCGGCGCTGATTAAGACGGTTGCAGGAACGGTGAGTTGTCCTTATTGCCACTACGTAGATTCTACAAATAGGTTGAAAAGTTGCAGGGGAAGATTCCACCAAAGAATGTCTACAACCTTAGCCAGTGCATCTGCTAGTCTGTCAGCCACAGATCCTAAGACCGCGGACAGGAGGACCTGAAGAAGTCGAGGCCTAAGAAAGTCAAGACCAGCTACAGAGCTCCTGGGGAAGGATCTCACGGTCAGGCGTACTTCGTCGCCAGAGGTAGTGGATGGGAGCATACTCGCGGGACGAGATGGTAAGCAAAGGTCCAAGGGGGCTTGTGGATGTTTGTCTCAAAGAAATTTAAGGCTTTCGGACTAAGATATAAATCGTCCGCAGAGCCTATAAGCCTGGCGGCGCTAAAGCCGTCCCCTTTGGAGAGTACACCTCTACAAATCTCATCCTTAGGGTCCCTCCTAGTAGTAGCCCTAGTTTCATGGTATACGATGTTCTCAATCCGTAACCCCTGCGAAAGGTCGCGAAGGCTCCTTTTGATAATCACTGTGAAAGAACGGGTGTTGTTTCGGATTTGTGGAAGACGCAGCACCACCGACACAAAAGAAAACAGTGAGTGCCAGACCTCGACTTAAAGGCGGCCTTTAATAAACTTTCGTAAGTTCGTCTGCGACGGATGCCTTAACTGACTTAGGTAACACCCGGACTAGTCTTGCATGCCGCATAGTAGTCTGAATGTGTCTGATTAGTTCCTCCGAGGTGGCCAATGCGCCAGTGGTCGGCGCTACTTCTATGCTCCCGACGCCGAGGTGTCTGGCGGACATGTGTCTAGAAAGTCCTCTTCTTGTATATCTGTTATTGCACACGGGGCAGGCGACCCTGTTAAGGTCCTCCCCAGCGTCATCCGAAACGTTTTGTGGCATCGCTACGTTACCGGTGGAGCTGTGGTCTACCATTAAAGGGTAAAGCTCTTAAGCTTATCGACTACCGGCAGCAAAGCTAATAACGGCTTTAGTGTTTTGGCAGTCGTCGTGAGTGTGGCTGCCAGGTCAGGACTAGTACCCTGGAGCACTTTTGCCAGGTCAGACAAAGTGGTTCCGATACTGCCTGGTGGCGCCGCCTTCTTAACTTTGTGCTTCTGAACCCTTCGTGTCAACGGACGCAATCGGGTGACCGAGTTTATTTTACTACTATATCTGGTAGGCTTGCGCCGAGGAAGGCGCCGAGGTCTGGGCAAAAAAACGTGTGGAGCGCTTCCATCCTGGGTCGATGAGACTCCCCGCAAGACTGCAGCGTACGACGGTTTGTCATCCGTGACGCCCCGTGCAGAGTCTCCCACCGGAACCGGGCACTCCGCTTCTTCTGTAATAACTGCTAAGGGATTAACCGTCTGTGCCTGCCGGAGGGTTCTAGCTTCCATGATAATTCGGTTCTTCTCACGAAGGTAGGGTAAACGTGAGCAAGAGGGGGAACCAGCCGCGTGAGGTCCGTTGCAGTTGACACACCTTGAGGATGCAGCCAAATGGTCTGACTTGCCACATTTTTTGCAAGCCCTTCGCAGAGTGAATCTGTCAGCAAAATGACCCGGTCTTTCACACTTAAAGCACAGTTTTGGCTGGTCTGGTTCAAGTATTACCGGATGGACCTTGAAACCTAAAAACACTGACGCTGGTGGTGGGCGGTTAAATGTTGGAATCACCTTATTGAGCGGTGTTTTACCCGCCTGCGTTGAGTGGTAGAGACGTCGTCGTACTGCAGACTTTTTGCGGCTTCCACACTGTTGCCCCACACGAGAATTCCGCGGTTCCTTGTTGATATCTTGCTGCTTGATAAAATGGCGTATATATCTTTGAAAGGACGCAGCATCGAGCCTTCCGCAAAGCCACTGGGACTTGAGCCGTTTGGGCAGCGCTTGCGAATAATAACATTAAATGCATTGAGAGATCCCGTTGAGATGTCGCTCTTGAGTTTCTCTTGACGCTGCTCGCGAGAAATATACATATATATATTTTTTTGTGGAGGAGGGTGAATGCTTTTACGCACGCTACGAGTACGGGGTATTCCCCCCTTTCGAGCAGTGTGGGACTCGACCCTAGCGGTTAGATGTTGGTCCGCCAAGACCCGTACCCACTAAACACTACTCCCCCCTTAAGCTTCACTCGCCCAGATATCCATAGAACAGTACTATAAGCCATTAGGAGAAGTGGCGAGCGCCTACCGGATCATTTGGCCGAGGTCACTCACGGGTTCCCCCACCGGTCCGACGTGCTTGTCCCAACACCTGCAAACCCGTCTAAATACAAGCCACGTCATCTGTTGATGTTGTAAGCGCTATCTCTTCTGTACCTGCCGAGCTCGGTTTTCTTTTTCATCACTGCAGTTGCCATTTTCTCGCTCAGCTTTCATGCTGATGCTGTGCTGCATATGTACTCCACAAACATTTTCATGTTACTTCTCGGCGGGTCCGGTGTTCTGGCTCCTCTATTTTCTTCTTCTCTTGACCATTTCAATCTTAGCAGCGCTATGGCAGTTGTCCTTGCCTGCTCTAGTCCATTGCATTTCAGAAGAGTGTGCTCGGGGTCATCGTCGACGCCGTCCGCACAGTGCACGCAGGTTACCGAGGGAAGCTTTGCCTATACAAAAAAGACAGCTCTGAAAGTCACCATGGCCAGTGAGACACTGCGTAAGGAAAAAGTTAAGTTCCCCTGCCGGGCGGTCTATCTACTTTTTGATGTTCGCGATGAGCAAGCGAAGTGAATGACCCGGATATAAATATATAAATATATGAATATATAAATATATATATATAAAATATTGTGATGATTTATTAATTATTTGCAATACGTTTGCACACTCGGCAGTGCTCGCCTTAATAAAAATAGTGGTAAAAAGGTGTCACGTGAGGTGAAGGATCACCTCAGCTGTCCGTGTCCTTGCTTGATGATAGCCCCCGCTCTTATGGACCCGGTGCGAGCGGTATATTCTCAAGGTTCCTTGCAACGTTAAAACGGTAAGATCCATAAGATTCCTCTTCCTGACGCCGAGCCCCAATAGCGTACTCGCAGATTCAGAGTCCCATACACCACTCATAGAGATAGTGATGGATCCGAATCTGCGAGGTTTTTGCGGGTCGGGGGGCGCCGCTCATAGGAACTCGACGTCATATTTGGTGATCTTATCCTGCCGCGCTTTTGCGAGGTCCCTATTCGGGCCGCAAACCTCGGCATCTAAAACCCAGACCTCGGTTGATGTTGTTATGACGAGGTCGGGCTTTAGACTCGGTGCGCGCGGTCGACGGAATACTCGCTCACGAACTACCTCATGACCCCTTTGGCGGAGAAGACGCGCCACGCGATCACAGACGTCGTCATGTCTTTTTACAGTTTGTTTGTGCGTTGTATTGCACATCTGAGCGACATGAGCCAACGTCTCAGGCGCATAACACCCGTGCCTACAACGTTGTACACCATGTACGGATAATATCAAGGCAATCACTGAACTAATGGAAACACAGCAAAAATATTCGGCAAGGAGAGAAGAAGCACTGTCGTGTTTTTTTTTTGTTGCAATAGAACGGTGGCATGTATACCTATTTGGACGACAGTTTCGGCTTCGTACAGATCACTCAGCGCTAGTGACGTTGTTGGGAGAAAAGGGAACGGGAAGAGCACCAATGCGTATAGGGCGCTGGGTAGAACGATTGAGGGGATATAATTTTTCCATATAATACCGCGCGGGAGCATCTAACCATATTCCGGATATGTTGTCACAATTACCAAATGCTGCTGATGATTTCGAAGCGAACGATGCAGCTGAGATGGTGATGTCATATTTGACCGAAGAGGTGGGGCCGTTGGGCTGGGGGGAAATCGCACGGATGTCTAGGGTGGATTCCGAGCTGGCACAGGTACGGGGATGGATTCGGCACAAAAGGCCCTCGCCGAAAGATAGAGTGTGGCCCTCAGTGGTACATGGGTTGTCAGAAGTTTGGGGAGTGCTAAGGCGCGGGGCCAAGATTGGGCTGCCGTTGGCGTGCAGGTTGCAGGAGTTCGGGTTGGCACACGGCGATGCACATCGGGGAATTGTCCGGGCGACACAACGACTGTAGAGCGATTTTGGTGGCCAGGGGTGGATGGATTCGTGGAGGGAGCTGTTCGCGGCTATGGATTGTGGGCTCGACATGAAGGGACAGCACTTCCGGTGACTGCTCCGATGCGAACGCGATGGAATGTGAAAGGTCCGTTGGAACCCGCTCGAAGTGATACACCAATTCACGAACATACCGGAAGGCAACTGACGGCGACTCAAGGTGAATTGGCGGTCCCTGTAGGAGGGGAGGAAGAATCGGAACCAGAAGAGCAACCGTCGGAACAATCGAACCAGAAGAACAACCGGAAGAATACATTTCGGCAGAAGAAAGTGGCACCAAGCAATCGGAGTTCAGACGGTCGAGAAGGACAGAAGCAACACCGAAATATCTGGATGATTATGTGAGATAGCATAGGTAGTAGGTAACGCTCAAAAAGTGAAGGGAGGAAGAGTGTAGTGTATGCGATGGATGAGCATGATGATCTATGGTCGATGGAAGCGCACCGCCCGCGGTGGGGGATTACCTGCTACTAGGGGGAATGCCTATAAATTGGCCTGAAATAAACCGTCGGCGCTGATTAAGACGGTTGCAGGAACGGTGAGTTGTCCTTATTGCCACTACGTAGATTCTACAAATAGGTTGAAAAGTTGCAGGGGAAGATTCCACCAAAGAATGTCTACAACCTTAGCCAGTGCATCTGCTAGTCTGTCAGCCACAGATCCTAAGACCGCGGACAGGAGGACCTGAAGAAGTCGAGGCCTAAGAAAGTCAAGACCAGCTACAGGGCTCCTGGGGAAGGATCTCACGGTCAGGCGTACTTCGTCGCCAGAGGTAGTGGATGGGAGCATACTCGCGGGACGAGATGGTAAGCAAAGGTCCAAGGGGGCTTGTGGATGTTTGTCTCAAAGAAATTTAAGGCTTTCGGACTAAGATATAAATCGTCCGCAGAGCCTATAAGCCTGGCGGCGCTAAAGCCGTCTCCTTTGGAGAGTACACCTCTACAAATCTCATCCTCAGGGTCCCTCCTAGTAGTAGCCCTAGTTTCATGGTATACGATGTTCTCAATCCGTAACCCCTGCGAAAGGTCGCGAAGGCTCCTTTTGATAATCACTGTGAAAGAACGGGTGTTGTTTCGGATTTGTGGAAGACGCAGCACCACCGACACAAAAGAAAACAGTGAGTGCCAGACCTCGACTTAAAGGCGGCCTTTAATAAACTTTCGTAAGTTCGTCTGCGACGGATGCCTTAACTGACTTAGGTAACACCCGGACTAGTCTTGCATGCCGCATAGTAGTCTGAATGTGTCTGATTAGTTCCTCCGAGGTGGCCAATGCGCCAGTGGTCGGCGCTACTTCTATGCTCCCGACGCCGAGGTGTCTGGCGGACATGTGTCTAGAAAGTCCTCTTCTTGTATATCTGTTATTGCACACGGGGCAGGCGACCCTGTTAAGGTCCTCCCCAGCGTCATCCGAAACGTTTTGTGGCATCGCTACGTTACCGGTGGAGCTGTGGTCTACCATTAAAGGGTAAAGCTCTTAAGCTTATCGACTACCGGCAGCAAAGCTAATAACGGCTTTAGTGTTTTGGCAGTCGTCGTGAGTGTGGCTGCCAGGTCAGGACTAGTACCCTGGAGCACTTTTGCCAGGTCAGACAAAGTGGTTCCGATACTGCCTGGTGGCGCCGCCTTCTTAACTTTGTGCTTCTGAACCCTTCGTGTCAACGGACGCAATCGGGTGACCGAGTTTATTTTACTACTATATCTGGTAGGCTTGCGCCGAGGAAGGCGCCGAGGTCTGGGCAAAAAAACGTGTGGAGCGCTTCCATCCTGGGTCGATGAGACTCCCCGCAAGATTGCAGCGTACGACGGTTTGTCATCCGTGACGCCCCGTGCAGAGTCTCCCACCGGAACCGGGCACTCCGCTTCTTCTGTAATAACTGCTAAGGGATTAACCGTCTGTGCCTGCCGGAGGGTTCTAGCTTCCATGATAATTCGGTTCTTCTCACGAAGGTAGGGTAAACGTGAGCAAGAGGGGGAACCAGCCGCGTGAGGTCCGTTGCAGTTGACACACCTTGAGGATGCAGCCAAATGGTCTGACTTGCCACATTTTTTGCAAGCCCTTCGCAGAGTGAATCTGTCAGCAAAATGACCCGGTCTTTCACACTTAAAGCACAGTTTTGGCTGGTCTGGTTCAAGTATTACCGGATGGACCTTGAAACCTAAAAACACTGACGCTGGTGGTGGGCGGTTAAATGTTGGAATCACCTTATTGAGCGGTGTTTTACCCGCCTGCGTTGAGTGGTAGAGACGTCGTCGTACTGCAGACTTTTTGCGGCTTCCACACTGTTGCCCCACACGAGAATTCCGCGGTTCCTTGTTGATATCTTGCTGCCCGATAAAATGGCGTATATATCTTTGAAAGGACGCAGCATCGAGCCTTCCGCAAAGCCACTGGGACTTGAGCCGTTTGGGCAGCGCTTGCGAATAATAACATTAAATGCATTGAGAGATCCCGTTGAGATGTCGCTCTTGAGTTTCTCTTGACGCTGCTCGCGAGAAATATACATATATATATTTTTTTGTGGAGGAGGGTGAATGCTTTTACGCACGCTACGAGTACGGGGTATTCCCCCCTTTCGAGCAGTGTGGGACTCGACCCTAGCGGTTAGATGTTGGTCCGCCAAGACCCGTACCCACTAAACACTACTCCCCCCTTAAGCTTCACTCGCCCAGATATCCATAGAACAGTACTATAAGCCATTAGGAGAAGTGGCGAGCGCCTACCGGATCATTTGGCCGAGGTCACTCACGGGTTCCCCCACCGGTCCGACGTGCTTGTCCCAACACCTGCGAACCCGTCTAAATACAAGCCACGTCATCTGTTGATGTTGTAAGCGCTATCTCTTCTGTACCTGCCGAGCTCGGTTTTCTTTTTCATCACTGCAGTTGCCATTTTCTCGCTCAGCTTTCATCCTGATGCTGTGCTGCATATGTACTCCACAAACATTTTCATGTTACTTCTCGGCGGGTCCGGTGTTCTGGCTCCTCTATTTTCTTCTTCTCTTGACCATTTCAATCTTAGCAGCGCTATGGCAGTTGTCCTTGCCTGCTCTAGTCCATTGCATTTCAGAAGAGTGTGCTCGGGGTCATCGTCGACGCCGTCCGCACAGTGCACGCAGGTTACCGAGGGAGCTTTGCCTATACGAAAAAGACAGCTCTGAAAGTCACCATGGCCAGTGAGACACTGCGTAAGGAAAAAGTTAAGTTCCCCTGCCGGGCGGTCTATCTACTTTTTGATGTTCGCGATGAGCAAGCGAAGTGAATGACCCGGATATAAATATATAAATATATGAATATATAAATATATATATATATATAAAATATTGTGATGATTTATTAATTATTTGCAATACGTTTGCACACTCGGCAGTGCTCGCCTTAATAAAAATAGTGGTAAAAAGGTGTCACGTGAGGTGAAGGATCACCTCAGCTGTCCGTGTCCTTGCTTGATGATAGCCCTCGCTCTTATGGACCCGGTGCGAGCGGTATATTCTCAAGGTTCCTTGCAACGTTAAAACGGTAAGATCCATAAGATTCCTCTTCCTGACGCCGAGCCCCAATAGCGTACTCGCAGATTCAGAGTCCCATACACCACTCATAGAGATAGTGATGGATCCGAATCTGCGAGGTTTTTGCGGGTCGGGGGGCGCCGCTCATAGGAACTCGACGTCATATTTGGTGATCTTATCCTGCCGCGCTTTTGCGAGGTCCCTATTCGGGCCGCAAACCTCGGCATCTAAAACCCAGACCTCGGTTGATGTTGTTATGACGAGGTCGGGCTTTAGACTCGGTGCGCGCGGTCGACGGAATACTCGCTCACGAACTACCTCATGACCCCTTTGGCGGAGAAGACGCGCCACGCGATCACAGACGTCGTCATGTCTTTTTACAGTTTGTTTGTGCGTTGTATTGCACATCTGAGCGACATGAGCCAACGTCTCAGGCGCATAACACCCGTGCCTACAACGTTTGTTGTAGCCCGGGCGTCCCCTGGCCAATCTGGCACGCGTTGATAGTGCGTTGATCCTGAGCTTTAGTAGGTTTAAATACTCCTTACCAGATAGGTAGGGCATACCCCTAATCCAGTAATGTACCAAGTGTGTTTCGTGTGTTTTAAAATGTGCCCCATCGAACGTGTTGTGTAGTTGTTGAGACCAGTTATCGGTTTCTTGTGTAGAGGTATCAATGGAAGTTCCCAAGCGCTCGCAAAGAAGTCTTGTTTTCGCAAGGTTTTTAAGTGCTCAGTGGTTAGCATCCATTGGACCCCAAGGTGCGTGGAGTGTTGTAGTGCTGTCAGACGGGAGAAGCGTAGTCTGGGGATAAAGTTTAGAAGCAGGGGATGTCCAGACCGCCGTGTGCTGAGTGCGTGTACAGATAGGCGTTCGGCACCAAGTTTTCGATCTTAAGCCGTTTCAATTTAACAACATTTCTGATCTCTTTATCTAGGTCGCTAAGGAGTGCGTGAGATGGTCTGGGACCGGATACCAGTTTATATAGGAGGCGAGGAATAAAAAAGTCTTTCAAAAATATGAGTCTTTGGTGGGGTTTAAGGGGAGCTATCGTGAGTCTGTTAAGTAAATTAAGGAGTATATCGAGGAGTATTGGTGGAGTCGATAAATTAAAGAGTATTGGTGGAGTCAACTCTGCCATTGCTGTCAAAGTCGGCTCCCAGATATCTCCATCGATTGCTCATACCTTTAGCTGGCAATTGCCGATCTCCAACGTTAAAATTCTGGTACGGTATTAATAAAAATTTTACCTTCCTTCCTATTAAATAGGTGGGAGATAGTAAAACTTTTATTAGTATTAATTTCAAGGCCTCGGGATTTCAAAAAGGAGTTCAATATTAAGGAGCCGTTGGAGAGTAGATTTCGTGGAGGCTAGGAGGATGAGACCATCCGCAAAGGCTAAGCCCATAAGGCGGAAGTCATCAGTAAGTTGGTACCCGATATTAGTGTTGTCTTATTTTGAAAGAGTCGTTGCGAACTGTAGGATAGCAGTGTCCGTTAAGCAACGCGGGCATAGACAGCGTCGGTTGGCGGCAATGCCGAAGCAAGCTAAATACATGACGCCAAATAGAAGATGCCGCCACCAGTAGCGAAGACGCGGGAAGTCACTAAATGCGCGGGAGTATATAAGGAGGCATAAGAATAAATGAGTCAGTAGTCGTTGGTGCGAGCCAGGCAGAGGACGTTTGCTGCTTCAGCAAAGGAATGGCGAACTCGTAACGGTCGCCGGTCAGTCATGGGGTTGGTGGACATTACAACTGGCGCAGTCGACAGGATGCGGAAGAATGAAAAGGCAGTGCAACAATGCCACAGGTCTGCCACCCCCACCTACGGTTCTGACTTCCATGGACCGGCCAACAACCCCGTGGAAGAAATGGCACCAGTCACGGAGCCGGAGGAAGACGGCGAGGCGACTACGGTAAGGGATCAGCCGTTGCCGACGACGAATTCGTTGCCGTTGCCGGTGAATACAACGGTGAGTACCTAGCGGCACTGCGGTGACTTGCGGTGAGGTGCAAGCTCGACGTTCGGGGCCTGGTGTTGAGGAGCCACCTCATTCTGGGGCAATCACGAATGCCAGATGGATCGCAGGAGGAAACGAGTAGGTGAACGAGATTCGGGAAGCGAAGGGCCGCCGGAAAGAAGCAGACCAAGGCTGTCGGCAGGGCGAGAACGCAGAGCGGGTGGATTGCGTGCGGATGGAAAAGCCGCGAGTACGGGACAGTCGAACAGGCCCTGGCGGCCGCGTTACACGTGGAAAGGTGCGTCACGGAGGCCAGGATGGATTGCAGCACGACACAAGTTGGTGAACGAGGGCCGGCGGAACAAAGCGGGTTTAGGCTGGCGGCAGAGCGAGAACACGGAGCGGGTGGAGGCCAGGTGTACGGATGGAAAAGTCACGAGTACGGAGCAGTCGAACAAGTCGTGACGGCCGCGCTACACGTAAAAGGGTGCGTCAAGGAAGCCAGGTGGATCGCAGAACGGTACGGGTAGGCGAGGAGGAGTGGAAAGCTGAAGGGCCGGCGAAAGGCGAAGCGGACAAAGGCCGGCGGCAGGACAAGAACACGGGGCGGGTGGATGCCAGGCGTGCGGATGGACAAGCCACGAGTTCGGAGCCGAAAGTATGGCAAGTTTGGCCATTTCGGCCGGAAGTGTACGAACGCGGCAGATTGGACAGACATCGGCGTGCAGGAGCGACAACGCTGGGATCGTTGGACCAGCGGCGAGTGCCTGGAGGCGGCGAAGGATGCACATGAGGGTGAGCGAGCGCGAGTGGACGAACCGAAGGAGTACGGAGACGGAAAAATAACGGCATTCGGAACCAGGTTCGTGCGGTCGTGCCCGGCTACTGGGTCAGTATACGAAGGCCAGCCGCCGCCGGGTGCGCCACATGAAGAACATGAAGAAGACAGCGCACCGCTGTGAAGAACGTCCACGGCGAGTTAAACGCACATCATACCATTTACGGGAGTTCGTGAGCAAAGACGGGATAGAATTCAAAACAAGCCTATGAAGGGGGGGGGGGGAGAATGTAGGATAGCAGTGTCCGTTAAGCAGCGCGAGCATAGACAGCGTCGGTTGGCGGCAATGCCGAAGCAAAGAAAATACATGGCGCCAAATAGAAGATGCCGCCACCAGTAGCGAAGACGCGGGAAGTCACTAAATGCGCGGGAGTATATAAAGAGGCATAAGAATAAATGAGTCAGTAGTCGTTGGTGCGAGCCAGGCAGAGGACGTGTGTTGTTTTAGCGAGAGAATGCCGAACTCGTAACGGTCGCCGGTCGGTCAGGGGGTGGTGGACACTACACGAACTAAATTAAATAAAAGGGGGGACAGAGGATCTCCCTGCCTAACACCCCTAGTTGGCCGAAATGTGCGACATTCTAGTCCAAATTCTATGAGAGTTTTAGATGAGAGGTACAAGCGTTCGATATAATTAATGAATACCTCCGGGTATCCGCGAGTCCGGAGTGACTACAGGACGGAGTCATGACTCACCATGTCGAACGCCTTACGAAGGTCGATTGAGGCGAGTCTGAGTTCACGTCCTGCAGACTTGGCATCGTTTAGGGTGCCATACAGAACCGCAAGATTCCCGAAGGTACCGTTATAGGGGAGAAATGCTCGCTGGATTGGGAGGAGCTTAATAGAGGTCTGGAGGTGTCTAGAGAGAATTTTGTTATTTTTTAAATTATTTATATATATCGTCCGGCTCCACAGCTGAGTAGAGACTATATATATATATATATATATATATATATATATATATATATATATATATATATATAGTCTCTACTCAGCTGTAGAGCTGGACGATCGCACTGGTGCGAGCTCCCGCTTAAATTGCCTAGATCGCTAGTTATATCTGGCTTTTTAACGGGAGTTTTGTCACAGACCATCGTGACCACCAGTGTGACCGAACTGTGAGATCTAACACCGTCAAGCAGTTCCTTTTTGCATTTAAAATATGCAAAATTGTTATAATTCGCCGCGTCACTGTGTTAAGTAGGTTAGCAGTGCGCTTACCATTGCAAAGGCCTATCTTATATGCGTTTTAGCGTTTTTAGCGTGGAAGTGACAGTGCCGGTTCTTAAATTTGGGTAAGGTGAGTCCACCTGCATAGTTGTTCTAGTGAAATATAGCGGCCCTAATTATATTTCACTAATCTTAACTTCTATATAGGTATAGTGTATGCACTGGCTACAAAACCCAGACAGTGCATATATATGGTGATGTATCGATACGCTTTATTTTGAGCTCGAAAATCGAACTCAGCGTAGAGAATACAATAGGTAACGGTATATTCATTCATTCATTTATTAATCACCTTTGTTAGGTATATAGTCAAATATTATACATAAAAACACGGTCACTGAGCCAGCCTGGCCAGTGATTCAACTCTGGGGCACTCCCCCGCATGATATCTCCCACAAGCTCTCTCACACCTGTTACAGATACATTCTTCTGTCGGCTCATGGTACCCTTGAGTTTTACAGAGAACATGGTGGAAGCCATGCACTGCATAGCGTACTACCACACTTCGGTTGGTGCGATGCAGTCCCTTCCACGCATTGTTTGTCATTGCACCCGTACTAAAGAAGTCGGGGTCCACGTCTGACAATCTCACCTCCCACTGACAGATAAAGTCCCTGTAGGCCTGTGTTTCCGGCAATCGGAACTGGCGTTGCAGGTCCTCTATGAAGAGCGGGGTACCGGCGAGTAAATAGACCAGACGATTGCGGCATGACGTGTGGAGGCCGAGCACTCGCTTGAGAAAGGCGGGTTTCACTCGATCAAGCCTCGCGAGCTGGGCCACGCTCAAGTTCTCCCAGATAAGCTGTATGCCGTAGGATGCCGTGGGCGCGATCTTAAGGTTGAAAAGTTTTAGCGCCGCGTTAAGGGAGAGAAGCGTGGGTTTCTCAATTCCGACGCCTGCTACGAGGGCTTTTCTGACCCTCTCGGCGATGTGCTCCGTAAACGACGTACCGGAGGTCGGGAGAGAGAGGCCAAGATACGGAAAGTTGTTGACATACTCCAGTGGTGTGGAGTACAACCGTAGCTCATCGCTGGTTGCAAGTCGACCAGCTTTACGGAACTTCATGGCCTTGGTCTTGCCGATGTTGAGTCCTACATTGTTGAGCTCGAGTCCTACATCCGCCACGTACTGCTCGAGCCTCGCTAGGCTCTGCTACACCTCGAATCGGCTTGTTCCATATATCGCGAGATCGTCTGCGTATAGCAGAATGTCTGGGCGGACGGACTCTCGAGTGCCCACGATGCGTCGCGGAAGATCGTTGAGCAGGATGGAGAACAGCAGCGGACTTAAGTTGTCCCCCTGCGCGACTCCCGTCGTTTGCACAAAGGGGCACAACTCAGCCACCCCATCCTGTATGGTGATCGGGTTTTCCTGCAGGATTGCCCCGATGAGCTGGAGGATGTTGGCAGGTACGCCCGCTTCAGCCAACTTGAAGATAATCTTGTCTCTGGGAGCTCCATCAAAGACCGAGCGGAAATCCACAAAGACGGCGTACAGGAATTGCTTGGCGTGCCTAGACTGCATCACTCCCTGAACCCTGGCCAGCAGAATCTCACACGCAGTCAGTGTGGACCTGCCTGCGCGGAAGCCGTGCTGCTCGTTCGGGATGGCGCCGAGAGCTTCGAGGAAGTGAGACAGGCGGGCGGTGAGGATGGCAGAGAGCAGCTTGTAGCAGCAGCTCTTTTTGGCGATCCCACGCCACGAGCTGGGCTCTCTGGGGTTGCCCTTTCCCTTCGGGATGACTGCTAGATAAGCACTCTGCCAGTCGCTGGGGAGGCGACCTTCGCGCAGACTAGCGTTGAAAAGGGCGGTCCAGCAAGGAGCAAGTACCGGCCTCCGCCGGTCGGGACCGGCGGCCTTGTTGAAACGGAGTCGTTGCATGGCGCCAAGCACCTCGGTGAGAGAAAACTCTGCGGAGAGTAAATCCCGTAGCAGCATTGTATTCTCGTCCCAGGCCGCTTCGTAGTGGAGGATGCCGCGCGGGATGGTGTCGGCCGACGCAAACATGCGGCTGAAGTGGGAGATGAGCGCCGATGAGTTGATAGGGCAGGTGGGAGATCCCTGTCGGCGGAGCCACTTATACGGTTGTCGCTCTGCCTCATCCAACAGCGCGGACTTCTTTTGTTCCAGGTACTTGGCGCGTTCAGCTTTGTACGTCCGGCGACACCAACTTTTGAGAATGATGAAGAGTGGCCGCATCCTCGGGTAAAGTGCGGCTAGGAGGCGAGCGCTGAGCTGGGCCTGGTTGGCTGCTTTGCACGCACTGTTGAACCATTGACTCCCTCTTCTTGGCTTACTAAGACCAGCTGCGTATCTCAACAGCTCCGTAAGAGCTTTGGCATATTGGTCAATGCCTGGAGCTCCCGGCACGGGGAAGACCTCGTGAAGGCGTTCCCGTAGGTGGTGCAAGCTAATATGCTTGGCCAGCGGAGGTGGGCGGGGAGCAGGAGTCCTAGCAGCTGGCAGGAAGACTCTCACAGCCGTTGGAAGGTGATTCTTGAAATGCCCTCCGCTGCGGAGGGGTTGTCAACACCGAGGTAGGAGACCTGCTCGGATGGCAAGCTTACCGGGAATACATCTATGACAGATGATCTCATGTGCCCCTCGAAGGTTGGGCTTGCAGGATCGGTGACAACCCAACAGCCCGAGTCGGCCAGGGTGTCCAGGAGAATTCTCGTGCGCAGATCGGCCGGGCGGCCCAGCCTACTGTTGAAATCGCCGGTGACGATAATGGGCGCATCGCTGTCCAGCGCACTGAAGCACCGGGTCAGCTTTTCAACCAACACCGTCGAGTTCTCCTTGGACGGCGGACGCACGTAGCCTGCGATTATGTTTAGCCGCAAACCCTGGATTACGACCATGTCTTCCTCAGCAAGAAGCACCTCAACATCGCCCGCCGAGTTTGAGCACCTCGGATCTCGCCAGGAGACCGGTTGGAGCTCTGGGAGGATCTCTCGCGCAGAAGCTGCCGGAGAGCAGTCTTGATGCCGTCCACGGCGCTCTTGTCCACGCTTTTTTTTTTTTGTTCTGGGAGGTTTCGGTAATGCATGATGCACATGCGCCACTAGCAGCCTGCGTGACTAGTGTGAGACTCGCAAACCCACTAAACCCGGATTCCTCCCCACCCCCCAGGCTCGGTATTACTTTGGCATTACATCGAAACCGTGGGAGACTCTTGTCCACGCTGTGTTTGTCCTTCGTGCCCGAGTGCTTGGACTGATGGGTAGTTTGGTCGTTTCTGACCTTGAAAGGATCTCTTAGGGACACCCCTAAAAAATCTTTTACCCGTCGGGCGATCGCCAGGGCCGCTTTCTTGGCCGGCTCACCCTTGTAGCTGTAGGAGCCGCGTTCAACCACCTGACGCTGGATCTGGGTGAGGGGCACGTACACGAAGCCGGCAGCCGCGGCGCGCAGCGAGAGGGCCTCGTTGGCAGCCTTGCAGTCTTGGCTGAAGAGCGGGACGGAGAGCACGCTCAGCTGGGATCCAGGGTGGACCACCTTGAGCTGTTTGGCGAACTCCACCGTGGCCTCGATGAAGTCGTTGCCCTCAAAGTTGCCACACTCGTGGTAGCCGGCGTGAAGCGCTACGCAGACAGGACCGGGGGCGGCCTTCTCGATGGCGTCCTCGGCCTCCTTAATGATGTCCTTGATGCCCGGCTTTGAGCAGCTGCGGACAATCATGGCAGCCTTCCGCGGGAGAAGTTGCTTCAGTGCCGGTCTGAAGGCCCCAACAGCGCTGTCACCGATGAGAAGTGCAGTCTTTTTGGGTGGCTGAGCGGGCGGCTGGGCGCCGGCAGCCTCTTCTCGGACAAGCTGCATGTCCTCCTCCTTCTCCTGGCGGGGGCGCTTATAGCTGGCGACCTCCTTCTCGAGGGCCAGCATACGCTGACAGAAGAACACCATGCAGCTCATCATCTCGTGAGAGATGGCCACCTTCTCCAGACTGGTCATGAACCCCCTGATGTCCATGTTGGCCGCTGGCATCGCGCACAGCCGGCACTTCCACCGAGCGGTGCTGCTCATGTCCATTGCCTTCTCGTCCTCAAGGAGGCACGTGAAGTGAATCGCACGCTCGCAGACCCCGCAGTGCAGCACCAGTCCATCAATCCTTTCCGCGCATCGGGAGCAGGATTTCAAACCGTCCGCGTTTCCCGCCATGGCGTGAAACTGACTGCTGCTACTTCTCTAAAAGCGTTCTTTAAAAGCGACCTTTGTTCTGTGCCAATTTTCGTTCGACACCTGTCTTTCTCTATATGATATGAGCTATAATATAATCTGCGATTGTGGGCTGACGTAATGAACGTCTAAATATATGTGCAGTCGGTTTTTATAAATCTCAAAACAAATTAGTGCATTCCGTAGTAGTCAGTACAATTATATAATATGATTATAATTGGCTACTACAGGTTATGGCTATAATACAGCGTACAACCTACATAAATTAGTGAATTATGACAGAAATGACACTTGTAATGAGTATGTACATTTAATAAATCATATATACATATTTAAGAACTAGAATCGGTTAAAACTGTTTACATCTGACGCGTAGTCATATGTTCGATGAATTATGCAGGACACGCAGTAGCGTGTGTCTGGGGCAGAGAGGTAAACAAAGGGAGTATAGTTAAAAAATCGCAAAATTCTCAATGAATCACTAAAAACTTCACTATACTACCACACATTTTTAAAATTGCCGATAAAAGTTCTACCTACTGCACTTGACTCCACAATCAAAGGTTATAAGCTCACTGTGTTGTTAATAGTCAAACACAGACAATGCACACGCAGTGGTGGATTGCCATCAAATGGAACGCACACACAAGCTAAAAACACATGTTGCTAATAACCAGCAACATACGCTGAACTGCCGGTTGGTTTTTGGCAGGTTGGTAGCACTTGTGTTCACGGTGGTCTGTGACAAGCTTCAGGTCAATCCACTCGAAGTTCGCGAGATGGGACACGAATTGACCGGAGCTCGGTGTGATGCGACTGACCAGCTGGACGAGCAACAGCTGACGGTATATTGGGCAGCTATATCGTGCTTTTAAACCACTAAATATTTTAATTGACTACCTACTTACCTACTATATACTTGTGATAGATGCTTCAATTCCACTGAATCGAAGAGACCGCAATTCATCTGTCTCATGCTAGTCTTCCATCTACTTGCCACAAACATATATCTTAGACCGACACTACTATTGTACATATTAATGAGCAATTTTTAACTTCTACTTTCGACGCTATTTTGCATTAATACAGTACGTGACGAGATATGATATAGTGTTCCCTGGGTAAAGATAAATAGTATGATGGTCTAAAGACCGCTTCATTGTAGCGATTTTAACAACAACATCTGCGTAAAATCGCGCCATCGTTCACATACGAAACTCTTAAAGAAATCTTATCACCGCTGTGGACCAAGACAACGATGGCATCACGTGACGGCAACAACACCGCCGGAAGACTCAGCTGCCAGATATGCGGACGAGTATGCAAATCTGACGCGGGCCTCGCGAGCCACATTAGATTGACTCACAATCAACGAGAAGTGCTTGCCACCTCCCCAACTCCTAAGCGATCACAGACTAATAATTTGATTTTAAGTTTCTCATAAAATGACACTGCTGCTTCTAATAATAGTTTTAACCCCCCCCCCCCCTAGTACTTCACGCGTCTCCCCGCCAAATTGTAAATGTCCATCTCGACGGCAACAGCGTGCGGGATTCTGTTAGAGGATGTTAAGAAGACCCCCCTCTAGACAAGGTCAATCCTTGTACGCGGTTTTCGTCGATTTCAAAGCTGCTTTTGACATCGCTCCTCATGATCGCGTGCTTGATATGCTAGCAGAGGTTGCCGTTCCTTATAAAACTCTCAATCTTGTGGGGGCAATCTTACAGGATAACCGTGTGACCATCGGCGGTGGTGTCTCGGAATTGCCGGCGTTTTCGCAAACAACTGGGCTCGCTCAGGGGGACAATCTGAGCCCGCTTCTCTTCTCTGTACTCCTGAAAGACCTTCCGAAACAAATACGAGGATCAAGACATCTCGTCAAGGTGCTACTGTACGCTAACGATTTAGCTATTTATGGTGGCAGAAGTCGTTTTCAAGTTCAACAGGCGCTGGTGAGGCTGAACACAGCCGTCACGGATCTCGGGCTAACAATTAACCTTGCTAAAACGGAAGTTTCGAAGATGGGGCAGACTTGAATGGGTCGATACTCTTCACATTGGAAGCTACCCTCTTTCCTATGTGAACACTGCCGTACAACGGGGCGGGGTTCTCAAGACACGTTATGGAGAGATGTAGGAAGGCCCTGATAGCGGCAACATCTATCAGAAGCCCACAGCGTCTATCCCTCGCCACGGCCATCCGCCTGTTCGACTTGAAAGTTGCCATTGTGGGAACTTACGGAATTGACCTAATATGGGAGCATCTGACTGTGAGAAACCTGGATCAACTAAATCAAGTAAAAGCAGCCTTTATCAAATGGGCCCTAGGACTCCACAAGTCAACGCGCAACCGACTCATTTATTTACTCGCGGATTGTCCGCTCCTTACGGAAGATATGAGGCATCGCTTTAACCTTCCCCACATCGCGGCCTTTGACCAATGCATTAAAAAATGGGAACTAAAAATGGCCGAACTCGATCCGGAATTTTTTAACACCGGCGCAATGAGAAACGCCGAGTGAAAGGGACTAGACCGTACTAACCGACATGTGATAACATAATACGCTGTGCATGGTTTTCACCACATTCTATGTAGACGGTCTGAGTATCATGACGAGTATGATAACTGCGTTTGTAACCGTTGCGGGAAAGTCTGTACCAGATATCATGCTACAGAGTGCCCCTTTGTGCAATTATTGAATGAATTAGCCCGCTTATGAGGGTTTTTTTTATCCTAACACATACTCGTACCACTCAACATAAGTGAATAAATATGATGAAAATCGTCCTTAGGCTGTTATGCTTATACGAAAGTCGAAAACCTGCCGTTAAACAGATGTAATGATACCAGACTGTTGTTGGCCAATTGTCTGATAATTAGTGAGGTACACGAATATAAGTACGTTGGTCTGACGTTCCAGAATTACATCAAATGGGAAATTCATATTAAACATATGATAAGCAAACTTAAAACATGTGCTTTACTTTTGCGTAAGGTACGACATATTGCCTCCTTTGAATTTAAGAAAATCGTGTATTATGCATTTATTTTTTCACACTTAAAATATAGCGTTTTGTTATACGGTGCTTTAGTTAAGTTGAATGTTGAACCAATAGTAACTCTTCAGAAAAGATGCATACGAAATATATTTGGATTGGACTATAAAACAACCACTTAGAATATATGGCGAGGCGAAAATATATTGCACTTTTATGGAATATGCATATATAGCATTCTGACGCACTATAGCAAAAACCGTACCCCTTTTAGAGCTACTTCTAATAGAGCTTATCCTACCAGAAATGCTGTAAACAATGTTGTAACTCAGACATATACAAGGCTTGGGACAAATTATTCGACGCTCATAAATCGTCTGGTAAACAGAAGTGCCAGATTTCCTCGTCTGTTTAGATGTGTATTTGAATTATCTACAAAGAAATGCAAAACCAAGCCTAAACAACAGATTTGTTTTATTCGCCAGATATATTAAAAACATGTGTATTTGGATTAGTCTTTCAGCACAATTAAAACCTAAATAGAAAATTGTACTAAACATCGTTATGTAATAAAAAGGATGTTGACACACTCACAAAAGCGGGCAGACACGGGCGATAGCCTTTTCTGTAAAATGCCCTGAATAGTTACAATTGTTTGAATGCATGTAATTATATAAATTTTAAGCTCAATGAAAAATTATTAAACTTAAATACTTTTGCCGTCCGGAGAAGATGGTGTCATAAAAAAAAAATATATATATATATATATATATATGGCCCAGAGTTTAGGCAGAATCGCACGCCACTTAGCCTTGAACGAGACATTTAGCAGAGGGCTACGATCGGCAGGGTAGCCATGAATTTTGGACCCGTCTGGCTTAGTCAGAGACGATGGAAGGAGACCTGATGGAATGACCCTGACCTCCTTCGAGCGGGGTGCTGGTATGGAGCGCAACCGTAACCGATTCTTCAGCCCCCTCAATGGTCGGTACGGGCGCAGCTCGCCCTGGACACGCGGTACAACTAGGGACCGTTGATGAGCTGGCAAACATCTGTCGAAAATAACTATACGGCCTTTCAGACGATACTGCATATCGGAGCGCAGCCATTTCTGTGGATGAAACTGGGATCCTCTGAGAAGCCTGTTTTGCGCTTTGTAAATCTTGCTAAAGTTTAGCTCCCCGCACCGTTTTTTTTTTATAAAGCTGACTAACATTAGTATACACGAATGTCATTTCCGGGCGGCTTTTTGCCAGTATATAAGTCTGAAGCATGACGCGTTTTAGAGATCGATATTGTGCATATCGACTCGTTTTTTGAGGTCTTCTCAGTTGGGGTCGTACGCTGTGCAGTAAAACATTTCGAATTTGTGCTGCATGTACTTTGACATTAAGGGGGTCAGGGAGAGGGACAACCCCTGGTGAGAGCTCCAGTAAGCGGGTTGAGTCATTGGCAGCGTTCACCCGTAGCTTTATTTGGCCTGCTGCCTGATGACGTACCGTAAGCCACATTGCAACAGAAAGGTGTCGTACTACCGAACGCTAACGTGCTAACAACTGCGCCAGTTTCTACCGTTGTCCGGCTTATCGACGGGACAGCTAAGGTTCCCGCCATGCACTGTTGTTTTGTTAAGGTCGACTTCATCCAAGCAATACACTAGTTTTTCCAACAGGTCGGGACTATCTTCCAAGACTAAAATGCACCGCAACTATACTTTTGAAACTTCCTGCTAGTACAATATAGAGTTGTCCTTGTATTTGTCCTTCGTGTATAGCACTTCTGAGTGCACTGAGCACTGAAACTACCGTTGGTTCCGTGGCCCAGGTCTCAGTGAGAAACAGTACGTCATATTGTGCAGTCACGGTCAGAGAAAGGAAGGCCAAAGCTATTTTTTTAATTTTGCAATTTCATTGAAACGAAGGCATGTTAAGGATTTTTTGCAGGGTCTAGGAACAAAAATGCATAACGCACACACTTTGGTCTGGGTAGTGTGGGACTCTCAAACTTACTAAAAACCTGGTGACCCCCTAACCTACATGAGCGGGGTATCTGTGGTATAACTTCAGTAAACTTGAGGAAGTTTGGCTGGTTCTTAAAATATTTTCCGAAACGGCACTACCTGCACGCGCGTGTTTCGGTCACGAGTGCCCTTCAATCTTACTTTTTCCGCTAGTATCTAGAATCGCCTTATTCGTGGAAACATACAGCGCTTCCCGTAGGGACGCTTCAATTAAGTGTCGAAGTAGATCTTAGATCTCAGTATTTTCGGGGTGCTTCTTTGTCTTGAGGGAATTTGGTGATCCCAACAGCTGTGAGAATAGAGATTGCATTATTTTACCAATGGCACTGGCAATTGCCGCTGCTTTAACTGCTTCCATGGTTTAATGGATAATCTTACCCATTATAGATTGGATAAGGTCATCCAAAAATGCTTGCCACAGATGGTCTTCTTTCCGCCGGCGTTGTTTGATTTCCAAGTATTCTACTTTCCGCCGGGTCGTTGGTAATTTCAATGCCGTTTCTTACTACAGAAGACCAACTTTGTTTCAAGAAGCCATCGGACGTGTGTACGAAGGCCACTGGTGCGCAGAGTGGGATACTTGAGGGTTCCGCCAGCCTCTGTATTATGTTTCGCGACGTTTTATTGAGCATGCCCATGCGGCGCAATCTATGTGAGCAGGAGCCCCAAGTGGCTTGGTGACAAGTACTGCACAAGCAGCAGCAGGCTTTCGCCTTGCAGTATCGCTCCTTAAATGCTTTTGTGACCCGTACCTCCGGCGTCTCGGTTTTGTCATCTTGCAATTGGCGACCAAGTGATCCATGTTAAAGCATCTGAAGCGTTGCATCGGCTCGCGGTACGGCAAGCATGACCCCGTGTTGTTTAAGTCCTAGAAGAGCCTCTGCTCATTGTTGTCGGTCTTCTCTTTCTTAAATTTCAGTAACGTATCTGGACTTTCCTTTCTTGAATTTCAGTAGCAACTTTTGTTACATCGTCCCTCTCCTTGATAAGTGTTTTCTGCGTCGCGACCTCATTTCCCCCATAAACGTCCCCCCCCCCCGGTTGTCTCGCTGGCATCCTCCGTGTTCGCTAAGGACAAAATCAACCTATACACGCCTATTACGATACACGCATATCTTTTTTGCGAGTTTCTTCCGCTCGGCTTGATTCGACGCGCTTCCCACAACTCGTCTTTAGATGACAGGCTGGATGACCACTCGCATCGCTGATTGTTCCAGCCATGCGTCTATCCGATGCTACTCCACGATCTGCATGCACCGGTGTACGTGGTTCATCCGGCTCCCTCTTTCCCTTGCGGTCTCAGTGGCGTTCGTTTCACGGGCATAAATGACCAGCTGCTGCGCCGCCGCGCCTATTTACCAACTAGATATTGTTTGGTTACGCGGACGCAGGCCGACTTGAGTATAGCGTTCGGTAATGATGACGTACCGAAGATGGAAGCTGCGGAGAGGCGACGATGAGCTTAGTGACGATGGCTGGTGGTGGTTATGGTGACAACGACAACGATGCTGATGATGCTAATGATAGCTGCGAGTGATGGTTAATTAGGGTGCAGGGTGGTGTTAAAGATGATGGAGGTGTACTAATCATGATGACGCTGAATGTCTTAACTGACGGAGAAGGTAAAACCCAAATATGATGATGATGATGACATAAATAGTGAAGGTGCACTACTGGTGATGATGACGCTGCAGATGGTAACTAATGGAGAACGTAAAACACAAAGATGATGATGATGATGATGGCGGCGATTAGGATTTGGTGGTGAGGATAACGATGACACTGATGGAAACTGCTGACGACGAAAAAGATGATGACGGTACGGGCACGGTGATGTGCTGATGTGCTGATGACAACATAGAGCGAAAGGGGTGCTGGCAAGTGATGATGAAGTTGATTGGTGCTGATGATGGTGATGATTGCTTGAGTAGACACTGCACACGGTATAGTTTGTATCAAGGAACGCTAATCGACGAGGGGGTCACGTCTCAATGGTTGCTAAGCTCGCGGATGCTTGCAGATTCGTCTTCGCCAAAGTCTAGATTTAGCGTAACTGTCCAAGAGCAGCAGCCACTCACACACACACATACACACAACCACGTCCACACCCACCGTCGTTGTCGAATCGAAACGACTGATTTTGATACTGTAACGAAGTTGACCACAGCGTAGTACAAGCAGAACTGGCCGTCACTGGGACGCTAGGTGAATGAACAGCTGGTGGCGTCAGCAGACCACCAATTCAAAACTCAGCCCAATGTGAACCACAACGACGACCTATGCCACCGATAATAACTGACGACGTCAGTAAGCCAAGCCAATGTGCAAGCATCCAATCCAATGTGCAACGTGATGCAGCCAAGGAGAGTGCTGAGTTGCGTGCTGGTGACAATAGGACCACCGCGTGCACCACCGCATCGACCAATCAGCGACGTCGAAGATTCGAAAGTCATCTTTTTAGCATTAGGTGGAGATACTGCTGCTGCTATGGTTCCCTCGACCAGAGGGGCGGTGAACCAACCGAGTTGACGACAACGACAGGCGATGGCAGTAGGCACATAGCAACCGATCGCGACCACACCACGACCTACTATGGACGAGCAACCGATCGCCACCAGACCACGACCTACTATGGACGAGCAACCGATCGCGACGACCAACAGCAACAGCAACAACCAGAACAGCGCCACCGACTGAAAGTCCAACCAGACCTCTCCAACCCCTCCCCCGTTCAGTGAGTCCAGTGCGACCGCACGTCCAAAACTCAACCACGACGACCAGCTATCAGCTCTCGCTAGTTGAAAAGCGTACGAGCGGCGGCGGCGTCGTCGTCGTCGCCCGGTGAGTTGCGCAGAACAAGACCTAAACATGACCATGACCATGGCCACGACCACGATGACCAGCATTCATTCAGACCTGCCCGGTTTCGAAGCGTAAAAATCGCCCGGGTAAGTTGTGCAGATCGATCTAAGCGCGCAAGTAAACGATTTACGCCGTCCGCCCGGCGCCGCCATCCGTCCAGACATCCTCACCATACAGCCGACCCACCGTCCTCATCGTACTGCTATCAACTGTCAAACTCATTAAACGACCAGGCGACCTCATCGTACCACCGTAACCGATCCACTTACCGTGCAGCCGACACCGACCTCGTCCAACATCACCTCCTCCCTCGATGAGAGACGGGGGAGAGAGAGAGAGAGACGGATTGAGAGAGAGAGAGAGAGAGAGAGCGTTATCGTCCAACCACCGACTACAGTCGCCGAGGAGAGTACCGACCATTACGAATCAACGACCACGACCACCACACCGACCCGGCCGCACAGAGCAACCTCCCGAGATCCCAACACACGAAAGCTGTCCGTGTGTTCCATAACCAGACACAGACTGCCACAGTTGGCTCGGGACAAGGCAGTCCGAGGAGAGGTGGGGGGGGGGGGCGGTGCGCAGTTTGTAGTTACGCGAAGTTAACCACAGCGTAGCAACAGAACAACAGCCAGTCACGGAGACGCCGATGGCTGGCGACATCAGTAGACCAATCAGTTACGACGTCAGTAGACGACCAATCGAACACCCAGGCCGATGTGACCCGCAACGACCTACGCCACCGATAATAACTGACGACACTCGTAGGCCATTCTGGCATTCAATCCCATACACACGCGACGTGAAGACCAAGGAGACCACTAGTTGACGCTATAAAGCACGTGCACCACAGCCGACTAATCAGCGACGTCGAAGATTCGAGTCAACTTTTTAACCTTATTACTAGACGAATGCTACGGCGACCGCTTGACCAAATAAATTGCCCGCGAGAAGGATACCAGGAACGTATTTTCCGTCCGGCAACAATGCGAGTCAGACCTTACGCTGTGTGTGTGTGTGTGTGTTATCACTCATTGTCCCGAGTCACTCGCGTTGTAGTAGCCGCCTTGTCATAACATCCCAGTTAATTTAGCGTAACGAGACAACGTTACAGTATCTTATCAATATTTTTAGTATGTTAATAATTAACTAAGTGTATCCCCCAAAACATAAATATATATATATATATATATATATATATATATATATGCATATACATATTCGTGGTAGTCGATGCATGCAGTAATGAAATGTGTTATTTTCCGAAATGAATTTTAGGTAATATCTACCAATTTCTGGTGAAATAAACGTGTATGTATATATATATATATATATGTATATCTGTATATATATAAAATCTATATATATATATATATATATATATATATATATATATATCTGTATATATATAAAATCTATATATATATATATATATATATATATATATAAATAAGGCGTGCTGTGGTGGCAACAGACAACAAAGCCGAGGTGGTAGCGCAGGCGTTCGCCGGCCAAACGGCCTCGGTTCGAAACCCGCGAAGTGTGTACTCGTATGTGTCTTTTTTTATCGATTTTTTTTCACCAATGCTAGTGGGAGCGTACTAGTGAGTACCACTATGTTAATTTAGTTGTTTTCTGCGAGAACTCTCTCCTTAGATGCCATCCGGCAGTTCGGGAGGGCCGTCGCCTCTATCTACTTTGGATATAGCTCGCCTGCGACAGTGCGCGTTCTCCGTGCCGGCGTCCAACAAATATCCACCAAAGGGAACGACCGAGAACGTCGAATCGACCTCGACGATGGACACGTATGTTCCATGCGAGACGAACCCGGCACACAAGCCAAGCATGGGCGCCAAGCGGAAAAAGCCAGCTTCGCCGCCAGAAAGCAAAGCCGAAACTCAGGAGAAGACCTCGACTGATGGATTTGTGACGGTGACATCCCGAAGGAAAAAAGGCTTATTTGAAAGAACAACGAAACCTGAAAAAACTTAAAGAGGATTTATCGAAAAGATCGATGGGTGCGTTCAAAGTAATCATTAGAAGAAAAGAGACGACGGAAGGTGCTAAAACAGATTTTCCCGAGGGTTCACTCCTGGAAATTAGCACCGCTAGGGGTCATCCATGTAAAGCGACTTACGCGGTTTCAGTCCGGGGCTAGGATCCCTCTGCGTAAGGTGATTCTGTTGTTTGCCCGACAACCCCCCCACATCAATATTCTTGGGATTTCAGTCGCGCCAGGTCGTGCTCGAACCCGACCAGCCTAGGTTGTGCCACAACTGCCTACGACCTGGACACTTCGCAGAACGGTGCACACAACAGCAGGTCTGCAGAAAATGCGGCAACTTAGGCCACCTTGCCACAAGTTGCACAAATGAAACGCGGTGTATCAACTGTCGGGGAGCTGACCCGTCCAGTCGGCATCCTGCCCCCGTCTGATCTATCTCAAAGAGAGAAACAGATTATTTCTCGAACTCTGTCGAACGATGCCAGAACTCTGCAGCAGGTTCGAGTAACGTACCCGGCTGCTGAGATTACCAGCAGTCGGCCAAACCCCACATTGCAATCAAGCACCCCGCCGCAACATCCAGGTGGGCAACCTACTTACGAGGCAACCTCGTACGCCAACGTTGTCCGCGGTATTTCACAGTCGCCCGAGGACCCTGACCCGCAGCTGCTACTGCCTGCACCGAGGCCATTCCCCGCCAAGAAGCACAAGAAACGCTCGGGAAGATCCTACTCCAACAAGGGGACGCTCGCCCCACGGCGCCGATTAACCCGTGCCGCAGTACGTCGAGCACCTAGACCCGCAATGCCTATCCTCGCCACGGCCGATGCTGTAATTCAGTTGTCGCAAGTCGTATTAGGGGGCGGTCTCGACCTGTTGGGTCAGCTTAATGCCTTAATGGTGGTTTTAGAACCCCTCCTGCAGCTACTGCCGATGTTGAAGAGCCTTAAACATATAATGCAGTAATAATGGAACAGGACGCCAGTAATATAGCCAGTGGCGGGTCAGGGTCATCGACTCACTCACAGCGAATAGCCTGCCTACTATGTAACGAACAATACACAATAAGAGAGCTCACGAGGCATATAGCAGCCAAACACCCTCCGGCCCCACCAGACCTATACTGGCCTGTCCCTCCCAGCCTTTCACTTTCTTGCACCACGTCAGGGGAAGAAGTTGTAGCCGCGATCAAAAGTTTTTCAAGGAGTTCCGCCGGGGGTCTTGGCCTCATAAGATCCCGACTGCTAATGGATTTACTATCTCCGACTCTGGGGGATACAGCCGGTCGGCTGGCGGGCGCGATGGCAAAGTCGTCGATTTACTTCTGTGGGGCGCCTCTCCATCGTAACTGCTGCCTATAATCTTACAGAAGAAAGACAGGTCAGTGAGGCCGATTGCCTGTTTTTTCACCTTACGCAGGCTAGCCGCAAAGATTGCCTGTAATCGGACCAGAGTTGGGATTGGCGAGGAGACGGGCCCTTACCAGCTTGGCTTTACCATACCAGTCTTGGGACTGAGGCCGCGGTGCATGCCGCCCGAGCTTTCATCGATTCACGCACGCTTCCTGGGGTCCTCGTGAAACTTGATTTCAAGAACGCATTCATTACTGTAAGACGAGATCATCTCTTGAAGGCTGTCGGGACACACTGCCCACAGCTGACGCACTACGTCAATCAAGCGTACCGCACCGCTTCTTACCTGACCCTACAAGATGATCTTATAGCTTCGGTTACGGGGCTGCAACAGGGTGATCCTTTGGCTCCCCCTCTGTTTTGCCTGAGCATCAAAGAGCCAGTTGACTCTCTTAAAAGCCCACTAAACATTTGGTATCTGGATGACGGCGTGCTGGAGGGCGATGTGGACGTGGTTGCCGACGACATTCGGCGCGTGCATGATTCTCAAAAGACCTCGGGTTTAGAACAGAATCCTAAGAAATGCAAGATCTATGTTACAGGTGATACGGCACAAGCCCCGGACCTTCGCATCCTTCAAGCTTTATTGCGCGGGAGTCCTCCTCCGACCAGAAGGACTCGGACAAGTTTAAGGACGTCGGCGCCACTCGGCGCTCACCGCGCGCTCTTTTTACTTCGATCGTCGTTCCCAGCTACGAGGGTCACCTACCTTCTTCTCGGAGCTGATCTAACCGAGCAGTTGGACGATCTGCGTTCATTGAACGAGTTAACTCTAAACGCCCTTGAGACTCTCCTTAATCAATCCCAAAGGGGGGTCTGGGAGTCCCGGATCCGCTCGTCTCTGCAGGGCCAGCGATAGTTTCCTCCCTCTTCCGATCCGAGAACAACGTCATCGCACTATAAGACGAGGCCGGCATATGTCAGTATAAGTAACACCAGACACACCTGTACGTGGAGCTAAAGATAGTTTGCAGGGACGCTCCGGATAACCCTTCAAGCCAATATGACTGGAGCACATTCTTATACGACGAAGCGTATAGCGGCTTACTCGCGGGCGCTATCAACGACTTCACAAAGGCTCGCCTTCGAGCGGTCGCTGCTAAAGGATCTGGAGCCTGGTTGCATGCACTTCCAAGTGCCCCTACTGGGCACCCTCCTGGACAACGAAACAACCCGAATCGGGGTGGGGTTTTGTCTCGGATGTAATCTAGTCTTTCCTCATCAGTGTATATGTGGCCACCCCGTGGACGAATTAGCTCATCACGGGTTATCGTGCATCATGAGTGCGGGACGGCGGGCCAGGCATGCCTATTAACGACACCTTCGGCCGAGCGCTTTGGTCAAGTGGTTTCCCTTGCATTCTAGAGCCTCAGGGCCTCTCCGCCAACGATGGCAAGCGCCCGGATGGGATGACTCTTACTTCCTTCAGTAGGGGCAGGTTGTAGGGGTTGTTGAAGTAGTAATAAATAATGGTTACAGCTACTCGCTTCTTCCTGAGGCCATTTAGGTGAGAGGTTTTTAGTGGGTATTATGCCAACAACATCGGCATCGAGTCCCCCACTACCTGCTTTAGGTGTGCGTAAAAGCATTTTTTCCAAGTAGGGGCCCCCCAAGTAGGGGCAGGATGCTTGTCTGGGATGCCACTGTCACCAACTCATTAGCACCTTCAATGGTCGGTGGCGGGCCGATCTCGGCAGGCCACGCCGGTAGTCTAGCCGAGACGGGGAAGCTCGCAATACGCCTCAATAGGTTACCCACATGAGTTTCAACCGCTAGCGTTTGAGACCTTAGGCGGCCCACGCAGCCTCACTCGCAAACTTCTCCATAGAGTCGGCGAGCAGCTAAACCTCGCAACCGGAGACAAGAGATTGCGGCTTTCTTGAGACAGCGCCTCGATTTCAAAGTCCAACGCGAGAACCCGGCGTCCGTCGGCGGCACGCTGCTGAGGTAGTCCTAACCCACTCTATATGAGATATTCCCAGTGCACACGTGCTCCGGATACAAATGTCGCTCCATTCGTATTCTTAATAAATGTTATAGTTTTTACTGTTGCTCTCAATGAGTCGCTCGCGGTCGTCCCACAGGTGGCGTATCTGTCCTTACTGCTCGCCTTGGAAACATGAACCTGCTCTACTCAGAGAATAATGTTATAGTCCTTTCGTCATCCACACTTTTGTTGATTGCCATGTACAGCAGTGCTAACTCGGGAAGCGGTGACAGTACAGACCAATTACTGGAGAAGATTAGCATTGCTATGAGCTTCGTTGACGTTGGACAGACAAGCTGGGGATCTTAATTATCGGCTAGAGCAAGACCCCCGAGTGAACGGACTGCCGCTCTGTTAGAGTCACTCGATGCATACGGTTTGTGGATGTGTACCGATAGAGGCACCCCCACTTATTATGCTAATGCCAACCTGCAACGGGTTCGCTCTATGGGCAGAACGGGATGCGCAACAATTGACATTTTTGCAACTTCAGCCCCTCCAGATTGTGTGACATATGAAGGGCCGGTTTTCCATGTCTTACTGACGGGGATTAAGAAACATATCCCCGTGGCTCTCAAGCTCCCTATTAAGATGCCTCTCTGAGGGCGCTCTGCCAGCCAAGTTGTATAAATGCCTTCTTAAAGTAATTTCAAAAGAAAAAGGAGATCCTTCGGACCCTGCCTCGTGGCGGCCGATATCAAAAAGAAGTTATGTCTACAAACTACTCTCAAGCATACTGACAAGACGTCTCACGGATTTTCTAACAGCACTGGAGTTTCTTCCAGATGAGCAGCATGGCTTCAGGACCGGGCGTTCCACTACCTCAGCCTGCAAAGTACTTCTTGAGCAGATCACTATCTCAATAAACCGGAAAAAAACTCTCTCTGTCCGCGGTTTTTATTGATTTAAAATCTGCCTTCGGCATCGCACCCCGTGACATTGTTTCAAATGAAGTTGGGACAGGCTGGAGTTGGACCGCGAATGCTCACTCTACTCTGCGCACTTCTGAGGGCAAACCAAATGATCCTCGATGATGGTGTGTGCGAGCATAACACGTTTGACCACACGACTGGGTATCCACAAGGCAACAATCTCAGCCCATTGCTATTTATAACGTTACTCAGTGATCTGCCACGCATCATGAAAGAGCGGCACTCAACGGTCATGGCCCTGCTCACGCAGATGATCAGGCAATATTCAGCAGAATCCGTACTGACCTGCAGGCTGCTCTTTGCACACTTGATGAATATTTCTCGCAGAATGGCCGCATAGTAAACGTGTCAAAAACCAAGGCTATTAAGTTTCGGCGTGGTGAGCAACAAGCCTGCGCAGATAAACTGCAATTTCACGGTGAGCAAGTTCAGTTTGTGGAGACCTTTTGCTACTTCGGGGTATTTTTCTCGTCTCGAGGTACAACATTTTCACAACATGTAACTGAGCGTTGTAGAAAAGCGCTTATTTCGGCAGCGGGTATCAGAAACCCAACACAGTTGTCCGTTCGGACGGCCATAACAATATTTACGCTCAAAGTGGCATCCGTAGCTGCTTACGGTATTCAAGTGACATGGAAACATTTTAGAACTTCGCAGTTACGACAGTTGGATTGGGTGAAGCCAGCTTTCTCGAAGCGAGTACTTGGCCTTCGGTCAATTCGCGCAACAGATTAGTGTGCATGCTCGCGGGTTCAATATAATTTATTGATGAACTCGTAGACCGCTTCAATTTGCCGCAGACAGTCGCTCCAGAAACGTTTCGGCATAAGTATTCTCAAAAATTGCCTCTAATACCCAGAGAATTTGATCTATCACCAGCTATGACTAACCAGGCCTGGAAGAACTCTCTCCGGCCATGTCGTCACCTCACTACTCGCGACAGTGTTCACGGATTTCATCATCTACTATGCCGGTCTGCTGGGTTTCATGAACCCAACGAGGGCTGCAAATGCCGTCGTTGTGGCGGTCCATGTCCCCTCTACCACCTACCTGATTGTACGGAATCCGTGTCGCTTTCTCAGCTTCAGCGAGAATGCTCATAATTCATCTGACCATGTTTGTTATATATATCATGTTCGTATTTACATACCCAAACGGGGTAAATTTTAAATAAATTAAAAAAATAAATGTAAATAATATATATATATATATATATATATATATATATATATATATATATATATATATATGTTCATTTATTCAATGCAATTAATCATTCAGGGTGGGAACATGACACATGGGTCCCTGCGAACGTGTGCACCGTTACGAGGGGTCCAGTGTAGGGACCAGCCATTTCTGGAGAGTGCCCTGAACCGAGGCCGCATTGCCCCGTTGCACATCCAGCGACAGGCGCTGTCTGAGAAAATCACCCGCTCGTTTGTCTCCGCTGGCTAGAATCAGGCGTTTCCCGACCTTTTGTAGCAAACTTCGAGTGGATGGACCGGGTCCGCCAAGGGTCTCGAAGGCAAGGGGATAAAACCTGTACGGGTACCCGATATATAATATATATATATATAATAAAGTGCGTTGCAAAAAATAGCAACTCATGATTTTTTGTGATAATTTCGGCTTGATTTATGTGAATGGCCTGAAATTTTAAGCATGATGTTCATGACGAACCACTAGTATGGTGTTAATTTCGTACAGAAAATAGAAAGTGAAAAATAGTGTAACAAAATATTACTTACAATAACGCCTTACGGAGTATTCGATTCTTAGCAGGGCTGTATGACTTACTTGATACTACATATTCTATTCTAGAAACGGGTTTTTCGTCCCTTCTTCTGAATCAAATAGTAAACTCGGTCTTTCATAGAGTTAATGAGCTGTTGTACGTACAAAAGTGAAATATCAGTCCATGCTTGCTGGACAACTTTTTAAGGTCCGACAAATTATTATATTGTCGACAATTTGCGTAAATCTGCTTCACCAAATGTCCTCAAAGATTTTCGATGGAATTCCGGTCTGGACTCAATGCCGGCCAGTCAAAACGTGGCACTCCTTGTTCTTGAAAAAAGATTATAGTATAAAGATCCTGAAAGAAGACCATTGATCATGTGTAGCCAACTGTATGATCTTACGCCGATCTCGAATAGTCAAAACAGGCTTACGCCCCGCTATTAGAATTGCACCTTTGGCTCACTCCAGGGTGTAAGAACCTGCTGATGGTGCCTCAATTCCTGTCTTTTCGTTATCCGAGAGATCCTTTGTACGGCCCATGGTTTAAACATAAGTTTCGACGTTAGTCCGGAACAACGACGGAGTTGTAGAATATTTTGCAGCAATAAAACGATTGATTTAGCTAGACAATATTCCTGACATTTGATGCCCGGGATCATATGTCAGCTGTAGTATCAACTATCTTCTACAAACAAGAACTGTGTTGTTAGCATGTTATTGTTACTCATATTTTGCAACACTGTTTTTTCACACTTTTATTTTTTGTATGAATCGATTCTGAGATTGCAACGAAATAAACCCCATACTCGTGGTTCGTCATGTACATCATGCATTAAAAATTTTAATCCATTCAAAGAATTCAAGCCGAAATTATCACAAAAACATCAGTTGCTTATTTTTTGCAACGCACTTTATATATATATATATATATATATATATATTGTGTGTGTACATACTTTATTTGTGTTCATATAGCCAATTTAAAAGCACACAACGCCGTAAAAAACAATTTGGTTGAAATATGAATATGCCACGCTGAGATAATGTAGTAGCAAATAAAGCGAAAGACAGGAGACAGTTGAGCGCCTCGTCTAATTGACACGGCAGTGCATGTGAAGATATCATGGCGTTAACATTGCAAAGTTTAGCAATTGGGGAGCAGCCATAAGCTATCAGATTTATGATCGGTATCCGGTTGAGTACTTTCTTCTGCCCAAGGAATTCAGCCAGCCGATAGTCATTGCCGGATGGTGGCCGTATACGGGGGAGACGGTGTGCGTCCGGCAAGTCAGTAAGAAAGTAGAGTACCTCTTTTTTTTTAGGCAAACACGATATTCGCAGTCCAACATACACATCGACAACGTTGAATGACCTGATGAGTGAAGTGACCGATGTGTTAAAATGCCAACGTTGGCAGTGAAAGTCGTGGGGGTAGCGTTAGAACAGTATGTGAACAACAGTGTGCACGACTGGTTGAGTTACTGCCACCCGTCTGGTACGCTAAACAACATTTTAAAGAGAGACGCATCAACTCGGACTGAAGGGCGCAGTCGAGGACTTACGTTTTTCCGCGGCCGCGGGAATTCTGGAATTTATACACATGCTGCCTGGTGATGACTGTTCGGCAAAGATTGAAAGTTGTACCCAGGACATTTTCAGTTGAACTTGACCACTTACATAGGCTGTTGTGACAACGTTAGATACAGTGTAGCAGCAACAGAATTGCAAATAATTGCTGCGCCGTCGATAATCAACAGCGGCAGTAAACCGAATCCTACCCAACGCGCACCAACCACCAACGACCAAGGAACCGTCGTCACCAGCCACAGAACCAGCATCGTCGCATACAGCCTGGTGAGACGACACTAGCGTCAACCGAGCACATACATTATGGAACGTGCATCTCGTTGTTACAAGCAATCGTCCACAACCTCAACATGAGACCAACAAACAACAACAACAGTAGCAGCAGCAGCAACAACAACAACAACAACAACAAGAGCAGCAACAACAACAAAGCAGCAGCAGCAACAACAACAACAACAACAACAACAACAACAACAACAACAACAACAACAACAACAACAACAACAGCAGCAGCAGCAGCAGCAACAACAACAACCCTAACAGCAACAACAACAGCAGCAGCAGCAACAACAACAACCCTAACAGCAACAACAACAACAACAACAACAACACTAACAGCAACAACAACAGCAACAACAACAGCAACAGCAACAACACTAACAACAACAACAAAAACAACATCGGGCGCCACGTGCACCACCGCCGACTTGTCGCGCCAAAACCGTAACGTCGGCAACATCATCATCATCATCGGACCTGATCTGCGGCAACGGCTCCGCCGGAAACAACGCACGCCGTCTATGGATGAGGCGTAGTAGTTTGAACCGACCAATCAGCGGAGAGGAAGAGGAGAAGGAGGGGTGGAAACTCCGATGTCGACTGTTCGAGAAGATTCGATTATATCTTTTAACATGATGATGATTCTACACGAACAACGCTACAACGTCCCTTGAGTGAGTAGACAGACCGATCGATGAAGCATGGCCTAAGCTCCATTCGTTGGCCGGTGCAGGCCTTGCGTCAGACCTTACGCTGCATTCATTGCACATAGTCGCTCTAGCAGTGCTGTAGTACCCGTCCGTGTGAGCCCCCATTACATTATTCTCCAGTTGATCTCGAGTAGCGGAGTGCATCGTTACAATCTAAAGTGAGCGAAACTTTAACACACACACTTTTGAAGCAAGGCAGAACGTGTAAGATGTGTGAAATGTAAGCTTCCTCTTTGTCGATAGTAGTTTTTGACTATATCTATATGTTTATTATAACATATAGTGGCATAATATATATATATATATATATATATATAAAATATTGTGATAATTTATTAATCATTTACAATACGTTGGCACACTCGGCAGTGCTTGCCTTAATCCAGTAATGTTCAGGGGGCGTTTCGTGTGCTTTTTTAAAATGTGCCCCATCGAACGGTTGTGTAGTTGTTGAGACCAGCAATCGGTCTCTTGTGTAGCGGTATCAATGGAAGTTCCCAAGCGCTCGCAAAGAAGTCTTGTTTTCGCAAGGTCTTTTTTGAAGTGCTCAGTGGTTAGCATCCATTGGACTCCAAGGTGCGTGGAATGTTGTAATGCTGTCAGGCGGGAAAGGCGGAGTCTGGGGATGAATGTTTGGAGGCAGGGGATGTCGAGCCGTGCGCTGTGTGCGTGTACAGGTAGGCGTTCGGCACCGAGTTTTCGAGCTTAAGCCATTTCGACTTAACAACCTTTCTGATCTCTTTATCTAGGTCGCTAAGGAGTGCGTAAGATGGTCTGGGACCGGAGGCCAGTTTATATAGGAGGCGGGGAATAAGAAAATCTTTCAAAAATATGAGTCTTTGGTGGGGTTTAAGGGGAGTTATCGTGAGTCTGTTGAGTAAATTAAGGAGTATATCCTTGATGGAGTCAGCTCTGCAATTGCTGTCAAAGTCAACTCCAAGATATCTCCTATCGATCGCTCATACCTTTAGCTGGCAATTGCCGATCTCCAACGTTAAGTTCTGGTACGGTAATAATAAAACCCTTACCTTCCTTCCAATTAAATAGGTGGGAGATAGTAAAGCTTTTATTAGTATTAATTTCAAGACCTCGGGATTTTAAAAGGGGGTCCGCAATATTAAGGAGCCGTTGGGGAGTAGATTTCGTGGAGGCTAGGAGGATGAGATCATTCGCGAAGGCTAAGCCCATAAGGCGGAAGTCATCAGTAAGTTGGTACCCGATATGAGTTTTGTCTAATTTTCAAAGAATGTCGTCGATAACTAGATTAAATAAAATGGGGGGGACAGAGGATCTCCCTGTCTAACACCCCTAGTTGGCCGAAATGTGCGACATTCTTGTCCAAATTCTATGAGAGTTTTAGATGAGAGGTACAAGCGTTCCATATAATTAATGAATACCCCCGGGTATCCGCGAGTCCGGAGTGACCACAGGACAGAGTCATGGCTCACCATGTCGAACGCCTTACGGAGGTCGATTGAGGCGAGTCTGAGCTCATGTCCTGCAGATTTGGATACCATCCAGAACCGCAAGATTCTCGAAGGTACCATTATAGGGGAGAAACGCTCGCTGGATTAGGAAAAGCTTAATAGAGTTCTGGAGGCGTCTAGAGAGAATTTTGTTAAGCGTTCGTTGTAAGTATGAACTAATAGATAGGAGTCGCAGATCGCTTGGGGATGTGGCATTGTTAATTTTAGGGATGAACGCTAAGCGAGCAGTTTCATGGGCTGAGGCAATATCGCTAATTGTTAAGAAAACAACAGACTACTTCTAACGGGTGTTTACGGAGGGACGAAAGACAAATCCCGTCCAAGCCTAGTGCTTTAAAAGGCCCGCGGAGAGCTACGTGGGTTTCTTTTAGGGAGATTGGGAGGGAAACCTCAAAGAGATCAGAGTTGATAATGTATACGGGGCAAGGGAGTGGTTCAGGGGGTGGTTGTGTCATCGTGTTGGCCCAGTGTTCTACTATTTCGGTGGCCTGCATGTTGTGTATGGTGTGTTTGCCGTCCAGCACCTCATGAGCGCATTTGGATCGGTTTTGGCTAAAAAGTGTTTGAGTGGTTGTGTAGTCTTGACGTCGCTGTTGCCTTTTAGATACTCGCGCTTCAGTGGAAGGAGTTTCTCTAAAGGCACGACGTCGGACAGTGTGTGTAAAATATTTGTTCAGAAAGTCGTTTAGGCGATAGTGTGGTCCTCACCTGAACAAATTATATTTGACAGATGAGTAAGGTCTGTTGAAATTATGTTGCGTTTGGGAAATGTGTTTGTGAGGGCTTGTATTTTGAATATATTAATATCTTTTTGGGATGGATTATAGGGGCCATCTGATGCAGAGTATCGAGGCCGACTAGGTTCAGGAAGCTTAGATCCGTCAGGGTTGGAATCCAGGTGAGACCTCTTTTTACGGAGGTCCTCTACCAGATCCTTATGCGCCTGAGAATTACGTTGGCCTCTAATCGCCCCAGGTCTGTTTGAGTTAAAATTTGTAGCTAAATGGTTGTTAATTTCTCTAGGTGTTTCGTTACTAATATAAAATCTGCTTCTAATGTTGCTAAAAGTTCACGGTCTTGTGGGTTCCATCTGGCCTTCTTAGAGGGGGGGGGGGGCTAAAATGTTCTCATTATATTCGTCCGGTTGGGCACGACGACGGTGTAAATTAAGACCTGATTTAGAATTAAAAACCTTTAAGCAAGTACTAGATGGACACTTACAATTTGGCTGGGAGACACATGAAGTACTAGGGGGGTTAAAATTATTATTAGAAGCAGCAGTGTCATTTTGTGGTGAGGAACTTAAAATCAAATTATTAGTCTGTGATCGGTTAGGAGTTGGGGAGGTGGCACGAACTTCTCGTTGATTATAAGTCAATCTAATGTGGCTCGCGAGGCCCGCGCCAGATTTGCATACTCGCCCGCAAGTCTGGCAACTGAGTAAAATTAAGCGGTCTTTAGACCATCATTCTGTTTGTCTCTACCCAGGGAGCACTATGTCATATTTGATTTGATTGTATTTATGCAAAATGGCGTTAAAAGTAGAAGTTAAAAATTGCACATTAATATGAACAATAGTAGTGTGGGTTTAAGATATATATTTGTGGTAATTAGATTGAAGACTTGCATCAGACAGATAATTGCTGTCGCTTCGATTCAATGGAATTGAAGCATCTATCACAAGTATATAGTAGGTATGTAGTTAGTCAATTAAAATATATAGTGGTTTAAAAACACGATATGGCAGCCCAATATATCGTTGCTTATTGTATTCTCTACGCTGTGTTCGATTTTAGAGTTCAAAACAAAACGTATCGATACACCACTATATGTATGCACTGTGAGTGAGAAGTGGCCACATGAACGCAGACCACCGGTCGAGAGGACCTTCTGGCCCCGTAATCACGGGGAACCCCTGCGCTGGAGTGGGTCAAACTCCCCTTCGGGGGGGCGCGTAATATTCTGGTGTATAACGCGGAATCGCGAGGTGAACGCGTCTAATCGGTACGGTGGAGTAGTGTGGTACCCCCATTCCGAACCTCGATAGGGGGGAGGGTGGGGCTGCTGGCCTGTCTATTTGGGCTGGCGGGCACTCCCGTCATAGGCTCGCGCGTATTAAATCGCGGGCGGCGGGAGTGTAAGTATTTCTCTCTTTTAGTATGCACTGTCTGGGTTTTGTAGCTAGTGCATACACTATACCTATATAGAAGTTAAGATTAGTGAAATATAATTAGGGCCGCTATATTTCACTAAAACAACTATATAGGTAGACTCACCTTACTTAAATCTAAAAATTGGCACAATCACGTCCACTTAAAAACGCTAAAATGCACTTAAGACAGGCCTTTGCAATGGTGAACGCACTGCTAACGTTTCTAACACAGTGACACGGCGAGTTATAACCATTTTGCATCTTTTAAATGCAAAATAAAACTGTTTGACGGTGTTGAATCTCACAGTTCGGTCACACTGGTAGTCACGATGGTCTGTGAGAAAACTCCCGTTAAAAAGCCAGATATAACTTGCGATCTAGGCAATTTAAGCGGGACCTCGCACCAGTGCTACCGCCCGGCTCAACAATATATATTTATATATATATATATATATATATATATATATATATATATATGTTTGTATAGGGCTACAAAGTTTGTTTCGGTTTTTTAATGTTTCTCTACGGACAAAACCGGAAAAACTTTTTTGTAGCCCTATATATATATATATATATATACATTACATATAGTTATTGTAGAGTTTCGGGGGAGCCTTTGTTTAAGCGAATTAGTGGATTTCTATTTGCTATTTACGGGAGTGAACAAGCCGTTCTTGGCGGTTAAGTACAACGACTGATAAGTCCGTTTATTTCATATATCATACATTCGTAGCAGACGGCCGTTAGCGGAAGCAGCGTGTTTGAATCTCTGCCTCCCTCTCCTCACAGAGCATGACGTCAGTGAGAGAAGCTTCTGAGAGAGTACGAGCTCCGCTGCCGCAGTGTAGGTCTAACAAGCTCAGAATATTTGTACTATTCAAAGGTTTTCTGACAGTCCACCTCAAACAGGTTGACAAGCCTGTTTCCATGGTAACGGGATTTCTGGTGACTGCATAAAATATCACTGAAGTCAGTTTGCATATAATCGTTCGAAACTCCTCGAACGTGATCAAGCTTCGGCCGAGAGTTTTCGCAAGGGTCGACTTGACGGGCCCAGCGAGGTACTTAAACTTTAGCAGTGCAGCAATCTCGTTCGTCCACCTCGTGAACTGAGTTGCAATATCGGAGTCCACGGGCTGATCCCATGCTTCAGAATCTGTTGCGGAGCTGCACAGTATATCGTCGTAATTCAGCGAGTCAGGTAGACGCAGCGTTGAGTCAGGATCTACGTGCTTCAAATGCCTCCGGATGGTACCCGCGAGGAGAAAATCGCTCGGAGCGGCACCCCAGGTCACACGTTTCATTTGGAAGCATCTGACTTTCTCGTCGTGAAGTACTCGCCAGAGATACCGGAATAGACGACGATCGTTGTTAGTGAGGTTTATTCGCATGTATGCCTTGGTGATATCGGCAGAGATTGCGACGCGATGCAGGCGCAAGTTGATTAAGAGCTTGAGTATTTCCGGGTTAAGGTTCGGTTCCACGAAGAGGTGGTGGTTTCGTGACGTCTTCCCTTGCGCTGATGATAAGCGGTCGAAGACAGTCCAGATCTTTGAGGTAGTCCCCGATGTCGTTATCACCTGGTGATGAGGCATGAAGACAGAATCGTCGCAATTGTCCGCGGCCTCAAGGTCAACGTCGAACAACTCCTCAGCATGTCCCTCGTGTACAAAGGCCATCACCTCATCGTCATATCGCTTGTACGTCTCAGGATCGCGGCGGAGGGATCGCAGTTTGCTTTCCAGGCGGACGAGAGCTGTGCTTTTATTATTCCATAGTTGCGATATGCTGTCTTTGCGTGGTAGCGAGACGGTGTACTCTTTGCCATCGTAAGACACACTCTCTTCGAATTGGCGAACGGCGGCTGCGTCGCCAGATGAGAGACCCGGTGGCTCGTGATGAGAGTCCCGGTGACGCTCGATATCGCGCGCGGGTTTCGATAGCGCGGCCGCGCAGCAGTGAGTCATGACGTTCGCTACATCAGCTTTAATGCTGGCCGACGTTGTTGGCCCACCAATAATCCATCCCAACCGTGTCTGTTTCGCAACAAGACCATCAATGACACGTTTTTCGTGACCAAGAAACGCCAGTTTGTAAAACTGATCAATTCCAACTAGTACGGCAGGAGGTGAAGCCGGCTGCTCGCCAAGGAGCGATCGGTCCGCAAGGGGATGGTCTGCTGAGAATCTCTTGATCGCCTCGAGTACATCCGGTGTGCAATCACTTGTCGGGTTTACGGCAAAGTCATGCTTGTACGCAAATATGTCGACGCGAGTGTCGTCATACGTACTCTGCAGCGTGAGTTTATAGCGAGCCGATGATATCTTGTGAGTACTGGCAAACGCTTGGATGTTGAGGTTGGCATGCCGAACTGGCTGAGCGTCTGGTAAGTGTTTGAGCGCGTCTGGGGTGACAAAGGTCAAACTACTTCCCAGATCCATGAAGACGCGCACCGGAATGCAACCTCCTGCGTTCGTCAGGAACGCAGTTGCCATGTACACCAGAGAATGTTCGTTAGCGCCGCGCTTGTGAAGATCACTCGCAGCAGCGACTGGATGACTACTGCAGATAGTTGTGCTGTGCATCGAGGTATAATGATCTCTCGAGTTACACACTCGGCACCCGACGTTGGGTCCAGCACACTGTGATAGCTTGACGTGGCGAGGACGGAAACACACATGACACCTGTTCTGCTCAAGAAGGATCTTCATCCGTTGTTCGATCGTTAAGTCGGCAGCACAGCGTGACGACGAATGTTTAGCGTCACTGCAGAAGAGACACGGAGCGAACTTGCGTGGCTGTGGTACTGCTACTGCTGACACGGTCGATTTTAAACGGTTGCCACCATTATAGTCCGTTTTATTCTGCTTCTGCGATGCGTCAGACTGGCGTCGCTCTCGGTTCTCATCGACGTCAGTTAGCTGACCGAGTATTGCTGTCTCTTCGCGCAGTGACGTATACCGGCTGACATAATCAATCAACTGGCGGATCTCGTCAGCGGCCTCAGCGGCAAATTTATCGATACCGCCTGGTACTGGATCATTGTCAGCAGAGCTGCCTGACGCGGAGTGTACAGACGACAATCTCCTATTCTCGGTGAAGTCAAACACAATCCTCCACGGGATAGCTGCCTGGAGTGTAGCCTTAAACGACAAGAAATACGTATGCAACGGACTCTCGAGTCCATCCAACGACTGCACTGCGGACTGTACGAAGTTGAGGAGCTGGCGTAAACCCGCAGTGTCAAACTGCGATTTCACTCTTGGCAGTTTTTGCAACGACGCAATCAGTTGCTGCCTGACGATGTCCAGTCTTCCGTAATTGTCTTCCAACAACTTAAGAGCCACCTTGTAGCTGACATCGTTCACCGGCAATGAGTCAACTAGTCGCTTTGGAGGACCACGCAGTAGCTTTCGGAGAGCTACAAGACGATCGGTGGCCGAGGCGCCTGTGCTGCGAGATACCCAGTTATCAAACTGAGCAATGAAAGCACGATAACGCAAGATATCCCCATCAAACACCTCAGGGGACGTGTCGAAAACGGGCGGGGCAGAACTGATGATGAACTGGCTTGGCATCGAAGATGACGATGATGTGGTTGTTGCTGCTGTTGATGTCGAGGGCGAGTCCGTTGTCCCGTTACGCATCACTGGAGCGGTTACTGAATTCACTTCGTCAATTAACTGTTGAAGAAGTGTTGAACATTCCAGCGCCGCATTTGAATGCTCATCGCTTTCTTCAAATTCACGATCGAGGTCTTCTTCAGGCAAACTACTGTGAGCAACAATCTGAGCGTCGTAGTCGCTCATCGCCTGATGCCGCTTTTCGACATTTCGTTGCAGGTTGACCAGCTCGGCCTTGTCCCGCTGGTCTGCCGCGATGTCTCTTATTAGTAGCGCCCGTTCGGCGTACAGTTTTAAACGGTTGCGCTCGATTGTACGGAAGCGCCGTAGGCAGGTGAGTGCTCGATCAGTCATGATCGAGTTGTCGTTGTGAGCAAGATTTCACGAGACACACAACACTCGAAACGCGTGAGCAACGGGCCTGCTCCTGGTCGATTCACTCAAAGTTCAAAACGACGAAAAACACCCGAAAACATGAAAATAGCAAACGATGTCCACACAGGATAAACAAAGGACTCGAATCCTGGTCACGGCACCAATGTAGAGTTTCGGGGGAGCCTTTGTTTAAGCGAATTAGTGGATTTCTATTTGCTATTTACGGGAGTGAACAAGCCGTTCTTGGCGGTTAAGTACAACGACTGATAAGTCCGTTTATTTCATATATCATACATTCGTAGCAGACGGCCGTTAGCGGAAGCAGCGTGTTTGAATCTCTGCCTCCCTCTCCTCACAGAGCATGACGTCAGTGAGAGAAGCTTCTGAGAGAGTACGAGCTCCGCTGCCGCAGTGTAGGTCTAACAAGCTCAGAATATTTGTACTATTCAAAGGTTTTCTGACAGTTATTATTGGAATCGTATTTAACGAACATTTAGATATTGTTGATTATCTATAATTTAGTGCTTAGAAAAGGCAGAATAAAAAAGCCCAGCTACCTAGAAATATAGGTGGCTATTTTCATTACTTTTTAAATTTAACGTTTCTCAAACATTTTAGAAATGTCATGTCAATTAATTTGCGATTATGTACATTACGGAAAAGATATGTATACGTATAACTTTCCCGTATATAATTATACCTTGCATTCAAGGTCAACAACGAATCTGACCAAGACGGGATCGCACTATATATCTTTGCTGTAACAAATCATTCGGCAATGCCTTCAATGCGCGGTAAAGTGCTTCGGAAGCTATCTAATTGTCAAAGGACAAACAACAGTCCGATAAGAAAGTATCGACGCAATGTACCGGTTCGGCGTGATATCGTCAGGGGGGGATGCCGTGTACCTAGTACATTCATGACCCGAGCTGATATTAATGATCTACTCTATGAGAATGATCGAACATTGCAAGAGCTCTGCAGCACTGTAATGACTTTCGAACCGTTTGACGAATTGGGTCTCAATGGAGTAAGAGCTGGAGTGCCTCAGGGGTGGGCCGATTTCAACAAGAATCGGAAAGACTATTACCACAAAATTGTAGAGATTGCTTTGACTATGGCCCACCTTTATACTAGATATAAACTGCTGGCCTAGTCTTAGCAAAGTCGTCCCGAGGTGAGGTGAATGAGATGCCGCGGGTGCCATTCCGTGATGTACGGGAGGTGCCATCAAGAGAGGAAAGAGAGCGGCAAAGACAGCAGGAAATAGAGCAGAGAGAGCAGCAAACAGATCCAAGAGATTACAATTAATAGTTGGACCAACAGTTAACCTTTTAAACCCGTGGGAAAAATAATTAAAATAAAAGTCAATATACAAAAAGTGTGCTCAAATGTTCTCGACCATAGTTAAAGTAACTATTACCACCATATCTCATTAAGCGCTATAAGCAAATTGACTTACTCAAGTTTGTGGCGTTTCACAGTTTTTGTATGTTTGACTTATGCGGCCTTGCTCGGACAAGACTTATACTGGACGGCGGGACTAATCGAATTAGCGCAAGACTTGTAGAATCATGCTTGACGGCGGGACTAATCGAATTGCTAAAGATGTACAGCAGTCTTCCAAAAACTAAGTTTGTGCTAAAATGTTCTCGACCATAGTTAAACCACTATTCTCATTTTACCACCATATCTCATTAAGCGCTATAAGCAAATTGACTTAATGTTTCGTTTCGCAGTTTGTGTGTGTAATGCTGGACTTAGGCGGCCTTGCTCGGACAAGACTTACGATACCTAGATCAATGTCAAACGTAAAACAAAATTACCAGGATAGTCGAAACATTTAAATGTTAAAGATCCGACTATGTGAAATCTGGCGCCATAGACTCTTTCAAACCATTTCATTCAGTCTGCCACAAAAATTAGGCTAACGCTCCTCGCCCTTTTTACGCTCATTTATTCAGCAGGCGGCGCTTGTCAGACACTCGGCACTAAAATAACTTTCCGACGCTGACAGTCTGAGATAAAAAAAAAAAAACCTCAAACCTCCGGGCCCTGCGCATGCATTAAAATCTTACACTAAACCAGATGTACATGAGTGTGTGTGCATGCGCACGCTTAAAAATGTAATACAGAGCTTGCAGATAAGCATCGCACGGAAAGTTTTCAAAAACTGTTCGACGATTCTCGCTTACAATTTTTGTTTGTTGAAACACTATATTCAAGGTTAAAAAAATGCACATTTTGCATATATACACGTATGTTAGTTATGTGGTCAATACGTAGCTATATGATGGCGTCCCCTGGCACTCATGGATATGCCTAGCGATCTATAAGTATAGGTCGCTGATGAAGCGTTTACGTACGATAGAGGAACTATGTTGCTCGATCGAGCAAGATGGCTTAGTGGCAAAGCTTTTGCCTTGCATTCGGGAGGCCTGGGTTCGAGACCCAGACCGGCCACTCTTAAATTGGTTTTCATGGTGTCCAATTTAGAAAAAATAAATGCCGGAGTGGATCAAAATTAGCCATGACATGAAACAACCGTACACGGGCAATTGCCTTACGGAAAATCTAAAACAAAAACAAAAAAAATGTTGCTGGCCTGACATGTTGCTTTTGCTAACAATTTAAGCCAACTACTTCAGAAACGCCATGTTACCAACTAGCCTGGCAATGCAGAATTTCGGAAGCTGCCTTGCCTTAACAATTTATCGTTAGCGATTGGATCAATTCGTTACTATTCCAGCAAACTCAAGTACCGCTAAATCTGAAACTAGAATCGGTGATTTCATGGCTTTAGGCATTCGAGTTAGATCGGCCAAATAAAGGGTTGCTTTTAAACTACTGTAGGTATGCTATGCAGAATGACGAAATTTTTAGCACATTCTTATAGTCATGTTAAAACTGGCTGCGTGAAACTGTACCGTCAAATGTAGGTGGCCCGATGTAATTCTGCGCTGATGTTGGAGGTCTTTTAGAAGGACGTTGAATATATTCTTTCAAGGGAGGCCCTAAAAAGTGTCTTTTAATCAAATGAAATCTTTAATTTTAAGCTTAAAAACAATTTTCGCGAAACTTGGTCTTAAAACGAAGCCGTTTTCTTTCCGTAAAGCCCCTAAAGCAGGCTTCCACGATAGACTAAAATTATTTCTAGGATAATAGGAACCCTATGATCTATTTTTTGTAAATAAGCCAATGTAACCTAATTTTTGGAAATAAGACAATGGAATCCTATTAAAAAGGGGTTTGTCCTGCTTGATATAAGTACACGTAAGGCTTTTAACAAACGCAAGGCGAAGCCGCAAGAAGAATTTAGAAGAGACTAAGAAGAATAGGCTGATGGGAGAAGCAGGGCAGGCAGAATGATATAGACGGACCCAGGTGCTATGACAATAGATGGACCCAGGTGCTAAAAATAAATACGGCAAAAAGGGTAGGGAACTTCAGTCACAGATTGAGGCTATCGAGCCAAATACGGTGCTCAATTTTCAGAGTTGCTAGTTTGGCGCCAAATAGTGCAGACGTGTGTCTACGGAGCTCCGAGAGTTTACGCTTGCCCGTGTGAATACAGGCCAGTAAACCTAGAGAATGGCATACCACAGTGATGTGTGAATCTCAGAGACCATTTGGTGTGCTGTGCATGGCCGTGAGACGGAGGGGTAAGGAGCCAGGGTGCTGTGAAGTTTAAACGAAACCTTATTGGATTGGGTCAATAAGGCCTCATGATCAGCTGTTGTTGATGCACCTGATATCAACTCTGCTTTTGAGGTGCTTCGAGCCACGCTCAAATCCATATACGATAAAGCGTTTCCTATGCCTAAGCTTAACAGTTTATCAGGAAGACGGAGGAGAGCTCGTTTGTTTTTTGCAGGTATTTGCAGGTGCTACACCCATACTAACGAGCTGTTCCGTAGAAATCGTAGTCTAAATACACCAGAAACCCGGCATATTTATCTTCCAGAAAAAGATATTCAACCGCTGTTCGTGCAGCAAGAGAGGCGTTCTGTAGCAATCGGTTTACGGTTCTCAAAAAGGATTTCAGGCGGCTCTGGAAGTTCATAAATAAAACGTGTTGTAGGGATCGCTACGAGATAGAGCTTCCTTCGGTCCTAGCTATAAGCTCCAGTGAAGTGTTAACTGATGCCAAGCTTATTTCAGGTAAACTGAATCGTCACTTTGTCACGGTTGGTCGTCGCACTGTGGAATCGCTTGGCCCAGAGAAAAATATTCAGCTGGTTTTAGAAACACTTTGGGGGAAAGAGCGGATGAGTTTGCTCTCACTTCCGTTACCCGTCTCGAGGTGCTGAGGGCCATGGACTCTTTGCGAGCCTTCCACGCCTTCCTTTAACTCTTACCTTACAGGTAGAACACGGGCCGTCAAGATCGGTACGATGGAATCGTGCTGGTATAGTCTTGACATAGGAACACCACACAAGGCTCTGTTCTCGGTCCTTTTATGTTTATAATTCTGTTAAAGTTTATACTTTTAAAGATTAGACGTGACAAGTTAGACAAAGCGATAGCTTATGCTGATGACAACACGATCTTTTTTCGAATCGATCCACATGAGGTTCAGTGCCTCCGCCTTGTGCAGGGCCAGTTTTCGAAAACGGTCTTCCATCCACTCTGCCACCTGCTCCAAACCCTGATTAGCGGCATGTTCCAAGACCACCCCAGCTTCCCGTGCCGTGATAACCAGTGCCAAGTCATCGGCATAGGCCACCGTCTTAACACCCGCCAGTAAGTCCGGCAGCTCGAGGACCCGTCATAGCCTAGGTTTCATAGAATCGGCCCCAAAAGCGACCCCTGAGGAATCCCGCAGAGATCTCATCCTCCTGGCTGCCAGCTGACAGTCTTCTTTCCGATCTTTAGGACGAAATTATCCGGCGAATGTATGGCAAGACGCCGCATCGCGTCCATGGTCACCTCCCAGCTCATCGAGTTGAAGGCATTATTGACATCTAGGAATATGGTTACTACTACTGTCAGGCTAGTAGCCATCTGATAGATTTTATACTTATAGGGACTCTTGATTAAGTTGAAGTGATGGTTGTCTGTTATAGAAACACGCCCTGCGAATCTATTACGCGTGATGTTACATACGATCGTTGGAGTATATCATTTTTGTTATATCACTTTATCAGTATATATCACCTTTATATCACATGCTTACTTTTGTGAGAACTCAAGCGTTGTAAGATCCTGTTCCGATAGTAAACCACGTTGTCAATAAATTAGTCAATATATAAGAAGGGGGCGGGCGTTCTAGTGTGATGGAGTTGTTATGAACTACTTATTATGATCAAGCAGTGTCCCAAAGTGGCTAGACATGGTACTGTCGATTTCGTGACGGATGTAAAGAAACCAAAGATGACCCTCATTCGGAAAGGCCTTCGACGTAACATAACAGGAGAAAACGTTGAAAAGGCTGGTGGTGTGATATTTCACAATCACCGAATTCAATCAATCAATCATATTTATTTCACTCAAATATAGTATGTACAAAATTGTTCATGTTATTATTAAACATAAATACTTGTTGTCCTGCCGTTCCAGAGAGAAGAAGTGTAAAGATCTTCGTTGCAGTGCCGGACAATCAACCGCGTGGTATTTAGCGCATTGCTGCGAGCAGAACCGACAAATACACTGAGTAATGTAATCTTCATGAACTCCCTACGGGAGCATACGAGGTGATGGAACCCGTGTACGATGTACCTGGTATATACATGCCTGTCATCGCAGACCACCCCGGCCCACAACCAAGGAAACTTAAAGACGTCGAGCGTTCTTACCTCCGTCGCTGCTTCCGTGAATTTGCGTCGCCACTCTCCCAAGAAAAGGTTAAGTGGCTCCGTCAATGGCATACGCAGCCTAAGCCGAAGCATCTCCACCATCGGCGCACAGTCCGACAATACATACACGAAGCGGCTTCTCGCCTTGATTGAAAGGCAGAGTACTCGCTCCATGTATAGTGTGAAGCACTTTTCAAGCAAATTAAAATTAGCTTGAGATAGATGTTGCCACACTCTGTCTAAACTATACGCCAACTTTGGCAGAGTCTTTAACATAAACAAGCGCACTGCCGTACCGACGGACAGTCGCCGTATATCTCCGACCTCTTTGTAGAGAGCTGCCAGTGCCGAGTTAACACTGTTCTCGATGTGTGTAGTAAACGATGTTCCCCTGTAGTGAGTCCGGAGACCCAAGTATGGGAAAGAGTTTACAAACTCTAATGGCCTCCCGCAGCAACGAGTAACGTCGTTTGCAGCTAAACGCCCACCGCGACGAGACTTAATCGCCTTGGTTTTGCGTGAGTTTATTTCTAGCCCTTTTTTCATGAGATACGCCTCTACCATGGCGGTAATGCGCGAGATGGCACCAATGTTACGATGAGCAACAACGATGTCATCAGCACACATCACTACCACGGCATGTTGAAACTCTTGACGCACGTATTGAACAAGGTCGACCAGAAGCAGCGTGAACGAGATGCAGCTTAGTGGGTCCCCCTGAAGAGTTCCAACATTCTGCGTTAGCTCAAGCACGCCGCTCCTTCCCTCGACCAACAGTGTATCATCGTCGACAAAACTAGAAATTACTCGTAGAAGAGCTCCACCTATGCTAATGTGTCTAAAACAATCGATCGTAAGATCACGTGGCGCCTTGTCAAAGGCCTTGACGCAGTCAATGAAGACTGCATACAGGTGGCTTCCTGGATGAGACACCGCCCGTTCTACTTTGGATTGCAAAACGTGGATGGCGTCGCGGGTCCCCATGCCTTTTCTAAATCCGAACTGCTTGGGAGGCAGAGCATGGTTTGCTACATTTGTAATCCTTTCAATAATCCGCTTACAGAATATTTTCTTGAGCGTTCGCTCCGACGCCACTCCCCGGTACAGATATGGGTCACTTCTATCGTCGCCGTGTTTAGCCTTAAATAACAGAGAAAGCCTTCCAATGTGCCAAAATCTGGGCATTCGCCCTTCCTCCATAATTCTATTAAATAAATCACAGAGGATCCCCTTCAAGAGCGGCTCCAATTGCACCTAATGTTCGTAGTAGACCCGATATGGCCCACTACGTTTCCATCTAGGAAGGGATCGGATAACTCGGCATACTTCTTCTTCTTCAAAGGGAAGATTCATTGTGTGCTGTTCAAGTGTAAGTGGATACTCAACCTCTGCGGCCGAGTTTTTTACGTGAGGGTTGAATATGTATAATGATTTGTCAAGTGACGCTCTACCTGCTCGTCACTCAGTGAGTGCCGTATCCCCTTTCTGCTCGTTTAAGTAGACGGGCTTCCTCTTGACTCGCATGTTCGGCCTTATAGTCACGGCATAGTCCTATGTATGACTTTCTACGAGACGCGTAGTCCTGTCTTCGCCTTGCTTGGAGCTGTGGATCTGCTCGGGCTTTTGCTAGTCTCAGCAAGCAGAGTAGTTCTCTATGTCGGAGGTAACAAGTCCGTGTGAACCACATCCGGAATCTCCGCGGCTTGATTTTCTTCCACTTAACTGCTCTCTGCATTACTCCTTTGAGAGTCCGACAGCAGACATCTACATCACTTCCGGCCAATACACTCTCAATACCGACTGGAGGCGCGGCTAAATCGAGTTGACGGGTCGGCTTCATCTGTGAACGTTTCTGCTGTTCCTGCCCTAGAGCAGGCACGCGTACTACAGCTCGTACAGGTAGATGCTTTCTTGAAGCAAGTTCCACAACTTCAAAGCTCTGAAACTCATTACAATCAAGATTATGAAACAATAAGTCTATGGTACTCCTACCGCTATGGCAGACGTAGGTGAAGTCATTTCGTGCATTAGCACACATAAAACGCACATCATCCATAAGCTGCAGGAGAACTTCCCCTTTGTTATCGTTGGCTCCCTTATCTCTTCTGCAATTAAAGTCACCTCCAACGATTGTTGGAGCCTTAAGGTCAAGACCCGAGAGTCCCGCGAATACGACGTCTGTAACTTCTGCAGAATTAAATGTCGGAGGGAGATAAAACACGGCAACGTTAACATTTCCGGATGAAAGTGTCATATAGTATTCATATTTTTATATATCGCATAGGGCACAAATAGTTACGTAGATAGACAGAAAGTCCTTCTATTGGTCTGCCCAATCCCCCAACAGGCATGGCGGCCAACTGATGAAACCCTTGCATCTCATCGAAATGCACTTCTTCTCGCTGGAACGTCTCTACCAAGAGGGCGATGTCTATTTCTCGAAACAAATCATCTGGCATTAGATCCATTGCCCCTTTAAGACCTTTCCAGTTATACAATAGTATTCGTCGAGGTATGGTTGCCTCCGAACACACCTCTGTACCACTATCTAGTAATTTCGAAGGGTGAGGACCGTTTTTAGCCACAAAGCTTTGCATGACCATTTTCTCGAATGGAGCGGCGCCGTTCCAGCGACGGAAATACACACCCTTCATCCAGAAGTCCTCCTTGGAGCATCGCACGAAGTCCTTACTCTCAGGTACAACGCAAAATCCAGCCCATTTACCTTCTGTATGCAATTTATATTATGTATGCAAATATTGCATCAACTTTAACATCTTTGTCGGCCAGCCAGCCTCGCAGGTCCGCTGCCGACGTATCTGAAACTAGTCCTTCTACTCGAAGAGCTTTGATAATACGTTTGTTGATTTTTGCAAATACTTTACATACTTTTAAGTCACTATTTTCTTCTGCTGCACATTCCGCCCGGAGACGGTTGGCCGTTCTCCGTTTATATGTAACAAGAATGAACCCTTTCTCCTTGTCCTCTTCACTCTGCCTCTGCGGTACGTTGTTTTCATCCTTCTCCGCAAGTCGCATCTCAATCGCGCCGCTTCCAGCTGGAGTTGTTGTGCCGTTCGATCTCTCCTTCGCCTTCTTCCTCTTGGACGGCTTTGCATTACCATCATCTCCGCTCAATCACCGAATTGCTACCAGGGAGATAATGGAGGAACTGTAACTGTCATGTTAAAATTCTATACATCAGGAGGATTGCATAAAGTAAGCCATATCCATTGCAAAAATGTCCAGTAACGAACGCCCATCGAGAAACACCCCAAGTTAAACTTCAGTTGCTAGCAAATGACCACGAATTGCTTCAGAGACAATCGAAGAATTATAGAACACTAAGGTTTACCGAGCAAGATGGCTTAGTGGCAAAAGTGGCTTTTGCCTTGCATTCGGGAGGCCTGGGTTCGAGACCCAGACCGGCCACTCCTAAATTGGTTTTCATGGTTTCCAATTGAAACAAGGTGAATGGCGGAGTGGATGAAAATCGACCATGATCGAAAGAAAAAACGGGGAGCACAGATGCCTCAATAAAAAGAGATGGTGCATAACCATCTAACCTCCCCCCATTCACCTGACTGTTTTTTTTTCGACTACAACGGAATTGCCTTCCATTGCCGTCTAGTTCTACAGTCAATAATTAATACCACCGCGAATGTCTAAGAAGGTTGCGCAAGAACGTTCGACGCAAGAGGCATGAACTCTGGACACAAACTTGGATCCTCCACCATGACAAGGCACCGACGCACACATCGTTAGTGATTTTAATTTATTTGATGAACAAATTAAATTATGTATTTCCGCAACCTTCTAAATGTCAACAAAATAGAAAAATACGTTAAATGGGTTAGATAATATATATATATATATATATATATATATATATATATATATATACGGTGAAAAGTAAAAACCTGAGGTCCTGAACGGTCTGTTCAAGGCACTCGGTTAACTGCACTTAGTGAGAAATTTAGCACATACTTTAAACACCTCACAGGTACTGTGCAATACATAATTACGTGTCAACTCGGGTGTCAACCTTAGCGCAGATTTCGAGCGGCTGGGACGCACACCTGCCTTTCTGTAGTGTCATCATTTCAATCGTGGTACTTCGAACGCCAACCTGTTTACAATCGATGCTTCGAACGGTGCAACGGTTCTGAAACATCAGCTAATTTGCACCGCCAGTGTGTTTACATACAGTCTCTTTAAGTGCATATGTTGCACGAATACACAGGCAACGTGTATAAACATGCGGACGTGCAGGTCCGTACCCAGCGCATATGCGCTGGGTATATAAAGTGGGGTATATAAAGTGCGTTGCAAAAAATTAGCAACTAATGTTTTTGGTGATATGTTTGGTGATAACACTTGATTTATTTGAATGGCTTGAAATTTTAAGGGCATGATGTACACGACGAACCACGATGGTGTTAATTTCATTGCCCTCTCATCTCACTATCGGTTCATACAAAAAAAAAACGTGAAAAAACGGTTGCAAAATATCAGCAACAATAACATGCTAACAACACAGCTCTTGTTCGTTAAGGATAGTCGATACTATAGCTGGTCTAGCTAAATCAATCGTTCTATAGCTGCAAAATATTCTACAGCTCAGTCGTTGTTCCGAACTAACGACAAAGCTTATGTTTAAACTATGGCTTGTACAAAGCATCGGCAGGCGAAAATACAAGAATTGAGGCCTATGCTAAGCTCGGTCGTACAGTAACTGCTATAACAACCAGATTAGAACGGCACAAGAGCACCATCAGCAGGTGTTTACACTCTGGAGTAAACTAAAGGTGCAGACCTAACAGTGGCGTAAGCCAGTGTTACAGAACTAATGCGGAACGAGAACAAATATATATCGAGAATAATATGATACTCAGTTCGTATTTATTTCTCGATACTGGTCTTGCTCGCGTGGGTGGAGCTCACATTCTTTCTCACACACAGACGGTGGTGTCTGTTTACACAATGATATATATATATATATATATATATATATATATTATATATAATGTCACACACAGTTACTAATGCGCGGCCGTCCTGAATACGCTGATTCACACCTAGCCTACCTGCGCACTTATCTGTATCACGGCACCGCAACGGGCCGGCTCTGACTCACCCGGGGATGGCGCCCCTCGCACGTGGCGGAGAAGAAAGCGACGAGAGTCTCGAGTCGCGAGGCACGAGTCAAAGAGAGTTTTTAACGTACTTCCTGTTCGTCTGCTTAATTGTGTAGTTTGCTCTATCTGTCTTTCGTCTGTTCAATTGTGTGGCGCGCTCTGTCCGTCTGTGACAGCCAGTTTTGAGTATCCGAGATCGGCGTGGATCATACAGTTGGTTACTCACGACCAAATGTCTTCTTCCAGGATCAGGACCACTTTGGGAGTGCCAGTGCACCGATCCTTAGTGTACCGAGTGTTAAGTTCTGACAAAGACGTGCAATACGCGAAAAGGAAGCTTATGCCGTGAATGCAACCGAACACACACATTGTCGCACGGCGTGAATTTCCGCATAGATACCAAACTTAGTATAACGAATGGAAAAACATCGTCTTCTCGTATGAAAGTAAATTTAATCTCGATGGCCCTGTCGGCTGTCAGTTTTTTTTGAGGTTCTTGAGAGACAATCATAAGCGCTTAGTGCTTATTATTTCATATGAAAAAGACTTAAACGTGTTTGCAATTCATAAACAAGAGAAGAAATTGACAATAAACGAACTGAGCTTATTTTCAAGAGCAATGATTCAAAATAACTTCGACAACTTTTAATATATCAATGCTTACAATTGTCACGTTGAATTAACACAGGGAACTAATAATAAGGATCGTGCATTGTCAAGCAAAACACTCGACAGTTAAATGATTACATTTCATTGTTGAACGAATTATTACATTTATTTCACTCGTATTAAATATAAATATAACAAAGACACTTACACTGCTGTGAGTTGACTTCGGTATGCCATCCAAGAATGTCAGTGTGACAATCTTCCTATAAAAGCCAGGCAGCTTGTGTGCAAACGATGCATTTAGTATAAACGTGGTGATTCTCAGATGCAAGACCTGTCAGAACTATTGGCATGACTTACGGAAGAAATCTAAATAATTCTCGAAATGTGTGGCCGGTGATGGTTCTGTGAAATATTGGGGCGCGTTTGGATATTATGGGAAGTCTGATCTAGTCGTGATTGTGGGCCGAAACAATCATACCTCGGCTAGCACTATAGCCTTTTTCAAGAACAAGAAGTGCCGCTATTTGGCTGGCCGGAATTGAGTCCAGACCTGAATCCCATCGAAAATCTTTGGCGACATTTGGTGACGCAGATTTACGCAAATGGTCGACAATATGATCATTTGTCGGACCTTAAAGAAGTTGTTCAGCAAGCATGGACTGATATTCCACTTTCGTACATACAACAAACAGCTCATTAACTCCATGAGAAAGACTGAGTTTACGATTTGATTCAGAAGAAGGGAGGACCAAAAAACCGTCTATAGAATAGAAGTCGTATCAAATAAGTCATCACAGCCCTGCTAAGAATTGAATACTCCGTAACCGTGATTGTTGCTAATAGTTTGCAACACGATTTTTTCACACTCATTTCTCAATGTGTGTATGAACCAATTGTGAGATTGCAATTGCGAAATTAAGACCATACTACTCGTGTCGGTCGTCGTGTACATCATGCCCTCATTAAAATATCAACCTCGTTCAAATTCATCAATCAAGCCGAAATGATCACCAAAAAACATGAATTGCCAATTGTTTGCAACGCACTTTACTAACATAACTGCACACGGGCGCATTTATTGTTTATGTTTAGCAGGTGTAGCGTTAAGCGCGCATATAAGTGTGTTGCAAAAAATTAGCAACTCATGTTTTTTTGCGATAATTTCGGCTTGGTTTATTTGAATGGCTTGAAATTTTAAGCGCATGATGTACATGACGAAACATGAGTATAGTGTTGATTTCATTGCAATCTCAAAATCGGTTCATACAAAAAATAAAAAAGTGTGAAAAAACAGTGTTGCAAAATATTAGCAACAATAACATGCTAACAACACAGCTCTTGTTTGTAAAGGATAGTCGATACTACAGCTGATATTCGATCCCAGGGATCAAATGTCAGGAATATTGTCTAGCTAAATCAATCGTTATATAGCTGCAAAAGGAAGCTTATGCCGCGACTGCAACCAAAGCACATTGTCGCACGGCGTGAATTTTCGCATAGATACCAAACTTTGGATAACGAGTGGAAAAACATCGTCTTCTCGGATGAAAAGAAATTTAATCTCGATGGCCCTGACGGCTGTCAGTACTATTGGCACGACTTACGGAAGGAACCTAAATGGTTCTCGAAACGTGTGGCCGGTGGTGGCTCTGTGAAATATTGGGGCGCGTTTGGATATAATGGGAAGTCTGATCTAGTCGAGATTGTGGGCCGAAACAATTCTGACATGTACTAGCGCATTGTCGGTTCCCAGTTAGAAGCCCACTTAAGAAGAATTGGGGGACCTGACGCAGTTTTTCAACAAGACAACGCCACGTTTCATACCTCGGCTAGCACTATAGCCTTTTTTCAAGAACAAGGAGTGCCACTTTTTGACTGGCCGGCATTAAGTCCAGACCTGAATCCTATTGAAAATCTTTGGGGACATTTGGTAAAGCAGATCTACGCAAATGGTCGACAATATAATCATTTGTCGGACCTCAAAGAAGCTGTCCAGCAAGCATGGACTAATATTCCACTTTCGTACTTACAACAACTCATTAACTCCATGCAAGACCGAGTTTACGATTTGATTCAGAAGAAGGGACGAAAAACCCGTTTCTAGAATAAAATATGTAGTTTCAAATGAGTCATACAGCCCTGCTAAGAATCGAATACGCTGTAAGGCGCTATTGTTGCTAATATTTTGCAACACTGTTTTTTCACACTTTTTATTTTTTGTATGAACCGATGTTGAGATTGCAATGAAATCAACACTATACTCATGTTTCGTCATGTACATCATGCGCTTAAAATTTCGCGCCGAAATTATCACAAAAAAACATGAGTTGCTAATTTTTTGCAACACACTTTATATATATATATATATATATATATATGCATGTTGACGCATGTTCGTATGTGGGCGAACGTGTGTTTTTTGCATTGGTCCTCGTAACACGAATGGTTGCGTGTGCATGTGCTTTATTTACGCACACGCTTAAAGCTCTCATATTGTACGTATGTGTAGACACGTAGAAGAATAAATCCTCTCAGTTTAAATAGAAAAAAACCAATGAAACAAAACATCTATATGTATATATAGTAGTAGTAGTAGTAACAATGAACATTACTATTGTCGTTGTTGTTATTATTATTATTGATTAAAAAAGTGAATTAGTTGAAAATTATTATTATTATTATTATTATTATTAAAAAAGAAGGTATGGACTTGTTTAATAGTCTCAGAGACCCCAAGTGAAGGTCAACGGAAAAAACAGAATGACCAAAAGAACGAAATCTTAGAGAAGACAAAGGAAAGGAACAGACAAACAAACGATGAGCGGCGATGAATCAAAGGAGAGAACAAAACAACTCCGCAAGAACACTTCGGCAATAAAGCCCAATAAAACACGGACATGGGATTAGAGACTGATAAAAAGGTAGGAGACAACCTCAGCTACTCCGAGAACGCCAGGCGAAAGAGGACGATAGTTGGATCTCCAGAAAACCTACTACGGAAGGATAGAGGATAGACGAAAAAAGGTGAAGACTACGAAAACATCAGCTGAAGGTAGGACTCAAATGGAGGAACTGGACACAGAATATGAAGCTTTAAAAGCCTCCTGGATGTTGTCAGACAGCTCAAAGTACTAAAGGAAAAGCATGTTATTACCAAAGGGGACATTAGGGCTGCCATAACCAGGCTTGAATGTAAAGCTCCGTTGCTGCAGGCCGACGTCGAAGACAAGCTGGCGGCCCAAGCCGCCAATAAAAAAGATGGAGACACATCTCAAAATCACCGAAAATGGAATCGAAGGCAACATGTTCTTTGCAAATGCTCTGAGACAAGGAACAGGAATGGAAGTAGACATCAGGGAAGCGACGGGATCTACTCAAACTATAGTGCTGAGTAACAATAATCCTTTCACCACTCTAGAGAAGATTTCCAAGGGATTCAGCAGCTCGTTGGGTGGATGCAACTTTTAGGAGGCGTTATAGATGCGAGAAAAAGGGACACATACCAAGGGAAACTGACTTCTTGTGCTACGTGTGCAACGTAAAAGATCAAAAACCGCGAATTGTTTTTGATCCGCAGTACGCTAAACTCCCAAGAAAAAGAACTAAGCCGCAATAGCGGAGGCAGAGGAGAAGGAAGCCAAGGCCCGTGAACTAAGGGCGAAAAAGAAAGAAGATGAGAAAGCGGCCATGAAGCAAAGAAAGCAAGTTCAAAGAGTCAAGCGTACATCAGATGGCTGGTCACGAAAAGGCTCCAGAATGGCGGCCCGTTTCCAGCATCCCCAAAACAAAGAAACAAACTCTTTACAACAACAATAACCAAAACGACCAATGAATACAAGTAAACTGCAATAGGAGTAGACACGCACATAATATGGTCAAAGAGGTAGCCGCAAAAAGAGTCGCCAAGCCAGTAGCGGTGAGCAAACCAAATCAAGCGATAGCAACAAACAAAAAGGAATGGCTTTTAGATCACACCAAGAGTGCCGTAATTATAAACACCGGTTCTGTGCAAATCATAAGACAAGAAAGCGGGTACGGGCTTGTATGGGTGGAACCGCTAGAAGGATGGAGGCTGTACTCTTGTTACAGCAGCCCCAACGGCAGTCTGAATGATTTCGAGAACCCAATAAGCGAGAAAGAAGCCTCAATAAATGAAGCCTCAAACGGAAATAGCGTAGTGGTGTCAGGCGAGTTTAATGCAGCGTCGGAAACATGGGGGTCGTGGCGGACGGACAAGAGAGGGAGCACCTTGATTGAATGGGCAACCAGCCTGGACCTGTATATACAAATCGATGGCAAAGACTCGACTTTTTACAGGGCCAGATATTAGTCAACGGTTGTCCTAACACTAGGCAACGATGCAGTGAAACAGGAAGAAAACCTCAGCGATCACTACCGTTTTGAGTTTACACTAGAACTGCAGCAAAAAACGCTGCCTATTAGAAGTAGGATGCACTACAGGACCGATGACGAAGAGGTCTTTAAGAGGGAACTCAAAAAGGCAATCGTCAAACCCCACCCCAGAAGAACCGCACACCGAATTATACCGGCTGAATTTAATACATGTGGTAGTTCTATATAAAATAATGTCTTACATGCTAAACAATCAAGAGTGCCGCATGACACCGACCAAAAGCTGTTTGTGTAACGACATACGCTCATGATGACAGCTACGGCGTCCCATAGACTAAATCAAATCGAGTCGCGATTGCAAGCGTCTTGAAAAATGATACAAACGCAGCCGTTGTAGTTGGGATGCCTGTAAAATTGGATGGATGGGTTTTTATTCGCTTGACATGTATATCTAACTATACATATCACGATTTTATACGAATGGCAGGGCGACAGCATGGGCGTACACGTCTAGAGATCTAGGGTTTCGCAAACAGTGATTGTAGTTTCATTATAGTTTTCACACCCAATAGTAGTCGCTAAGTCTTGGAGGGTGTCGCCGCAGGTAACGCACGGACCAAAGCATGCAGCGTTGCCATAGCAACTAGACCAATCAATGATCGCGTGTTTAAGGTAAGTAAGGTTGTTGGCATAGCCGTTACCGTCGCTACTCTCCGCATTTTTAAGGATTGACCCCAATGGTTGCTGAGAACAAAAGAAGGAACTCGAAAAACAGTTTTCGAGTAGGTGTCACACGCTTCCTACAGCTCGCTCAGAACATATACATCGTTTTCTTCTTTTGGCCGCGTGGTCTCCCTCTCGTGGGCAAGACACGGTCTTAAAGTAGGGCAGCTCTATTAGGTCATTTACAACAGAAGACTATTAAGTGCAGCAAAACTCCAGGCAATACTGAAGCCTTGGGGCCTCCGACTACATGGCAATGTAGATAAGTATGATGGAACAGTCTCTTGCACACTGCGGCTCCCTCATCTATAGGTAATACCTCCGTAAGCTCTCGTAGTGGGTAGCGCAACAGATAAAAGGGGCAAATAAGCGGTAATACGCAGATCTCATGTCTTGGGACGCCTGCTGCCTTGGCTTAATATGCACAACGAGATGGGAGCAGCCACATGAAAGCAGACCTCCGAGCGAGAGTGGATCATAATATGTATTCGCTGCTGCTCTTCGCAGCGGTGAGCCCCCTGCTATGGAGTGGGTCAAGCCACCCTTCAGGGGGGGGGGGGGGGGGTGAGTATATTCTCGGGTGTAAGGCGAAGTCGCGAGGTGATCGCGTCTAATTGTCGAATAGGAGTAGTGTGGTACACCCTTGCCAAACCTCGATAAGGGGGAGGGAGGGGACCTGCTGACGGCCTGTCAGTTCGGGCTGGCAGCGCTCTTGCCATATGCCAACGCGTAGCCTCCCTTGGCGGCGGGAGTGTAAATATTTCTCTCTTTTACTACACAGTGGGCTATCATACCAGTGAAACAGCAAAATGTATTTGGGGGCTGACTAGCACTGAGTAGAAGCAGTGACGGGGACCTGTGCAAAGAATATGTATGTATATGCATATATAGCGTCATCCTCTTTGATGTTTAGGTGAAACATTTGAGTCGATTTTTCTATAGTCGACAGTGTAGGAAAAAGCGAGCACAACAAGTTCGTGTGGACCACAATGTGCCCAAGTCGTGCCCAAAAATCAGGTTGCATCGTGCGAAAGCTGTGATTGATAAAAACTCAAAAATAGCAGAGGCATTTTTAGATGGATCTTTGGGCTTAGATGACATAACAACTGAATGACTACCTAGAACTCACCAAAAAAACTAGCCGATAGGTACCTCGTCATTTGGCATTAAACAAAAGAGGGAGGTCGGCCACTCCCTGGTTAGAGTCAAATTTTCTGATAAAATTCGTTTAGAGCCGGCTCTTTGTGTTTGTCTCGAAAGTTTACACGTTGATAACCCTCGACTTCTATCATAGGGCTCGCAGTAGTCAGGTAACGTGGCGGCGTGGTCTAGGGGACTGCTAGTGCGCTAGTCATGGTTGTCATCTACCGGGGTGTCGCCGGTTCGATCCCTGTTGTTGGTCATATTTTCTTTTTTTGAGCGATACTTATTAAAAATAGATGATAAACCATACCGCTGAGAGTCAGCGGCCATGCTGCCACAAGGACTGTTGGGGAAACCCTAGATATCTTAACATGTCCGACCCTCGGTGCATTGAAGATATACCTCAGGTTAAATGCCAAGCCCGTAGGGGACGGAGGATAGTCTAGAATCAAAAACAACCTCTTTATTTCTTAATTAAAAAGTGTTTTAATTCTAGTAGTCAGGTATTGGAGCCACTCCGCCCGCATAAGTGAAGCTGTGGTAAGGTCATCTGGTAAGGTAATGATTATAATTTTATTTCCTAGGAGTAAAATTAGTGAAAATGACAATGGTCAAGCTAAAAGTCGATAGAACAGGGACAAGCGGTTGTTATACTGCTGTTATTCTTATGCGACGCTTTAGATGACTTAGTTCAAGTAAACTGGACCGTTAACTGACCCGCCATTTTAGCCGATGACTACAACCAACCTGAAATAGCCTGGACCGCAGGGGGTTTAAACTTCTCTACGCAAACTAAGGAGCACATCTTCAGCTCTTTCTGCTGTTCTGCTAGATTTATGCAACTAGTTACGGTTCCCACACGTTGACAGAATATACTGGATCTGCTACTTACGCATAATGATTACTCATATTACTGTGGGTGAATCTCCAGCATAGTCCGACCATCTGGCCGTATCATTCAAACTCCCGCCAAAAAACAAGAGCGTAATAAGGGTCCATCTTTCATGCAATTGGTGGCAACTAGAGCTGCGACCCTGGTTACCAGCAATTGGCGTCTCCTTTTTACGCAATGCCAATCAGTGGAAGCTCAATACTCTTCTGCTCTAAATATCATGTATGGCCTTGTAGCAGAATATACTCCTAAGGTCCAACGATTATCCCCACTATAGGATTCTATAGACAGAGCTGTACTCTTCTCTCGAAGCGACGCACGCCTTTCGCGTAATTTGGCACGTACAGCATTGCGTTGTCGGCGCTTAGGGGAAACTAATCTGGATCCCCGCGATGCACGGGACTTCATTCGACATGCAGGCTGACGTCTTATGCTACAGTCCGGGGTAGCGCCATTTATGCATAAAAAACGCACCGCAGTCAAAGACGATCACAAGACTGAGGTTCTGCTGAGCTACTTCAAAAGTGTCTACACACAATTCCAGAAGGTTTCCACCGGGAGAATCAAGCAAACGGCCCACATGTTCAACGGCATTGAATTCTATCCCGTTACTGTCCCCGAAAAACTTCGAAATCTGCGACGCAAAAGCACCTATACGCCCGAAAGGCTACTACCCATTGCATTTAAAGAACTAGCCGAGTTTTTAGCGGAGCCGCTGGCGTTAAAATTCGCTTGTTCCTTCGGAAATGGCGAAGTTTCCACCGATTTCCGTAAACCCATTGTCATATCTGTGCACAAAAAGGGCTCTAGATTACCGACCTATTGCCCAGTGCGCTATCCCCTGCTTAATTATAGAGAAAATAGTTCTTGATTGCATCTATAATTTCTTATTCTCCAAGCAAGTTTTAGACAATTAGCAACACGAAGGTGGAATCGCTAGGCATCCGACGTGGGGTTCGAAATTGGTGTTAAGCCTATCTCACTGATAGGAGCTTTAATGTCAGGGTAAAAAGTGCTATATTCCATGCCGCAAAGGTTTCTGTCTAGGGCAGCTCTCGTATGCAATCTTTCCTTAGGACCTCAAACTTGTCCCTGGCAAACTTCATATGATTTACAAGATCTATGCCGACGACTTAAATATCTACGTTGAAGTCAAAGCCAACAAAGACAAGGTCGAGTTGCAGTAGGCAATTGATTTCGTGCTACTACGGGCCCACTTAATAAATAGAATGGAAGAAATATCCACTTCTAAGTGTGCCGTGCTGAAAAAAATTAAGGGCGACACAGCATATTTTGAGAACGGCCATAGTATACCCGAAGTATCAACCCACAAAGACCTAGGTGTTACATTCGATTGTTACTAAATTAAGTATACAACTCAAATTGCCAAAGTTGTAGAATCTGCGTCTCGCCTGTGCACTCTCATCATCACAGCGTTTGTCGGGCATGATCCAGCAATGTACATAAAACTGTATAATACGCTTGTCGTACCAGAGTGGACCTACTGCTCACACGTGTGGGCACTTTTCTATAGGAAAGATGTAGAACTGCTTCAAGGAGTGCAAGATCAATTTGTCAAACGCGTCGCATGGCGCTGCAATGTAAGACGTGCGAGCTTCGTACGTCCCAACGTGAGCGAGTACCAGATACGAGTTGATGTGAAACGTTTTAAACAACCAATGCGGAGTAATAGCATTATTACCTTTTTCACACCACGTCCAAATAATCTTTGTAGTGGTGTGTCAATTACTCCACCGGAAGTTGGTAATGTCGAAATGGTGAATAATGCGTACGCATTGATTTTCCACTACGACAGCGTGCCTGCCCGCCGGGCTGAAATAATCGAAACTTTTCTCGCCGCTTAGAGTCACGCTGAATGAAGCACCTAGCTTATCCATCCGTCTCGGAATCGTGAGGTTTCTTCATCTTTCTAAAAAATGTGAAACATTTGAGAGGAAAGCGTTTTGATTAACGCGAACTGGTTCCTGAATATATCAAGCTAGCATTAGCAAACATTGAAAAGCTCGATTTGGAGGTGAATGGCTTTGATTTGTGATGGATTCACATCCTCAGAATGTGTATATACATTAGTGGAGCTTACGTCTAAAGAATAATCATTATTTGTTACACATTCTAAAAATACTAAAAACATTATACTTGTATTATATCATACAAAATAATATTTATCAACCCGACTTTACGTCTGAGGTAACCAATAAACGACACCGTTTTGGTAACGTATATTTTGACAAACTAGAATTGAATTAGAACTGAAAACTAGCACAACAAAGCGTTGCTCTTCTCGTTTTTAATTTATTCATTTTGTTTTTATTTTCTTTTATTCATCTTCGGAGCTCCCTTATTGGCACATTTTAGTGCGAACAAATGCTTTGTCGTACGTTAGCTTCTGTGCTCCACCGTTTATCACTCGCATATTATATCGCTACTCTATAATATAATATTATTTATAATATATATATATATATATATATATATATATATATATATATATATATATATATATTTAGGGGAGCACTGCCGAGTGTGCAAACGTATTGTAAATTAATTATAAGTATATATTAATAATATATATATATATATATACAACCTTGTGTGACGGCTCTTTAATCGTGACCAAGCAACTTTTTTGGTGAGCAACTAGGCTAGAAACGATCTGACGGTTGATTACTAATATCATTGGGTGCATTTGTGGAATAGACATATCGTGCTTTCGGCGGATAGCGTCTTTATCATCTACCAGACAAAAAGATCTTCTAATGGCAACCCGCTCGAGACAATTCTACTCTTCTCAGGTATCTAATATCGCTGATAGCGTCGGTCCAGATCTCTCATATATCACGCGTATGGTTTCATCTCGTTCTCAATCTCTCCCTCGATAGATATATATATATATATATATATATTTAAGGCGAGCACTGCCGATTGTGCAAACGTGAAAAGAAATATATATATATATATATATATTTATTTAAGGCGAGCACTGCCGATTGTGCAAACGTGAAAAGAAATATATATATATATACATATATGATTATTTCCGATCTGGCCTATGACATTCATGTTTGCACGCGTTTGTAGCCATTCTTGAAACAAAATAAAGTTATTCACATGTCTACGCATGAAATACGCAATTTTTAGGCATTTGAATTGGCACACACCCCTCGTGCTCGTGCTTATCTGGACAACAGGGTATGAAACCAGTTGATTTATACTTGGAAGTTCGTTAAATTTAATTCGTGTCAGTGCCACACAAAAACCGGTTTGTGGTCTTAGTCTTTGGCCGCTCATATAGTCTTGGTTAGCAGTTGTTATCTTGACTAGTTATATTCCACTCGGTTAAAATCTCTCGAAAACATAAGTAATACGGTATTGATATAACCATGTCCGCTATTTTGAGTCCATGTCCAATAGTAAAAAACGTTGTGTAAGTGTAATACCTGTACAACAAAAAAAACATGCTTTTGGAGCGCATACGATATTCTACTATAATGGATATTTGTAAATTTAGTCTGCAGTGCACTGTGAGTTCTGTCATTGTACACTATGTGATTTCAGTCGTTGCTTCGATCAAAATCGAATCTATTCTTGTGTGTGCAAATTTAGGTATAGGCAGCCAAAAACAGCAGAACGATCGCCTTTGCAAAATGATGTAGAAGCAATTTGAGTGAGGCAACTAACTATACAACCGTTTATGATTCCGTAGTTCATCATATGATTCTGTGAGAGCAGCCGGGACCATACCGATAAGTGCCTTGTCCTCCGTCTATAGGTATTAGCTCATAACAATCCATTGGTGTGGCGAGTTGGAAACCGCGCAACCTACACCACCTCCAACGATGTTTGAACGCCTCGCAACGCTGGCGCAAAGTACGACCATGCTACCGATAAACGAATAACGTGTAACCAATGTTGAATATCTTCTGCACAAAACGTGTTGGAGACCGCACCGCAAGTGAAAGCCTGAACGTGCTACGTCTAGAGAGTATGGTGGGTGCTCAATTAGTTCCTAGCCTAGGTCGCATAGTATTGAGGACGGGTGTTTAAGGTTGTATTGCATGGGTGTTCACGTGTTGTGCTGGCGAAAAGTGAACGTCGTTTTGTGTTCATAATCTGTGCACGCGTTTGGCTCAGTTCTTCTTAAACTCGAAATTTGCCGCACCAAAGATTTCGTGTTGATCGTCTGCCGCCTTCTCGTAGGATCAAAGTGAAAGATGCCCCTGACGTCCCGTTAACGACACCCCTCCTGGCCACTTCGTTTGAGTGTGCGTTTTGTTTGGGTGTTCTCTGAGTCTGTTTGTACCCTCGGAGCAGAATGTTTGCCTGCTTACGTTCTTGTAAAAAACGACAGCTTTTTCATCGCAGGTTATGATTCAAGAAGACTGCTTGGCGATGCCTATTGGGAAAAAAGTACAAACGCTTATGGGTGTCTGTGTTTTTCTTCGCGCAGACGCTTCTGTTGATGCTACTTCGTTTGTGAGAAACCCAGGCACACATTATTCCAAGTTTTGAGCGTTCAAGCAATGGTTGCTTAATCAGCTTTAACTTCTTCGTCGGATATCATTCCAATCCTCGCACAATACATTCATAAACCTTCAAGTATTGCTAGAGCTGAAGTTCTGACTCTGACTCGTCGTTCTATTGCATCTTTTGCATCTGCTGCACATGCTCGATGGATTTAGGTTGAATGTCGTCTACGTACCGTGGAACCCATGAGAAAAACCCATGTCTTGCGGCACCTCCTCGTGACTGACTCGTGGGGTTCAACTTCTTATGCCTGAGAACATTGTGCTTTAAAACCGTGATTTACCGCGGTCGGCCTGCCGTTGGTCAACAGACAGATTGTTGTAATCTCACGCAAACCGATCGTATCGAGCTCGTTGGTGGGCTGTGTCTGTCAAATGTGAACGACCTACAAAGGGCCTGTAGGGCCGAACATTTTTGTTGAATGAAGTCTTTGCTTCTAGCACGCGCGCTAGCAACTACTTGCAAATCACGACGAAGCTATTGCGTTAAATACACTTTGTTAAGCCAGCGATCTCGCAAAACTTTGAATAAGGTTGAACGATCCATGGTCAAGGCAATTGAAGGCAGACGCCACGTCCAGGAACACACCCAAACAGGGTCCATTTTTATCGAGTCAACCACATGCTGCCACAGATGTGCTAGGGCTAAGTCTGTCGATCGGTTTTTACGAAAGCCAGAATGGTCTGATGAGCGAAAGTAAATGTCCTTTAAATAACGAGTTAGGCTCAGTAACACTAACTTGTCAAAGATCTTTGAAATATAGTCAACAACTGAGATTGGACGGTAGCTGGACGCAAGACACCTATCTCCTTTACCCTTGTATAATGGGATTACGTTGGTAGATCTCATCTAGAAAAGTAGCCGTGTTGAAAAGAGATGTTAATTATTCTTGCCAAAGGAGCTGCAATAACGGAGGAAGCTAACTTTAACAATTTTGCCCGAACGCCCGTGATTCCACAAGATCAGCTAGCATTCAAGTTCCTTATTACACTCTCAATATCAGAGGCCTGTACCCGAGGCAACGAAAATGATTTGGTCTCCTTTGGCCATAGTTCGTCAAGGTGGTGCCCATCAGTACACGGATTTAGCAAGTTTATAATTTCATATCCAACCGTACCGAAATGTAGGTTTACTTCGTCGGCAATCGACCTTGGCTCACTAATCGTGTGACCCGTGCTGGAAGTTAAGACTGATGGAAGCTCTGCCTTAGAAAGCTCTCTACCACAGGCTTTGTTAATATATTTCCACAAACGCCGCGAGTCCGATTTAATGTTATTAAACCGATTTTTATAGAAAGCCTCTCTGACAAGGCAAATAGCGCGTAAATAACACTTTCGAGCGCACGAGTATGCCCTTCTTGTCTCAGGCGTCAAGTGCTTACGATACCTTCGATAAAGCTTGTGTGCTTCAACTGACAAAGCCCCGGGGAAAAAGAGAATGTGTGGCTGTTTCGAGAAGAGCCAGGACTGTCCAGACTAATCTTAAGAATGCTTTGTTATAAATCTTGTCTACAATAGCCCGAAGCACTTCGAAAGCTGAATCTACATCTAAAGCTTCAAAGACGTTGATCCTGGAGGCCCGCCGTACCAATTCAAGAAATACACCAATGCTGCGCTGATCATGCCGCCTATGCAAAATGGGTATGTCCCTTTCAGGTACAACCGAAACGGGTTGACCGTTGTTGACAGAGATAATGATCGGATAGTGATCTGAAAACTATGGGGTCTCTAACAAAGCTGCCCTTGATAGAACTAAAAACAGAACAACTAGCTATAGCAATATAATCTATGCAGGTTGCTAAGCTGGGTCGGGTTTCCCTATCTATTGTGTGAGCAAACCTCCTCGCCATAAAAAAAGATGGATATTTCATAGGATATATTTCATATCGGGACTACCAAGAGATCGAAAGGAGAGTACTGCAGAAATGTTTTTTACAAAAATTCCGATTCCCCCTTCAGGACGATCATTTCTGCAGACAGTGATAAAATGTTATAGCCCCTAATTCCGTGAGTAGGACAGTCCGAGTCTTTTAGCCAAGTTTCACTCATGGAAACGACATTAAAAACCAGAGCCTTCCCGAATCATAGGGTTAGCAATTGATTCAAGCTGCCCCTGCTTTAGCAGACCACCAGTAGCGGCATTAATATGGATGGCTGCGAACGAATTAACATCTAAGCGAATGTCATCCCAGAGCAAACACTTTCTGATATTCCCCAGAGACTGCGGAGCAATGTAATTAAAATTCATGAGTTATATAGAACAAATGAGTTTACTACTTTAGCTTCAGAAGAGCATCTAACATCGGTGTTAAGAGATCTACGAGCTATTGAAGGCATTGCGCAGCTTTTGGACTAAAAACTTTATGATATCTTTGAAAAGCGCAATCACGGTTGTCAAGAACTTATCGCTGCTTACAACTTTCTTTATAAGAGACTTTTTGGGTTTCTTCGTTGAGCGCGAACGATCTGAAGCTTCAAGCTTGGGAACCGGTTTGGGAGTGTTCTTTGGAATAGTTGTAGCGCCGGGTAAGTTCACCCGTAGCTCGGATCCCGAAGCCGAGTCGACCACTACTGATCTCACCACGGCCGCATATGATCAACGAGAAGTTTGAGTCATCTTGCGGACTTTTTGTAACAGGACCCGTTGCCTCCAGTGGCACAGATTCGATCACTTTGACTGAGACGAGTGACCATTGGAGATTCCACAGTCACTTGATGTACTAATCTAGAATCCATCAATACTTTGCGTTTATCGGTCTCGTAGGCACGCACTAGACACGCCGATTAGAGGAACGAGTGCGCTCCTTTACAATAAACGCACTTCGCTTCACTCTTACAGTTAACGGCAAGATGCCCTTTCTGCCCACAGTGCCGACAAGCAGGCTCCTTCCGACAGTTTGCCATCATATGTCCAAACCTCAGATAGCGGTAGCAAGAGAGTGGGGTACCAGCTGACATCAATCACTACCTTATACGGGCGGAAAGCTAGAAGGACCTCAGCAGTAGTGGTTTCGGTTTCGTACGAAGTGGATTCGTGTTTGACTTAGCGGCCGGATAAAGTTACAATATCCAAGTACGGAATTGATGTTTTCAACCCGGCATTTCGACCCTGCGATGGCAACGTGGTGTGGTGCATACCTAGGTGTATTCCGTTCAAAGTTTTTCGACGAAATAACAGGAATTACTGGCCTCGTTAGTTTATCTTATCTCTACGATGTTCACCCTGTCACAAGAACAGCAGATCCGATTTGTTACGGGGCATGCCCACCAGTGTGTAGTGGTGTTGTTATTGTTGAGCGGTCAGTCAGCGCCACAGTCGTCACCAACATTCGAGCGGCCGTATTAGCACCGTTACGGGTGCTGGAGAAGTGAACATCTTTAATATTGCCGTTATCTATTCGGCGGTCATTGTAGCCGGACTGTCATAAACAGCTAGTGACTGATATTCGTGCGCGGACTGCCAGGCAGTGGACGTAGCCTAGTGGTACCGTCTCTGTATCGAAACCGGGTTTAAATCCCGGCTGCAACGTTGTGTTTGTATTTTTTTTTATATATTTGTTGTTGGTCAATCAGACCAGCAAAACAAGCATCGTTTCCAAGTAGAGAGATGATGAGCAACATACCGCTCCGGAAAAAACCGGACAAGACCAACACGTAGGATTCTGAAGCTGTCCCTGAGCATGAAGTAGCCCGCTTACCGAACCAGGTGGAGCAGACAAGCACGGCTGCCAAACTAGACGAGGAGAACAAAAATGACGGGCATCTTGACGAAATCAGTCAGATTTTCGAGGACCTGTGTGCGTTTATTAAAACAGCCAGGTGCCTACATCTACTTATCCAGGCGATGGCGGATAAACTCCGAGCCGCTGTGAAGGAGGCCCGCAGAAAATGTCGGGCAGCTCGACACGCTACTTCTCAAACCGCTCAACTGGAAGCACAAAGAGACGTAGACCGTATCAGCGGCCTCATAACGGGCACCAAGACGACGAGAACATCACGAGTCTCATCAACCAGGATTGGCCGGACCAGGTGAACGAAAGGGTCTCTGTGCTCAAGGCAAGCATTCTGAGGAATCACCCACTTAGAATCCTAATAACCAACGAAGACGACTCATCGGACAGCGTAACCTGAAGGAATATGGCCTCCCATCTCCGGGGAGGCCGCCCCTGCGTTGGGCAAAGTGTTTACGCGCCAGGTACAGGAATCCGGCGATGACGGACAGCTGTAAACGCGTGCGTTAATCGCTCTTTGGTACTCGACCAGTTTGCGTCTAAGACCTCCCTACTACGCAATTAGTTAAAACTTGCCAAGTCTTAGCCAGGCCATCCCACATCCAGGGGGAGTGGGATGTCCTGGCGGAGGGGGACCCAGGTGCCAGTCTTCGCAAGCTGGTCCCTAACATCAAGGACTGGCTGTACCGGCCCGGTGGGGAGCTCACCTTCCACACCACCTAGATTTTAACGGGGCACGGCGACTTTCAGTCGTACCTATTCAGGATCGGGAAGGCCCCCAGCCCCACGTGCGTCCACTGCGGCAATGGACTCGAGGACACTCCAGAGCACACAGCTCTGGCGTGTCCCGTATGGGCGGAACAGCGTCACCACTTGAGGACTCTAATGAATACGCACATTTTAATCTACGCGACGTCGTTCTGAAGATGACAGAATCCCTGGAACACTGGAACTTGACAACAGCGGTTTTTAACAAGATTTTACAAGCTAAGACATCGGCCAACAAGCTGCGACTCTTGCGATTCCCTGCGGCTCCCCGCAGTGGTGTCCGTGTGTGCAACCGCATTTTCCAGTAAGTCCTCTTAAAAAAAAGGTCCGATTAAGTCCGCTCAAAGCAAGCATCTAGTCGGTGCACCAAAGCGTGCTACCAGCTCCACAACCTCCATCGTAATCAAGAAAACTAGGTCAGGGTCTTATGCAGACACGCTGAAAGACCTCGGCTCTAAGGTATACCGAGAGCAATTTAATGCTAAATTGCACAGGTTCAGCAACTGTCAAGTGGGGATGTGCGACTTTTAGTTACAGAGGGACCAGACGGGGGGACTACCTCTTTTTTTGAAGCTCTCAAGAACGCCGGAGGAGCAGACTTTTCGTTGGACCGTTCCTCTCTGAAACGAGTGATTGTCCGGTACCTCGTCGAGGGCACCTCGCGAAATCATTCCCGCGATCGACACCATTAGTTTTTGCCCTGAATGCCCAAGACTGAGTCAATCTTCACTGCCTTCTTTGCTTCATCTGCAGTATTAAACCACAAGTTAATAAAACCAGCCTTGGATTTAGGTTCGGCTGAGGGAAATAACTTTTAAATTATACGGCAATGCGAGTCGTAAATGCAGAGTAATTATCATCATCAGACAAATCATTCTAGGTCAGTTATGCATGCGCTCAATCACGACATGCTCTCCGAAAAATCTTAATTATCCCGCAACCACGAAATGCACTGGTCTTAATGCCCGACGTAGGAGCACAAAATGTGCAATTACAAGACCATTCCCCCTATACAGAAACTAAACACATTGTCGTATTTGCGAAAAAATTCTGCTTCCCCTGAAAACTGGTCGTCTTGCTCATAGAGTAACAGCGAAGACTTTTATCGACATTTGGGGTCTCGGATTACTTTGAATTATAGGATCTCTATATTTGACTAACTGCAACTACACCGTGAAAAAAATTATAAAATCACTAGCAGTATGCATGTTTTAGCGACTGAATGAAGCAGAATAATGACATTTGGGCTCATTTCACGGCTCGGCATAAACAAAGGCAGACCTCCTATCAGAAGTGTTTTTTCTTTGTTGAAACGATAGGCTTTGGCTGAGTCCTCATGAGTGACGAAAAGGCTAATATAAAGGCTTATAAGGACATCGGCCTCTCTAATTGCGAAATTTTTCGTCGATTGGGGCGTTGTCTTCAAGTAGTAAATAACGTTGTTAATTTAGGTAGAAATTATGCCGTGAAAAAAGTTTCGGGCGTCCAAATGCCATTTTAAAACAAAGCAAGCTGTAATTCTAAAGAAAGCGTCTAATTCTGCGCCCTCGGTAAGGGCAATTGCGGCGGCCGACGTGCAAACGAATGTGCAAAATGTGTAAAACCTCCTCAGGAAGGCACATTGGTTCACAAGAAAAAAACACAAGGAAAAACAACGATAAACCGCTGACCGACGAAAGCTTATTTTGACTTCGCCGACGATACGATGTCATGGACCACTGAGTGACACAGAGTGCTCTTTCGGATGCATAAAGTTTAACTTTGATGAACCGGATCAAATGTAACGATTATTTGCACGATGTCCGCAAGGAAGAACGAATTTTGTCAAAACGTCGCTTAGGTGGCGGTGTAGTGGTGATACAAAGTCGTCGATTGTGTTCTTTGACGGTCGTGTTTATTCGACGCGCTAGAGGTATTTACTAAAAGAGCAATTGGTGCATTTTGAGCTGATGGGAGGGCCAGACTTCGCATTTCAACACGATAACGCCCCGATTTACACCGCCAGGCTGATCGGAGGCTGGTTCGACCAGCATTGAGGTCCTACGCTGACCTGCAGTCTTACCTGATCTTAATATTATCCAGAATGCGTGGAGTTGGCTCGCACGATAAGTTTACACTGGCGAAAATCAATTTTCAAGGCTTGGGACGACCTCTTGCAGGCCGTCATCCAACATTTGTTCAACACTATACCAAACCGTTGCTGGGTGCCGTGAAATGAACCCAAATGCCGCTAATCTCCTTAATTCACTCGTTAAGACATGTATCTTGCTAGTGGAATTATAATTATTTTTGCGGTGTAGCTGTGCCAAATGTTGAAACCTCGTGGTTCAAAAATGGGTGGCCCTATATATATATATATATATATATATATATACTAGAACGCGTTTTTTGCACAATTCTCCGGCGCGCTATCTATAACAATTGAGCGGATATGTGTCAAATATCCTCTGTCATGGATTCGAGTAAAGAGCTGTGCAGCGACTCAAGTCAGGCCTCAGCAGCGACAGCAAATTAGGCCAAAAAGTGACCGTTTACGATCGTACATACGCAGCCTATCTCATGTGGTTATTACTGGATAAATTTAATTTGAAAACGTGACTCCAGATATTGGTCTTTTTGGCGCTTTGACAGTCACTTCTCTGTGCAAAAGGTTCCTCATAAAAAAATTATTTACCATTCAACTAGTCACTTTTGTCGTCTTCCAAACAACTTTTGCCCCTGTTGTAGTATATTAAACGTATTATATGTGTAGTGTCAGGTAGAGTTCAAGTTACACCGGAGACATGAAATGACCACACCGATAATAAACCGACTCTCTCGCTTATTGGATGCCCATATACTGAAACAAGCACTACAAATGGCCTACGGCACAAATGACATAAACTATATTAAAAGAACGATTAAGTGGTGTAAAACCATGGCTGCAAAACCAAAGAACGTGACCTGCAGAGACACAAATCGTGGTTTGACAAAAAGTGTCGACAAATAAAGAAAGTGATCTGTCTGTATAAACCCACAACGTTAACTGAACTGAACTCCGTCAACTGGTGGAATGAAAACGAATATTTAGAAGTACGACGAACGAAAAGAGACGGCATTACGAGGAACAACAACGCATTAGGCTAATTTCGGAAAGCGTGCGGAAACCATGGCTACTTCTTCCAAGGAGACCAGTGCCTTCAAACCAATTGATAAATGACGAAGAGTGGGTAGCCCACTTTACAAATCTAATAACAAGAGACGTCATATTGCCAGATTAGGACCTTCTAGAAGAAATTGTTGATTTTACTGAGGACGAAGTCAAAGCCGCAATTATATCGAAGCAAAACGGGAAATCAGCAGGACCTGATTGTATTCTCAATGAACACCTGAAGTCTAATATTGCCGCTTTATGCCCGATTGTGACAAAACGATACAATGAATGTGTTCGACAAGACAAAATTCCGGATGAGTGGCGAAAATTCTATTTACAGCCTATATTTACGAAAGAGGGATGCAACTGAGCCAAATAATTATAGGGGCATAGCCCTTACAAGCGTCCTTTACCAGATATTAACGTCGCTCATCGTTAGTCGATTACACCCTTACGTACGAGACAAAATTCCAGCAAAAAATACGGTTTTTTAAAGAGGCGATCGACGTCAGATGCATGAAAATTTGTTTCAAACCATGTATTACAACGCCTCTCTACCAAAAAAAACATACGCTGCGTTTATAGATGTTCTAACTGCTTTCGATTGCCTGCCAAGGTACCGCCAAGGTATATATATTTATATAACATGTTCACATAGATAGAAATGGGTCTGTTATGTTAACCCGCTTTGCAAACGTGTTAACATAACAGACCCCCTTTTTAATCTCGTTCATAATATATAAGCGCACAATATAATTTGGTTAAAAGACGGCGACCACTATGTACAAACGCCCGTAACACAAACTATCGGGGTAGCCCAGGGAGGACTCAGCTAGTCTATTTCTTTTTATTTTATATGTAACTGGACTTGCAGACTTACTGCGTAATCTCAAAGCCTTCTTTGCATTTTATGCTGACGACCTATTCATTTTAGGAAAATATCGTAACCATCTACAGTTTTACCTCAACGAAACTGCGAAGTGGTGAAAACAAGCTCAAGATTAACGCTGAAAAGTCACAGGCTTTACGCTTTTGCAGAGGAGGGTCATACGCGGCCAGGAATTAGTTAGCCACTTCTCGTATTTAGGAGTCACACTGACCCCTGGGCTCACTTTTAGCAGACATATCGAGGAGACACAAGCAAAAGCTACGTCTGTAATGTTTTTATTAGGTACCACGCATGCTGTGGACGTAAAGACAGCTATAAATTGCTTTAAAATCTAAGTACTACCTGTAGCAACATACTGCTTGTCTTCAATTGCACCATATCTGACCCTTAGCCATTTAAAAAGCATAGACAAGCTAAAGGCCGGATATGTTAAGCGCATTTTGAGGCTAACAAAGTGCGCGTCGGCAACGCTTGCTTTAGAGATGTGCGGAGAGAGAACACTTATTGAAGACCTAGTACTTAATAACACACCATTTACCGTTCATATTCTAGACTCATATCGAGCCTATAGCGATTACAGAATTTTAAATTTTGTAGCTGAGAATTAGACTGATGGCCCGGCCGTTTGTTCATATAGATGAATAGGAGCCATGCAAAGGAACCACCATTACATATGTATGAAGCCAAGCTGTTTTAATATTGTGTTTGTAGCTTTTGCGGAGAGTGTGATATTGGACGCTATCATATATTTGTGTGTGCAGAAATTTGCGGAACGTCCTTATCATCCAAAGTTAAATACATATTGTGTGACCAAAAGGCCATATTGCGACACTTTGTGAAACTTGAATCAACTATCTACCAATTTTGTGGTAAAATAAATGCTTAATATGAATATATATATATATATATATATATATATATATATATATATATATATATATATATATATATATATATATACATATATATATATATATATATATATGCGAGGCCGCAGTGCATCCGACTCGGTCTTTTTTGGAGTCACGCTCTGAAGCTACCCTTGTGGTCAAGCTTGACTTCAGGAACGCCTTCAACAGTATTCGAAGGGGTCGAGCCCGGTGGTGTGGTGGCATGCGTCTGCGCCCCGCAATGCGCAAGTTCGAGCCCCACCGTTGCACATTTGTATTTATGGGGGTCCGTCTGTGAAGCAATGCGCAAAGCAGTCCCATGGACGTTAAATCTTGGCTGAGAGTCAGCCTTGAAAAGAGTATTCGATGGGACCATTTGTTGAGTGCGGTGAAAGCTTGGGCCCCGAGTATGTTCCACCAGGTGGAACTTGCTTATCAGGAGCCATCCTGCCTTCTTCTGCCGCATGATGTCATAATGTCGCAGACTGGGGTACAGCAAGGCGACCCGCTGGGTCCAGCCGCTGTTCTGCCTGGCAGTCAAAGAGTTAGTTGACTCTCTCGAGTGCCCGCTAAACGTATGGTACTTGGACGACGGTGTACTGGGTGGCGCCCCCGATGCAGTTCTGAAGAACATCCACAGAATCATCGAGTTCGTTGAACGGAGCGGCCTGGCTCTAAACCCTGCGAAGTGTGAGGTCCATGCTGTAGGAAGTGCTGCGGACACTAAAGTGCTGGAGGTTCTCCCAGGGTGCAAGACTGTCGGCACGGATTTAGAGTTGCTGGGCGTACCCCTATTCCCGCAAGGTGTTCCGGCTGCGCCGATGGTGGCTGGCCAAGCTAGAAGATGTGATGTCACGCATTCACTTGGTGGGTTCTCATCAAGGCATCTTTCTTCTGAGATCCTCATTTTCGGCCCTACGTTTCAACCACTTGTTTCGAGCTGCAGATTGTTCACTGGCTTCAGAACTTCTTGAACGACTCAACGACAGCATGCTGGTTACAGTAGAGGCGTTGCTGAACCTCAGTCTATCCACGGGTCTTTATATGAGCAAAGGGTCGAAAACCTCATTGCGGGAGGCACGACGGACGCAGACAAGGCCAGGCTGCGCGCCGTCTCCTCCAAGGGGGCGGGCGCATGGCTACACGCCATTCCCTGTGCCCGGATCGGGACCCTGTTAGATGACGTGTCGGTAAGGATTGCCGTCGGACTTCGTTTGGGAACAGACCTTGTATACACTTATACCTGCGTATGCGGAGACGTCGTCCGGCCAGACGGACGCCACGGGCTGTCCTGTATCGTCAGCGCAGGTAGGCGAACAAGACACCAAGCCCTGAATGAAACCTTCAGCCGAGCTTTACGATCCAGTGGTCTGCCATGCGTCCTTGAACTCGTTGGACTAGACAGGGAGGGCGGCAAGAGACCTGAGGGGCTAACCTGAACTCCGTTCGAGCGCGGATGCATGCTGGATTGGGACGCGATAGTTACTGACTCAACAGCCCCTTCAATGGTCAGTGCTGGCGCGGCCCGGGCTAGTCATGCGTCGGCTCTCGCCGAGCCAGGCAAGGCTAGAAAGGGTACCCGTACAGATTTTACCCCCTTGCCTTCGAGACCCTTGACGGGCTCGATCCGTCCACTCGCAGTTTGCTACAAAAAAAAGTCGGGAAACGGCTGATTCTAGCTAGCGGAGACAAACAGGTGATTTCTTCAGGCAACGCCTGTCGCTGGATCTGCAACGGGGCAATGCGGCCTCGGTTGTGGGCACTCTCCAGAAATAGCTGGTCCCTACACTGAACCCCCCGTAACGGTGCACACGTTTGCAGGGACCCAAATGTTATGTTCCGACCACAAATGATTGATTACATATATCCTAGTAGTCCTATTTTCACCCTTAAAGAGTAAATACGGTTAAAACTATTATCGCTATATCTAGGCGAGGGTGTTTTATGAAAGAAGAAAGTAAAGGGATCGCTCCCTAAACTACGGATTTTTTTTGCTACGGGAGGTTTCGGGAGTGCATGATGCACATGCGTCATTAGCAGCCTACGTGACTAGTGTGGAACGCATACCTACTAAATCCGGCTTCCGCCCCACCCCTTCAGGCTCGGTATTAGTTTGTCATTACTTCGAAGTCGTGGGAGGTACCATAGCAGCATCTTGGCTAGGACCAAGAGAGCTTCAGTCGAGACCGTCTGATACGCCTGGCTTACCGGGATTGCCAGCGTTCGTTGGGTCGATTTTAGTAAGTCTCAAATCGCAATTTAAGTTGCCTTGTTAAATATCTGCATACGATTGTCTCAAAAGAAGTATACAGTCAAGCAGAATGATTGCACGTACTTTATTGCAAAACTTCACTCCGGACCTTCAGCAAAAAGTAGTGCACCAAGATAAGCTCGAAAGTCTCTGATGAAGTCTCTCGATTACTCTCTATCTCTTCTTTCTCTCTCTCTCGTTCGATATGTTTGTCTCCCTCTCTCATGAGCTGTAGCGTCACCTACAGTGGCCGCTTACCTTACTTCCTGCCTACAGTGTCGGCAGGCACAGCTAAGCAACAAGCTAAAAGATGTAAACACCAGGTGTAACAATATATACAACACAGTATGTTGTTGTTGTTGTTGTTGTTGTTGTATTTTCCCGCCATCGACGCCATTACTTACTCGCGGCAGCCGGTCTGCCGCCCACCCGCCCGCCCGCTTACTCATTTCCCAGACATGCGCTACTGTGTTAGCTGTTCGAGGGTAGGCCCCGCTGTTAACCGGCCTGGAACAGCCAGCCGCCCAGAACAGCCATCAAGCCAGCCCGTCATCATTATTTACGTCTATGTTTATGTGTAGAGATCCGCGGCGTCGAGCGCCGGGGGTTGATGTCGTAGAGTATCAATCAGTCTATATACAGCAAGCAGCCAGCAGCGCTGGGTAGTGTTGGAACGGTATAGTACGTAGAGAAGAAAAGCTTGGAGGTTATCAGCTGTTTGAGCCGCTTTACCCGAACGTCTTCGTCATTATCATTGTCTCTATTGTCGTTGTTGTTGTTGTTGTCGTTGTTGTTGCTGCTGCTGCAGCTGTTGTTGTTGCTGCTACTGCTGTTGTTGTTGTTGTTGTTGTTCTTATTATTGTTGTTGTTGTTCTTATTATTGTTGCTATTTTTGTTGTTGCTGTTCTTATTATTGTTGTTGTTGTTGCTCTTATTATTGTTGTTGTTGCTCTTATTATTGTTGTTGTTGTTCTTATTATTGTTGCTGTGTTTGTTGTTGTTGTCGTGGCTGATTTTGTCGTCGTCGTCGTCGTCGTTGGTAGAGAGATGGGGTTGCAGTAGTGACTCTTCTGTAGTGGTGGCGTTTTGTTGAGTTCTGCCGTGCGTCACTGCGCTACTTTCAGTTTTCTCCGTGTCCATTCGAAGTCACGGAGAAGAAGAAGAAGAAGAAGAAAAAGAAAACGAAAAACACACGGAGTTTTATTGCGCCGTGTCACATAATCACAACGACTTCACTAGCTGCTGCCAGCTAAGAAAGTAAAGAGATCGAAAAAAAGAAACGACAGCAAGCAATCACTAGCAAAAGAGATAAGCCTGCGCTCGCGCACATGACTCGACGAATTTCGGCTTGCTCTCCGCTCATATCTCTGTTGTGATGCTGGTTGGTTGGCTGTGGTGGTGGTTGTGGTGGTGGTGGTGCTGATGGTAACGGCGGCGGTGGTGGCGGTAGCGACGACGACGATATATTAAAACGAATCTAATGACTGTACCTTGTGTCTTGAACTCATTTCATTTAGGTCGCTTGTTCGCGGCGGATAGCTAGCGTTCGGTGGGTCGCCATTTGCTTCTGTTGCATGTTGTATATATATATATATATATATATATATGTATATGGACCGACATAGCCCGCCGGCAAATGTATTTGTTCATGTTGTCTGTTATCACAATGTATATATATATATATATATTTGAGTCTGTCTTGTCCTATGTAGGCTAGCGAAAGGGGGTCACTCTTGGAGTCACGCTACCCCGACTACTGCCGAGTGTCCCCCACCGCCTGCCTGCCTGCCCACAACAAGAACACAACGTCCAAGACGAGGTTCGGGATCTTACCGGACACCGAGGAAAATTAATCATCCCGCCGAGAGCCGCTTCTGAGTGGCGCTTTGACACGGCTTTGCCTTGGCAGGTTCCGGCCTTGGACTGCCACGTTGTTCCTGTTAGCATCCTGGCGCTCTCCTGTCGCGCCCAACGCATTAACGAGTGCGAACAGGTGAGTGCTCGCAGCAAAGCATCCGCTCTCGAACCGTGTCTCGTGCCGCGATCCGAAATCTCCGCCTGCCGTCTCGTGAGTGCGCGTCTCGGTTATCGTTATAGTGACTTTGCTGTTGTTGAATGAGCTGGTTTGCAAGTAAGCTACGGTGCTTGACTCGGTGCTTTCTTCACCGAGAATCTACCATGGGCAACAACTGACTCTGCATTGTGCCATGAATCCGCGACCCCTTACATATACTGCTTGGCGAGCACGGAAAATGCTCGCATGGCACATTCATCATCTACCGTTCCGTGAACCATTGAAACAAGCGACCACTACGTTTCGTATGGATATTTTGTGTGGATTTGTACTTATATATATATATATATATATAATGAGGATATGATCGTTGTATGGTGGTGATCAGCCCGCATACGTACGCGCATTGTGTTCGGTTCTATCCATTGTGCAGCTTGTGGTCCACTGTGCTCGGTTGGGATTTACTATTAGCTAGAAGTTTTAGTCGTAGATGGAGATACTGCCTATAAGACTGTCGGGCTTATCATACAGTGGGGCTTTTGTTTTTTGTTTTTTTTTCGATTGTGGTGTGCGACGACAAACACTGTTTTCTGTGCTGCTTCGTTCATGTCTCGAGCACTTCCAAAGTTTTCCATGTTGACCATGTATGTATGCATTGATTTAGGTCGTTGCAATATTGGTACGATTTGAAAACTACGACGATGGGTAATTCGTACAGGAAAATATGCCTAGAATGTACAAAACGCAACACCTCGCTACGCTTGTTTTGGTCTCGACATGCTGTAATACACCATTCTCTCCTGGCACTCTACTGGCTGACTAACTGATTCGAACTTTGGCAGCTGACATCAGGAATGATGTAGCTTTCTATTTGGGGTTTTCACATTCTCCACTACAATAACGAGAAGCGCCGTCATCATAGTTTGATGTCCTCGGTGCAATATGAATCATATATATATATATATATATATATATAACTTTTTTCTTCATTGCTTAGGAGCAAATATCTGGCTCCAGTTTAGAATGCCAAATTAAACCAATAAGGCTATTTGATAGTAGTTTATACCTTCGGACATTTTAAAACTCTCCTCTTTGTCCTAATTCAGGTCGTCTGCTGATCGTCGAGACGGGCTAAAAGAAGGAAAGCAGGATAACACACAGAACGGTCTCGCAGAGTCGAAATCGTAGTTCGGCTAAAGTTACCAGTCAGCATGTCACGACTCGCTTGGGTTCGGTGGTACCTTCGGGTCAACACCAGCCACCCTACAATCACGCAGGTTCTCACAACGGCAACACTCATGTCTAGCGGCGACGCGATTGCTCAAAAAGTTGTTGAAAAAAGAGACCGCCTCAGCTTGGAGCGAACGGCCAGGTTCGTACGATACGTTGCACACGTATTTACACCTATACATATATAATTACATGTTTGTTAACTTAAATACAACTTAAATAAAATTAACCTAATGAATAAATAATTAATAAAAAAATAAACTTAATTAATAAAAATAACTTAGATACGAATCTTGTGATGGCTTTACGATACGTTTGCACACTCGGCATATATATATATATATACACACACATATATATTTATATACATATATACTATATATAGCCAGCCGGCTCCGCATATACCAGAAGTAACACCGTCCCCTCACATCATCAATGATGTGGATGTTTCCCCCACAAATTTGCGGAAGCACGTGCGAAAGCTGGCAAACACAACGAGCTCGACCCCTGACGAAATTCCGGCGATCGTGTTCAAGAAACTAGATTATTCAGTATGTGTGCCTCTAAGCCTTATTTTTCGTCGATCACTGGAAGATGGTACAGTGCCGGAGCTGTTTAGCACCGCTATAATCCACCCTGTACATAAGAAAGGCAATAAGGCCGATGCTGCGAATAAGCGTCCCGTTTCCCTAACGGTAATAGCGAGCAAACTTTTTGAAAGCGTCATTGCGAAAGCCATATATGCAAACGCTAACGACCAAGGTCTTATATCGGAAGCCCAGTTTGCCTATCGCAAAGGCTTAAGCACGACACTGCAGCTCCTAGAAACACAAATTGACTGGGCAAAAATGTGCAACGACTCGGATTGCTTTGACGTTGTCTATTTCGATTTCAAGTCAGCGTTCGAAACAGTCACGCACTCTAAACTACTTCAAACTCTACCCCACTTCGGAATTGGAGAACGCATACTAAACTGGCTCGCTGCGTTTCTCAGAGACTGAACTTTCCGGGTGCGCGTAAATGGACAGTATTATACGATGGGTCGAGTGTCATCCGGCTGTCCGCAAGGAACGATCCTCGGACCACTGATGTATATTTTATACACCGATTCACTTAAATATGTAATTCCAAAAGGAGTTGAAGTCAAAGTATACGCCGATGATGTGAAACTATACAGTCGATCCCGCACTGTAGAGGACAAATGCCGTCTTCAAACGACGTTAAACGCTTTCAAAAACTGGGCGGACGTCCTTGATTTAGACCTGTCCATCCATAAATGTGGTGTCCTGCATTTTGGACATGGAAATGCAAGACACCCTTATAAGATTGGGGGTCAGGAATTGTGCAAACTTCAAGTTGTAAAAGACCTCGGAGTCCTCACGAGCAACAAATTAAGGTACTCAGAACATGTAACTGATGTTGCCACAAGGGCTTCTCAAGGCCCAAATTGGATCTTCCGATCATTTGCTGTACGCTCTCCTGAGCTGTACGTCCAATTGTATACTACATACGTACTGCCACTACTGACATACGCAGCACCAGCGTGGTTTCCGGGTTTAAGTAAGGACAAAGCTTGCCTGGAACGAGTGGAACGGAAATTCACGAAACGGGTTGCATTTCGCTGCCATGTTGACCGGTGTCATGTCGACGTTCCCCACACAATTGACGTGATTAAGAAGCTTGATCAAAGAATGCTGCTAAAGCTGAGAAAGAACCCGCGTCTATTCAACAAAATGTTCGTTGAAAGGCTAACGACAACGCGTCGGGCTAGCAGCATGGTTCCTGTGTTCATCGCACGAAAGCGCTACATCAGCGATCTATACCCATGGAGGATCTCTAGGCATATTCACGAGTGTTAGGGGCCGCCAACACCCTGCACTACTTGCAGATTATAATCACATACTGATCACATGACATACATGCATATATGCGAATGTATATTCTTCTTTCTACCTTGAATAAAGCGTTTCAATCTTTATATATATGCATATAGGCGAACCAGCTCTAAAAGCTATCGCATGGGAAGCATTAAAGTGGTTGACTCCGTATCTGTTCGCCGGCTGTTACTGCGGCGGCGACAGCCGCTTTCTACCCTTCGCCCCCATCACTCGTACCCCCGCAATACTCGCACCTACGCCGCGTGTTTCACGTGTTTCATACGTCATGCGTCATGGCGAATATGGCAATACCCTTTCAGATTCTTCTTCGTCGGGTGTTTGTTTGTCGGACCGGGCTTGCGGATATGGTACCCCCGCCTCGATCGGATGGTGTCGCCGACGAGCAAGATGCGTGCTGTTAAAATGGTGTTAATCGATCAGACGCTCTTCACGCCGCTCTTCGTTCCTGGCTTCCTCGCCGTTCTAGGGGTTCTTCAGGGCCACAACGTCGGTAGGTGGCCACTCTATGGCCGTTTTGTGAATGTAGTTCTTAATGCCCTCCTGCTCAGTGCTAGTTGTTGCTAAGATTTCTCTAGCTGTTTCTACAGCGCTTGCGTATTTAACGTGATTTATTGTCCCTTTAGACTTATTTTGAACTCATATTCACAAAATAACAAAGTATTCAACATGCACATATATGTGCATGTTGAATAGTTTTATTTAAATAAGTGTACTAAATTGCAGTTAGATTTTGTTTTGCAAAAAGCGTTTTTGTGATAAAAATACATACACGCACATAGGTGTAGCAGTATCTGGTATACCCATTTTAGGAGCGGAGGAACATGTTCACAAATAATTTCCTCTAATTGAATGCAGAACCGAAACAGATTAGCTACATATTTTTTTTTAAGTTACGTGTATGACGATCATTGCTTAGTTATTTCGTATGGCTAATGCCGGTGCATAAATTAAAATAAGAATTTTTGCGACTTCGACCCCGACGGTTGACTGTTAGTCCATTGGCTGGGATCGCCGAAAGGTACCGGCGCTTGACCAACACCTGCAAGTCCGTTTTCTTTAAATTGCACTGTTTTACAGCTGCTCTGGAGTTAGAGAATTGTCTCTCTCGTTGCGCCTTTCGTATTTTTCCTGGAGCACCCCTTTTGCCGTAGCTGCTAGTTCCCAGACTTGCTTACTGGATACCATGTGTTCTGCGAACTCTCGTTTGCTTCTTCAAGGTGGATCGCTGACTTTGTGGCGTGGGACTTCATATCTGGCCCTTTGCTCTCGGACGAGTCTGCTTGCCGTTAACCGCGCAGGTTTCCAGGCCGAGCATTATAGCAGTCTATGACTTAAAGTGTCCTCATGCGCCTCTGGGCAGAACACGCATGTTGCCGACGTAGCCTTTCCAATTCGGAAGAAATGCAAGTGGAAGTTCCCGTATCCTGTGAGGTGATAGGTAAGGTCACATCCTGGCCTCTCTGTCCATGCCTTAATATCTGGCAGCAGTCCGCGCAGAGATCCTCCAGAATCCCCGAGGAGATGGCCTCCCACTCAGTCTGCCATGTTTCAATTGTGACCTGCCTCTTCTGGTTACTTTTCGTCTGCGTGGGAGCACCTAAGTCATATAATCGCTTCCTTTTAAGTGCCATGGGATCCCAGGAGATCGATCCTGTCAGTATAAGAGCAGCATTCGTGCTGACTGTGCGGCATCTCTAAATTAGGATCTATGATAGGGCTGATACCCTCTGGGTCCATTTTTTTCGAGTTGAGAGTCGCCCTTACTCAAGCAAGCGTTCCGAATAATGCTATTGATTTCGCAATTGTCATCAGCAGTGTCCTTGTGCGGGCCCGGGGGCCATGGACGTTCGGCAGGATCTTTGCTATTACACACACTGCCCTGGCTGCGTTTGTCGTTGACTTTTTATGTGGCGGAGGCCATTTATTATTGTGTTCAACGTGAACCCGAGGTAGGCTTTCTTTAAGATTTAAATGCTCTGGCCATCGAGCTGTAAAGTGAACGGAAAGCTCCACTGCGTTCATTCACTCTGACGTGTACAGATCGGTGTGCAGCTTTGTCCATGATCAGTTCAAGCTTGTCGGCAGTTTTAACCTGTATGACTATTCCGAGGTCGTCGGCATAGGCCACTGCGTCTCCTCCTTGGGGAAGTCCTGTCCGTCGGAGGACGTAAAAAAAATAAATAAATAAACCAAGTTTTAGAAAAGCTGGCCAGATATAAATCCTGTGGAACCCCGGCTATCATTGGAAAGCTGACCTGATGGTTGACAGCTGTTCGTGCCTTGAGGTAGTAAGAAAGAACCTTTACCAGATACGAGACTTTTTTGTGTCAGCGTGTCCAAAATGGTCTTCCATGGCAAGCTGTTAAAGGCGTTCTCAAAGTCTAGAAGAGCGAACTAGGCGGAGCTGCCTTGCCTGTATGGTGGAGCTGCGTAGCAGATGCGCCTTCTTGCTACGCGATGTATTGCAGTATTACAGATAGGTTTTTACGAAAGCCGTAACGTGTGCCCCATAGTAGGCCGTGTTGCTTTGCGCGCTCAGTATGCATATCGGCCGATATCCCCCGTTTCCCTTGGCGATAAGGAGGACCTCGACTCGCTTCCAAGATAGCGGAACAGTGCCGCTTTTGAGCAGGATCTTAAATGTGTCCGCCACTATTTCGGGGTGCTCTATGAAAAGAAGTGTCACTGCTTCGAGGGGGACCCTGTCTGATCCAGGGGCTTCAACCGTTTTTTTCTTTTGCCCCTGAATATATTGTTCGGTTTCCCCAAGGGTCGTCGTCGACCTTGTTGACGATCTTCCTCCAGCCCCAAGTCTTGCTGTCGGCTGTGGCTTGTTTGAGTAATGCCCGGTTTCTCCTATAAGCTAGCAGTGCTTGAGTGCGCGTCTTCGTCTCGGTATTTCCGTTTGAGAGCACACCTCGCTTTGCAGAATGTTTTGCGTTTTACTGCGATCTCCTGGAACCACTAGTATTTAATTGGGATGTTTCATCGCCTAGGGTGTACGACGCAACGACGCAATTATAGAATAGTGCTCAAGTGCTAGGATAGCCAGATAACACTGCCATTTTAAGGTCTCATGCAGGGTTAGGCCCAAATATTTGACCGTCAAAGTAGCCGATTGCAAAAGGACGATGGCAAACTAAACACGTCTGCGTACCCGGAGGAAAATTATGATTTGTTTGATTCGTCGTACTCACGGTGATCCGGTGGCCAACGTGATTCGATTGATTCGTCGTATTGCTCATGCTGGCTACCGGACGACTAATAACCACATTACGATTGGAAATATTGGGATATACATTTTTCGAACTTTCTCGTTATACAACTTGAGAACGACTATTAATTATTATCACTATTAAACGCTGAAAATTAGAGTCCGAATAGGTTGCGATTGGAAATAGGGGTCTTAGGATATTCAATTTTCGAACGTTGTCGTTCAATACCTTAAAATTGGAGTATTCATTATTATTACTATTAAACACCGCAATAATGGCTACCTTACAAAAATCACTCGTACCATATTAATGGTGGTGTGATATTGCATGTGATTACGGTAAGCTGTTTTCCCCCTCCCCTTGATATCGGACTCCCGTGTTAACATAGAAAAAATGTTACTGGCTGGTATACGGTTTGTATCTAGCGGCCACTAACGTCCCTCATCCGTTAGCCATGGGAGTACAACATCGAGGGGCAGGGGAGATCGGCTTACGATACCAAAATGATCCCCATGAGTTGCGCTTGAATTTGTTGATTGATTTATGAGGATAACAGCATTTTTTAACGTGAAACGTCAACGCGACTATTTCGCTTCTCACTAGCGTTGGGTGTGTTTTAAAATAAAGCAGATTTTTTGTCTGAACATGGCGGTTTTTCGTTAACTAGCAGTAGCACTTTTTGTGACGTAAAATCCGGCTGGCCACATCGACATAGCAAAAATTAATACGCTTACTTTCACTCCTAAATAGGACGTTTCTACCATGCCCTAAATGGAGTGTACCTCATACCGCCACACGTTGTATATATATATATATATATAGATGTAAACATGTACATCGATGTTGCTGAATGAACAATGCCCTGACGTTAACCTTTGTTGTTGTCCCCTTTGCCCATCCATCCACCTATGTTGTTGCGTTGACGCAGCCGACATTACGGAGACAGTTCGACGGGACACGCTGCCGATTCTGATGACGAACTGGATGGTGTGGCCGGCGACGCAGGCGGTCAACTTCAACTTTGTCCCGCTTCAGTTCCGCGTGCTGTTTGCGAGCGGCGTCGCGCTGTTCTGGAACGTCTATCTAGCCTGGAAGGCCAACCAAGACCGCGTGCCGGTCGCGAATCCAGCGGTCGCAGCGGCAGCGGCGGCGTCTGTAGTCGTCGACGTGACGAATGTAGGCACGCCAGGAAGCGCGACGAGCGCCGTCAAGCATCACCATAGTGCAGCAGCAGCAGCGGCGGCGGCTCTATGACGACGCGGTGATAGTGGTGTGGCTGCCGAGAATGGAAACGTCGACACTACTCGAAATGACGATGCCCGATAACAAACGGCTAACGGTTGTTGTTGTTGTTGTTGCAGCAACAACAACAACAACCATAAGAACAGCAGCAACAATGACAGATCAGCTTACCACTGTGGCGACGTATGACAGTGCTCGTGTTATTGCTGACTTTTTGATTCGCTCTCAATGATGATATACATTTATGGTCGATGTTATTTTTCTTATTATACTTATTGTTGTTGTTTTTGTTTTTTTTTCTTTTTGTCTTCTTTTTCTTCTTCTTCTTCTTCTTCTTCTTCTGCTTTATGTGAATGTTGTTGTTAAATGTCATTTATCTGATGTTTAAAATCTAAGAGCTCGCATAGAGTTACCAGCTCTATGTAGCGTAGTATGTAACACTAAGCGTCCACCAAGGATCTCGGTGTTGCGATGTACGCGGCATAGTGTATCGATAGTAGACTTAAAATTTATCTCAGTGTTCTGCTGCCGATAATAATGATAATGATGATGATGGAGGCGGTATGATTATGAGAAATGAGTTGTTGATAAATAGATTTAAGATAACGGGTAGACCCATATGACTCACTAGGTAACTTGTTAGCTCATTAGATAGTTCATGTGGCGTCCTCGTGATAGTGACTCATCTTGTATTCGCAGACGATACTATAAAAAGGATATAATATATAAAAGGATATATATATATATACTATATACATAGTTATATGTAATTTTTATTCATAATTATAGTTTTTTTAGAATAAAAACGATGCAGCAGACAGTACTAGTCGAAATCACTGGTCGAGGTCGCCATACAGGTATACTATATGAATAGGGATGAGTCACGCAGCAGACTAACAACTGTCGAGCTGGTTCACGTGCAGGGGGCTACCGATGTGTTTCGAGGCGTTCCACTGTACATAAACGGAAAGATCAGATCTGAAGCTATTATAGTAACGACAGACTCGTTGCGCTGAGCGTCTATTTTACACCTTCGGTTGCCTTCTTTTCGTGTGAATGATGCGTCTTAACGTGGTACGAATAAAACGCGCAAGTTGTGCCAAAGCGGTTTTTACGTCTACAATATGCAAGTCGTTCTCAATAAAGTGAGCATATTACACGCGCGCAAAGCTGGCGTATATTCGAATGTGGTACAAAGTCACACGGTCGTATTAAACTTGAATCGCGGAAGTTCAGCGGCGTCAATAGCAAATTAAGGCCACTCGTACACAAAAGAGTGCTAATGTGACGGCACTTTACTGGGATCCTTCTTCGTTCTTCCAATATAGCTCGTAATATAAGGCTATATTACGGTTGGCTAAAGATAAATGGATATGCAATCGAACTAAATAAAATGTTTGATTCCGTGCTTCAAAGGTTTCCTCAGCGTTTGTAATATTCTCCTCTTCTTCTTCTGCGTTTGATCTTGTGTTCATTTTTATTATTTCCCAACGTGGTTAAGTGTGCGTACGTGATACTGGAGTATGACGGCCTGGCTATCATATTATAATATACATAAAAGACTGTGCACTGTGTAAATAAACACAGGTTTATACTGCAGACTTATGTCAGACAACAAAAGCAGAAAAAGAGAGCTCGTCTAGTTAATACTGCCCTCGTAGGATATAGCAACGATGAATAGATTTTCTTTTGGATATTTTATGAAAAAGTTTTCAATACATGCAAGAATTACAAGTCGTCAGGCTATGATATACACATAATTAAGCTTTAATCGGGGGCAAAATGGCTCTACAAATAAAAGTACTGCGGTAGCACTGGCACACAACAACAGCTAACGACATAGACTAAAACGCCTAGTAATAAAACGTGAAGGCTTCGACCAGCATAATAAAATTACTTTTCGGGCTGACCCCCAACCAAGATTGAACGTCCACGGGACTGCTTTTCGCCTTGCTCTTAATAGACGGAGCTCCATAAATACAAATGTGCAACGGTGGTGCTCGAACCCGCGCACCTATGTCTCCTCCGGTCGTGAGGCGCAGGCAAATGCACTCACTATGCCACCGGGCTCGACTTGTGCAGCATACTAGCGTCAAATAAAGTTCTTTCAAATGTATAGAGATTTTAGATCAAATGAGGTTCTTTCAAATGTATAGAGATCAGTAGTACATTTCAAATGACTAGAGAAAATGTTTAAATGGCGTTCTGCAGCGTTATATACGGTAACATTAACGTTCGCACAAAGAGGTATATGAACAAATATTTCATAAATGAAAAGTGTTTCGTTCATGATGTGACATCATTCCCTTCTAAGAACCTGCGCTCAGTAATGAAGCAGGCTAAGAGATCTTGTGTGTGTCTACCTAACCATACGCAACGCAAACGGGCCATTGATAAGATCCGGATTTAGCCTAACTGATTTGATAAAAAACAATTGTTCATGTGGTCACTGTTGCCGAGCCACTGGCCCACTTCCTTCTGCCCTACAGCCAGAGAGAAATACAGTGTTGCTGCAAATAGTAAATGCACACATGTGTATTATGAAAAACTACTCGGCAAACACATAAGCGTGTCCAGCCTATAGGAATGGTTTGCATCTAATAAATGCAAGCGTATGCAATAAATGGCCCAGATAGCTTAAAAAGAACGGAACGACGTATAAGAGCTGCAATGTTCCCTTTTTGGAGGTATGTATGGCTTGGTAGCAAATCAATTTAATAGGAGACAGATTATATTGTAAATACAACCAACTCACGATTTAACTATATCGATGATACGATACTGCCCCTTATTTTCATTCACTCTTAGGTTTTCAAGTGTCAAAGCGATTGCCACTTTCAGCTATGGGCAGATATGCCGACTTTAGTAGGCTGTATCCTGTGTTATCTGGAGTATACTATAGGGCGGTTCTTAACGCCGACATTATACACAATTTTTTTGTCTTGATCCTAAAAGATAAATACCTTTCACGGAATGTCAACTACCTTGAACATTCTGACAACTTAAAGCTCTACTGCCCAAAATTTTACTCTAGAGAGTCTCAAATTGTCCTGTACCCTGCTGTTGATAGCGTCGCCTGGTGGTGCACTAAGAACGGTATGCTACACTCTCCTGCCAAATGTGCTATTCGAAAGTGGGAACGGAAATATGGTATTATTAGTCTGATCGTCACAATCAGTTATATTTATGACTATAAGACTAATGATACCATACTGGCGTCTCCGGCTCGATATATATAAATATATATTTTCTTTTGTAAGTCGTTTATTTTGGAAAGCGTATGTGAGGATCCCTTGCGTGGCTTGCCAATTACAGAAAACTGGTGGGAGAAGTACTAGACCATTTTTCTCGGCACCATTGCGCTTGGCAATGCTTTCTTCACGGAACGACCGATATTCTTCCCCATGCTAAATCTAATTTTGACGATTGTAACAATGGCATATTGCATCAAAAATTAAAGATGTCTAAGTACGAGACTTACAGAAGAAAGTCATCACCAACAGAATAACTTACATTAATTGTGGCCGATAAACCGATAAAAACAAAAACAGGTCCTTTTATATATATATAAATATATATATAAGGATGTCTACATTTTGTGATTTTGTCGGCCAAAACGCTGGGGTATGGTCAAGCTCGGTGAGAAAACCATTTTTGCTAATGGAAAGAAGGAGCGGAAATGCTTCGTATAGGAGTGAGATAATTTTCTTAATTATTTTTTTATTGTAATTTTATGGGTGGCTGTCCTGACATACGTTCACAAAATGCACGACTGTGAGAGAACGCATTTCTCAATTGAAAAACCGATTTATACCGCATACCGGCGCATTCGGGAAAAAATCTACATTTTAGTTTACAATACCAGCCTTAGCTAGCGCAAGAAATATTGTGATAATAAAACGAGTTTGCAAAATTATAATTTGAACAATATGACATAATGTTTCTTACCGAAACATTTGTAACAAACACAGCAGCTATTGTGCTACACAAACACAAGATCTACCATGGTGAAGCTATAAAGGCCCCCGGTAGAGGACGATCCGAAATGGGGGTCGCTGTACGCACGACCGAATGGTCTAGACTACTTAGATCCACGGCTAGACTACTTGTTGTTGAAATAAGGGACTTTTATTTAATATGTATGTACAGCCCACCTGACCGCAACGTGACAGACATTTTACTTGATATAGGAGAGTCCCTGATGCTATGCACAGACAATTATAAACACACTATCATAGCAGGGGACATGAATTGTAACCTCGCTAAAGATGACTTACGAGCGACAGCTTTTATCGAGGGAGTACGGGAAATGGGCTTGCAAATAGAAGGTAATTATTTCGACGCTACATTTATAGCATGGAATGGAAAAAGTGTTATGAGTACTTCTAGTGAACCGGGAACTTATATAAAAGACCATAAAACGACAGTTTCAGCCGAGCGGAAGCACTGCAAAGTTACCTTCAGCCTTGCGCATACGAAGATAACTGGCCGTGACAAACGAAGTTCCCTCGCCCGCAAGATAAGTCTCAGCAAGCTAGAACAAGCCTTATATCTACTCCCAGATGCGACCGAAGTAGACACAGACCTTTACGAGCGTTCACTTCGGTGGGCCATTCAATCTGCAGCATCATATACATAAGAGGAACACTGCGACGAGACACAAACCGTGGTTCGATCACGAGTGCAAAACCATCAAAACGCACATTTGTTGCCACAACGATTGGAGCCTATCAGGGCTGGCAAACCTAGCTGATCTAAAGAAAACGTATAAACGAATGATTCAGAGGAAGAAATATGAATACGAGACCGCGCAGCACACACAACAGGTAAAAGAAAGCATCCAGAAACCATGGATCCTCTTACCGAGGAGACGTGCTGTAGCAAACCCACTAATAAACGACGAAGAATGGGTCTCGCATTTCACAACGCTACTAAGCCACGATGTTCAACTGCCTGACAATGAACACGAAGCTACCTGCAACCAATTTACAAAAACAAAGGCGACGCCACAGACCCAGCGAACTACCGCGGGATAGCATTAACTAGCGTAGTCTACAAAATATTAACCTCACTAATTGTGACTCGACTATACAGCAAATGTAAAGACCTAATACCAACGGAACAGAATGGGTTCTTGGAAGGTCGCTCAACTAAACGAGCTCTCAGGGAAGTCCTTCGTCACGTGCGGGAACGTTCCAACGACGGACAGATGACCTACGCAGCGTTTGTTGACTTTAAAACTGCTTTTGATAGTGTACCTAGAGACTGCCTTCTGGATATTATTCGACAGCATTTTGGCATCAAAGGTCAAATGTTCAACCTAATGAGAAGCATTCTCACTGCGAACTATATCACAATCAGAAATGGGCCTCACTGTATTGCGCAAGAAGTTAAACAGACAATTGGGCTAGCACAAGGCGACACTGCAAGCCCTTTCTTATTCATCCTTTATGTCACAGGGTTAAGCCAAATACTTCGAAATGCTAAAGCCCCGCAAGTATTCTACGCTGACGATCTCATCATAATGGCCAAGTCAAGACCACATCTACAGTTTTACCTGAATGAAATGAGCCAATGGTGCGCACAGTATAAGCTGACAATTAATATATCCAAGACAAAAGTTCTTCGATTTTCCCGAGGAGGTCGATACGCCAGTCTTGACCACATCATCAGGGTCAATAACCAAAATATTGAATTAGTAAGTCCATTTAGCTATCTCGGAGTAATATTGACCCCTGGCCTATCTTTTACAAAGCACATAGAGAACAAACGTGCAAAAACAGTATCGGCCATGACGCTACTCGGAGATCTTACCCAAATTGACATTAAGACTGAAATGAACCTTTTTAAGATAAAAATAGCTCCGATTATAACTTACTGCCTTCGGGCCATTGCACCAAACTTAACCTTAGACAACATTAAGGAGATAGACAAAATAAAAGCAAATTTTGTGAAATATATGCTCGGACTGCCGCGTAACGCATCGACAACCTTGGCGATGGAACTATGCCAAGAGCGAAGCTTTGTGGAAGATCTTATCTTGGACAAATACGTTTTTAGCCCACTCGTCGTAAAGCAATATCGCGCATACAGAGAAAAGCATAATTTGAGCTTTGCCATAGAGAATTTCACTGACGGTCCTGCATTCACGACAGACCGTTGGAAGCAGGGAATGCAAGTGAACAGACGGGTACTCTGCAGACTTACCTGGCATGGCTACCACCAATATATATGTCTAAAAGGGTATTGCTTTGAAATTGAAGATTGTGTATGTAAATATTGTGGCACATGTAATATTGACCGATACTACATACTGCAATGCAAGGAAATAGAAGCTGGTTCAATGCATGCAGTAGTGAAAGATGTTATTAGCCGATATGAATTTTAGGTAGCATCTACCAATTTCTGGTGAAATAAACCTGTATAAAATTATAATTTTATTTTTGCATGTTTGAATTTAACGCTTAGATTTACATTTTTTTTATTACGCGTGCGCAACCAATACGCCCAGAAGAACGTATATCTCAAGTTAATCATTTTTGTACTAAACTGAGTAGAGCTGACATCTGTGGTTGCAAAGTAACTCAAATCTCCCTATGGCCGCGTCCGGTGTGAGTGCATGCATGCATCTACTGTGTAGTATTTTTTGTCAATTAAGTCACTTGTCAAACCTGTTAGAGCACAGAAAAATATTTTACTTCAGATTTTGCTCAAACGAAGACCATAAGCACATTCGGTAGCGATGGCAAAGCTCGCGTTGCACACGTTCAAAGATACCAGAGATACCAGGCGCCTCCCTAATGGTTCTACCAGCAGTAACTATTCTGCCGATCTGATCTATAGGAGACTTAACGGGAGTTGAATAGACTAGATCCTTAGGGTGACCCCAAAGGAAAGAGTCAAGACTGGACAAATCGGGCAATCGCGGCGGCCATGCTTGTGAACTGCAATGACCAATCCAGTGATTGGCGAAGGTCTCATTCAGATAATTTCGTACCAGAAGGGCGTTATGCGCTGCGTCACCATTGTGCTGGAACCGCATTATCGACCGAATACTCTGTGGAATGTTTGCTAAGTGTTCTCGCAAGGTTATGCTCAGAAACATGTAGCATGTTGGTCCATTTATGTCCCATGTTTGCTATTCACCTACGTCCAACAAAGTCTGTAATTCGGCGTCCTCCATTTTTGGTGGTTTGCCACGTGCTTCGTCGTTCAGTTGGAAATTGCCATCGTTGAACGTTTTAACTACTCAAAGTATAGTGCTTTGAGTAGTTTAAACGTTCAAAACACCATACTTTGAGTAGTTAGCGGCTGAAAGCACGCAGTTCAGCCGTCAAAAAAAATTAAGGACACCGAATTGCAATCTTTGTTGGACGTAGATTACACGAACTCGCTGATCAACTATGATCTGAGGAAAGCATGCTCGCCGTAGGCGCCAACAAGCACATTCTTCAGCGCTTCGGTCACATTTTTTTTCAAATTTTAAAAGCAAATGAGATCTCTCAAATCGGTGATGTTTGGCATAAAGTTCGACATAGTAAAAGCTCCGGAAATGTTTTTAAGACACAGATAGGTAAGACTTTAGAACAATAAGCCAGACATTCCAACAACAGAACTGCGTAATTTCCGCCATCGGTTGCTATTTTCAGCGACAGCAACGCCTTCTGTTCACGAAATTTGGTTTAATATGCAAATACCGTGTGCATATACACGTGTATGTAAGTCATAAGTGAGTAAGGTAAAAAAGGAGTGATCAAAATAAAAAAAACATCATTTTTTTTCTGGACAGTTTTTCTGGAAGACGTTTAGTCTAGCAGTGTTCCTTATTAATGCCTTTCAAAATGTGCGAAGGCTCATAGCATATTACAAAATACTTTGATCTTGTCGCGCTGTGAACTTAAAAAATAAATTAAACTTCACGTTCAAAAAAAATATCACTTTACTTTAAAGAGCTACTACTAAAAAGAAACTTAAACGCTACGGCACAGGCATGTCTAGGCTTGTTATATCCGGCAAGGATAAGCCACCAGACTTGCTTGATATATCACGATTGAGGCCAGCCAGCCACCACCTCAGTAGAAAGCAACATCGAGGCAGATTGTGCTACTGCAGAGGTGACCGCATCGCCCATGTGCGAAAGTGATGGCGAAACAGTGTCTACGGACAATAGGGAAAGCCCTGCGACAACTCGGTGTGACATGTGCGAGACCGAGTAGCGCTACCCAAGACGCAGTGCAGGCCGCTATCAACACCGATGTGGCACCTCAGAAACTGCCAGAAGAAGGTTGGGCCTTCAAGGAGGTTGTCAATAAAGGCAAGCAGCGCAATATTAGAAAAAAAAACATTTACAGTGTAGCTTTTAGCTACACTGTAGCTAAAGACGGCAGCCATTGCCCGGAGGCAACGTATTAGGAATGTGCAAGGACCTACATCTAAAAGTGGCAGACGCTAACATCTCGGCACAGAATGGACAAGTTTCGGCTACCGTCGATAAGGAGCTTGAGGACGCACGCAAACTGATGTACATCACTGAACTAGCTGGGCTGCAAGTCAAAGCGGCATCAAGGAATATCGACAACATCTCGGGTATCATCAGCCATGTTAGCCTAGACTTCCAGGAAGAAGAGATACTGCAGGAACCTAGCTCCGCCGGCGTTATAGAAGTCAAACGCATTTGCAGACGAGCAGGCCCCGGTCCACAACAGGATGCTATCCCTACAAGACGCTGCTCAAATTCAAGGGAGCCCCGCCGGCCACAGTGCATGGCTTGACTCACGCGGGGACAGTCGAGCCACCACGTCCTGCAAGGTGCTTCAAATGTCATTTTTTAGGTCATCAAGCATCTTCTTGCAGCAGTCAAGTGGCATGTGTGAACTGCGGCAATAACAAACTTCTAGTCAAGAACTGTAAAAATGCTCAAAAATGCGCAAGCTGTGAAGGTGCACACAGATCAGCGTCCCCTTCGTGTTCGATTTATACCATAGCTTGGGAAACGAGCAAGATTATTACCGGTGCACGAGTCTTTTGCCAGGTCCAGTTAGACTACCCCACGGTCAATATTGTAGAAAAACCAGAGATTTGGACAAATCCGGCACCGTGCGAGACAGTTGAGAACGTTCCTCGTTCCTACTCCTCAGCGGTTTGTGAGATCGTTGTCCCCAGTTCGGACGGAACGTCCGATAAGACTATTACGCTCGCCCTACCGAAGGCATTGAAACCCACAAGTCGCCGACGCACAGTACGCCCGCGCCAGGTGGAATATCGCCGAGCGTCTGGCACTACCTGGATGGATTTGTCGCCATTGAGGGCGCGTTCCACTCGGAAGGCGGACCCCCTTGCAGGGCTTACCAGCGCTGCAAAAACTCTGAGTGGCCTTGACCCTCAAGCACCCAGCGCACTTCGCAACCTTGCCAATCTTCTCGGTCCAGTCATCAGGCTGTAATCAGCCTTTGAAGTGAAGAAGTCTGTCGGTCCAAAACACCCCCACAGGCGGACCACCTATTCAGCCTCGGTCGGGTACAGGGAGCCTGAGCCCTCTACAACAGGGTTACTTGCACGCATTGCCAAAAGAGCTTTACAACCAGAGGAATCAAACGGCAGCACACTCAGACATTGAACACTCACTCGCACGTCCCCCCCCCCCGTCAGCAACCCCGTCGACGACATCTATGACACCCACCTACACGACAAACTCGCCAAGTACACCAAGACATACAAACGACTTGACGCCATCCCGAAATGTGCCCGGTTCGCAATTGCCGTGGTGCTGGCCGACACACTTTCTCTAGCGCACCATAATAACGACACGCGCATCTGCGCCAATTGCTGTTCGCGCATATAGTCCTCAGAACCCCATCCCGAAAACAGAACAATCTTAGTTGGACCACATACCTCACAGACAGAATCGAGGAACACAGATTAAGTCGTGGGCCCCCACCAGAATCGGTCTCGAGGGCGCAAAAATCACTGTCAAACTAGGAGCAGATATCGCGTGCGACTGATTGACTGAATAGCACCATCGGAGGAGAAACATCAGTGGTACAGGCAGACATCAAGAGAGTTGTTGACTTCGGTCTGAAAAGTGGGCTTGAGCTGAACCCCCAGAAGTGCGAACTTATTTACAAGAGCCAGCCTAACCTACCCGCTTTTGAGAAATTCCTTGCCGGGTGCAAACACGTCGAGGCAGCAGACATGACGCTTTTAGGGTCCCCTGTGGGGTCGGCCGCCATTCGTCGGGAACTCGCAGGTCGGATAGAGAGCATTTACAATTATGTTTATTTCACTCAAATTGAGTATAATATACATTTCAAAAATGTTTCCTCATGAAGCTCTATCTTCTTCACGCTTCCGACGAGAGAAGTAGTGCAGCGATTTTCGGTCCAGCGCTGTGCATTCCACTGCATGGTACTTGGCACATCTCTGCAGGCAGAACCGGCAGGTGCACAACTCGTACTCCTCGTGAAAGGTTGCGTTTGAACATACCAGGTAGTGATAACCATGCACTATGTACCTGGTGTATACGTGGCGATAGAGAGCATTCGCTCTTGTCTAACCCGCCTAAACTTGCTCAGTCCTCACAGCGCGTATCACCTATTCATATTTGTTTTATTAACACCCAAACTGGGTAAATGTGTTTATGTTACATCAAAATGTTTCGAGACGCCAACAATCTAGCGTTTTGCTAGTTCTGCTATAGACCTAACCGCCGGGCATACCGCGGCGTGGTATCGATCACATTTGCTCCAGCATTGTTTGCATTGACATTCATCCTGTGGTTCATGAAAACCCTCCACGTTGCACAGAACGTGATGAAATCCGTGAGCAGCAAAGGCCGTTGTTAGATGTCGATCTATTACACCGCTACACCGCCATTCAGTGCTCGTCATTGCTGCTGTTCCATAAATACCTATGTCCACCTCACTAATTTTGGTTTCCCAGTTTCGCATATAAACTTCAAAGGCGCACGTTTTCTTCAGATTAAATCGTTTTTGTAGTTCTTCCGTCAGCAGCGGGCCACCCTCCAAGACGTGAACAATTATATTCCTGCATGTATTCGAAAGCGCAAAAACCCTCTTTAAAAAGAAAAACCTCACCCCATCAATTAAACGCAATTCGCCTACTCCCAACTTATCCCATATTAGTGGAATGCCGTATGTGGCTATGGGTGCTATCTGTATCCCGAAAAGAGCAATTGCTGCATGAACTGAAAGCATATGTGGCCATTTAATTGCCACTGCTGCGATGGTGGCCTTCCTGACCCTCTCCTGGATGTGTAATCGAAAACTGCTACCGCTTGTTGACAAGGTTATGCCTAGGTATGTAAATTTGTTTACAAATTTAATTTCTGTTCCCCTGACTTGGATCACGTCACCCCTGGCCATACGGCCGCCCCTTCGGAATTTCCTAGCTACTATCTTGCCCCAGTTAACCTTCAAGCCCTTCTCATCCATGAATGTAACTAGTAGTAGTATCACCTATTAAGGTCATCTCTGGGTTCAGCAAGAATCGTTAGTATCCTCCGCAGCACGCACGCTGGAGAGAACCAGGATCTGTTGTGAGAGTTGGACAAAAGCCTAAGGACCAACCTTAGCGACCTCCTTAATCTAAACTTAGGCGACAACAACTGGGCTCAAGCCACTCTCCCTCTAAGATTCGGAGGTCTGGAAATCCGCTCTACAGCAGACCTAGCAGCCAGCGGTTACGTCGCGTTATTACACGTCTCAGAGGGTACCGTCCAGCATATCAGCCCGGCCGTGGCCCTGCAGGCTTGCAGTCTTAGAAGAGGTTGCGGATACAAGATTGGAGAACCTCGCAGGCCTACTCTCAGAGGAAAACAAACATCTACAAACACACTCGGGGGGCCTGCTCCTGAAGCATGGTCGCTCCTACAGAAAATTGGCATACGAATCTAACAGGCAATAGGGGACAAAAGAGCTTTTGACTTTCCACTTCAGCGACTATCTCTGGCGGTTCAGCGCGGCAATGCGGCAGCAATTATGGGCACAATGAGGGGCTTTCTCGAGGATAAGTTTGACTCTGTAGAACTCTTCACAAGCCCAAGTGTAGTTAGTTATTCACGTTTCCCTGTAACCATAACATTAAATAATACCCCTCACCATACTTTACAGTGGTATTAGTAAAAAAATTAAGTGAAAGTAATGTGGCCGCGAGTTCGGGAACAACAACGGGAGTGCAACATAAAGGACACTATGCAGCGAATTCTCACAAAAATTGCATTTGTATGTCCGCAAAGTCCAGCTGATTCAGCCTAGAGACAACAGCCCCAGCCTACAGACTACGTACAGCGAAGAGAGTCCGTCAATTGAGTAATTGAACAACCCCGTTTCAAAAATTCATTCCAAACGTGATACTGTTCGGTGCGCATTCTGGGATGGAGGCACTATTAGGCAAATTACCTTCTAAAACATTTCCGAAAATGCACAAACAGTCAATGTATGTCATTGTCAACGGTATCGGAGCATGATGGCATTACGGGTATATATATACAGGTAGTTCAACAGGTTCTTAAAGTGAGCTTTTTAGAAATCGAATTTTGGCGCACTTTCACCGCGATTGAAAACGGCAACTTTTCGACTGCTAGCAGTCAAAATATTATGGTGATTGGCCGTTGCGATTTCGTTTGATCGCTTTCCCGTGCAATGTATCGGCGTGATTATGAAAAATGGAGAACAAAGAGTTTCGAGTGGTCATCGAGCATTTGTATTTCAAAATGGATGGATTGGTTGGAATGCGGCCCAAGTAAAAACTGAGTTAGATGAGGTGTACGGTGACTCTGCGCTATGTTTTGCCACTGTTTTCAACTGGATTAATGAGTTAAAAAGAGGTCGCAGGAGCACCGAGGATGAACTACGCCCAGGACGCCCAAAAACGGCAACTGATGAGGAAAACGTGGAAAAAATGCGGAATTCGTTGCCGCAGATAAGCGAGTGAACATTAGGGAGATAGCGGAAGCCTTGGGGATCAGTTTGGGTAGTGTGCATTTCATCCTGCACAATAACTTGAAGATAAAAAAGCTCAGAGCAAAATAGGTGCCGCATTTGCTTAACCAAGGCCAAAAAGACGCGCGTGTCTCCGCTTCACAGCGAAATTTGGCCAAGATGTCGAAAAATCCGTCGGATTTTTGGCGCAGATTCGTGACCGTCGATGGAAGCTACATCGCTACACTCCCAAGACCCAAGAAGCATCTTGCCAATGGTGCGCACCTGGTGAAGGAGCTCCAAAGAGGGTGCGGACAACGGCATCGGCCGGAAAGATGATGGCTACGGTTTTTTGGGACCAACGTGGAATATTTCTGGTCGACTACCTTGAGAGCGGTAAAACGATCACGGGAAAATATGATGCAAGACTGTTGGACTGCCTGAAGCAAGAACTCATCGTGAAACGGCCCGCTTTGCAGAAGAAGGTTGTCCTGTTTCACCAGGACAATGCTCCTGCACACAAGTCGCGACAAGCATCGACAAAACTGGCCCAACTGAGGTTCGAACTTATTGAACAACCTTCCTATTCTCCAAACCTGGCTCTCTCTTTTACTATTTCCTCTTCGGACATTTGAAGAATAATCTCGGTGGAAAGCGTTTTTCCAGCAATAAAGAGGTTAAGGCTGCTGTCAATGCCTATTTTCAGTCTAAAGACGCGGAATTCTACTCAAGAGGTATAAATGCTCTGAAATCTTGGTAGGAAAAGTGTATTAAGCTTCTCGGGGAGTATATCGAATATGAAAAAATTAAAAACAAGATTTGGAAAATTCTTGGTTTTCATTTTAAGAAGTTGTTGAACTACCTGTATATATAAATGGCCATTCGTAACAATGTATACCTATTTTAAGGTTTGGTAGAACTCGGCAAGAAAACAATTTTTCCCGTTGAAAGGAGGGGGTAGAGACGTTTTGTTTTGGAGAGAGAGTGAAATTTATAAAAGTAGTTATTATGCCTTTTCTTCTCCTACATAGTTGTGCGAAATCTACATTTGCGAGAAAACCAGTCAACGCATGAAGGAACCGATTATACCGACGTGTTTGGCGGAAAATTCACACACGAACACGCTTTACTAGTTTACGTAGCAAAAGGCGAATAGCCAGATTAAGGAAAGTCATAAAAATCATTATGGGGTTATGTCTTACGCAAACGCTTTTACATGCAAAATCGTAATTTGTTTTAATTACGACCAAAAATGTACGTAAAAGAGGCCCTTTCAGGCAGTAGTAAATTTAATACCTACAATGTTTGTACCTACATTTTGTTTAAAAAAATCGTTCAATTATGTTAGTTATTAGTTACTTTGCAACTACGGAACGCAGCACCATCATGTTGGTACGAAAATGGTGGGTATTAAATTTGATATTGCCTGAGAGAGGTATTTTGAACGTATATTTTCAGTCGTAATAAAAAATTACGATTTTGCACGTAAAAGCGTTAACGTTAGACATAACAACATATCGACTTTTCATGACTTTCCTTAATCTGGCTATTCGTTTTTGACTATGCAAGCTAGTGGCATGTCTTCAGAATTTCCGCCGAACACGCCGGTGTAATCGGTTCCTTCGGGCGTTGACTGGTTCTCCCGCAAACGTAGAATTTGCAAAACTATGTAGGAGAAAAAAGGCAAACTACTTTATAAATTTCATTCTTCGCCTCCTCCTTCCATTGGGCAAAATTTTCTTGCCGAGTTCTACCAAACCTTAAAATAAGTGCATTTCGTCGTCGCTGTTGATATTGGTTAACGATCTGGTCTTGTTTATCGGTACGTGCTGTGCGGCGTAGCAGGAGAAGAACAGACGCATTGTGGTGACGCTGATTTCCCAGTAAGGGTTGACGTATACGTGATTTCAAGAGCCTCATTCGTCCGTCAATTGTTTGAAATTGTGAATTAGTTTGTTCCACTGTCGTTGTTCAGATTCTCCTCTAGTCTATGAGTTATTATTATTATTATTATTATTTATTATTACATCACCTTTCGCTATTGTTGATTACACTACATTACAATCAATCAATCATATTTATTTCACTCAAATAGAGTATGTACAAAATAGTTTATGTTATTAATAAACATAAGTATTTGTTGTCCTGCCGTTCCACCGAGAGAAGAAGCGTAAAGATCTTTGTTGCAGTGCCGGACAATCAACCGCGTGGTACTTAGCGCATTGCTGCGAGCAGAACCGACAAATACACTGAGTAGTATAGTCTTCATGAAACTCCCTGCCTGTGCCTACGGAAGTCTCGCAGTGACGCGGTAGTCGGAAGTTAAAAGCGGTTTACCAGGTCCTCGATGAACGGCGTGGTACTCGACAGACTATAAGTTAGCCTGTTAGGGAGGCTCAAAACTCTCTTAAGGAACGTTGCCTTCACCGTGTCGAGAGCGTTAAGCTGCTGAGCGGATAGGTGTTCCCAAATAAATGTGATGCCACCGAGGTCACCTTCAGGTTAAACAGTATTAGAGCTAGTGTTGCTCACCTCACTCGAGCAAACTTTGGTTTGCTTGAAAGGTGTTTTACAATGTACATGAAGCGAGTACTTTGCCTGTCAATGCGGGCAAGGATCCGCTTTGTGTACCTAATGTCAGGCTGTGCACCAGTTGTTGAGATAATTGAGGTTGAAGACGCCGCGTACAGTACCATTCGAGAGCTTTATTTCGGAATGGGAAAATAAAGTTGAACAAGCCCGACGAGAGGTCGGAGATTGGATATTTTCAGGGCCTCTTACCTCTGGTCTGGTCTTGCATGTGACAGTCGCTACGTACCAGATACATAGTTCATGGCTATCATCACCTGGTTTGTTCGAATACGAGCTTCCACGAAGACTACACAGAGTGCGTCTGTCGACTGGCTCTAAGGTGTGTACGAAGTTTCATGCGTCTGCCTGCCTGGCCCTTGCGGAGAGATCACTGCACTGCCTCTCTCGAGTAACATGCCGCGAGCAGCTGAATGTATAATTGTATAATTATGTTATATGCATACTCAATATGAGTAAAATAAATACGATGAGAGCTAGTGTTTCTAGTTGGGCGCCAAAGAATGCAGGCGTGTGTTTACGGAGCTCCGAGGGTTTACGCATGCTTGTTTGAATACAGACCGGTAAACCTAGAGAGTGTCATACCATAGTGATGTGTGAAACTCAGTGACCATTTTGGTGTGTTGTGCGTGGCCGTGAGACGGAGAGGTAAGGAGCCAGGGTGCTGCGAAGTTTAAACAAAACCTTTTCGGTAGAGTGAAGCAAAGCGAAACCACCTTCTTCAAATTTAGATTTCTAACGGCTGCACAACTAAAGGACGGTGTCGCTGGTGCGTCCGCCGACCTCCGAGGCTAAGAGACGAGTGACGCAGGCAAGGTGGGATTCCAACCACTAGGTGGCGCTTCAGTAGGTGAGTGTCCTCGCCCAATGGGCGGTGCTTCCAGGAATTAATTGCGCCCTCTGCTGGCCTCCTGCGACCAGTGTTGAAACTGCAACACGACAACGGTCCCACCTTATATAGGTATCCGTTAGGTCAGACGCTCCAGGAAGTCTCCTGCTTGGTCCACGAAACTGGGATTTGGTCAGGAGATACCGACGGCAAAGGCACATTAGGGCGTAGGGTTTGAGCGACCTTGACATTGCGCCAAACACGATGAGTTATCAGGGTGGGGACAACAGGCAAAAAATGCCGGCGATATTCGCCCCACCGGGGCTGACGCAAAGGACGCCAACGCAAGGGAATGAAGGCGAAATAACGGGAACGACAGAGCCAACCGGGGGAAGAATGGAAGAGAGCCAACCGAGGAGAGCTCTGGGGGGAGAGTTCAAACACACCCCCAGCTCAGAGGATGACGACGGGGAGAATGTAAATACGCAGGTAGTGGTGAAGGGAGACCAAAACTGTGCGGGAAAACAAACAATGGACAACAAAAGAGAAAACGAGAAGGAAATGGGAAGAGCGGGAAGAACTCGAAAAAGACGTCGAAACAAACCCCGAAGCGAAGACGAAAGACTGAAACACCTGCAGACGCGAGTGATGATGAGGGTGACGAGAACGATGGGGGTTTAGAGGATAACGGACCATGGCTAGATTACCTTTAGTCAAAGACTAATGGCGGGGTCAGAACCGTGCCTGAGTTGCCTGTAAAGGCTTGGCCAATGAAAATAATTGAGCCTAAAGACGCAGACGGAGCGGCCGAGCGGATGCGCACCTGGTCAAAGGTGTTGAGTCAACTAATCGTGCGATACCCGCAGACCCAGATGTTCATCATGGACGCCGTTGAGGAGTTAGGTAAGTTTTCCATAAAACACAAGCGTTTTTCCAAACTGAGAGACCGTGAGTGGCATGGGAAAGCTCGAAACCGAAAAAAAAGCGCGTGGAGTCACTCGAGATCGAGTTAGCAGAACTCAGGCGGACTTTTACGCAGGCTTCTGGCAGCAATGAGGCAGACGCCTTACGAAAGGCTAAGGCCGAGTTCGAGGAAGAAGTCCGAACGCTTGCTGGGGTGAACAGGGTGCTTGAGCTGCACGGAAACTCATTGTGTTCGAAATGTAATCAGAAGCTCGATAAGGAGCAGATCGAGGCGAGAGACGCCGAGACAGCTGCAACGATTGACACGGCCTTGGAAGCGGCAACCCGAAACAACGACATTGAGGAGACGGCACGCATAGTGTTAAAGAGATGGCCAGAGAGATGCTTCAAAAGGGTGAAGCTAACCCATAGGGGGATTGGGAGCCCTCGAGAAGCGCGAGGACTCATTCTGATGAAGGGATTGGAGAGAGACAGAGGACTCATCGAACATGTGCTTCCTCAGTTTCCGGGGCGGCAGCGCTAACCGACCTTAAACCAGGAAAGGTGGCGGCACTTAGATGCAAAGGCCACTTTGAGGTCGTCGGCGACGGCGAGATAGACGAAGAAGAGGAGACGGAGGGAATACACCAGAGTCCCCCCGAGGCGTCACGAACGCTAGTGGCCGGGTCCCCTTGGAGGCGACCTCGGCCGACTTAATTAGGCTCTTTGGTAGACTCCAGCATACCCTTAATGTAGATAGGCGGGAGGAGGCACCAGGTGTGGCTGTGACCGAGAAGCTGGAAGACTACACGATTCCTCAGATCCTTGAGGCATGCTGTAGGGTACTCGACTGTGATGTCGAACTCATTGTTAGAACACCGTCCGCGGATCGAAGCTCACCAAAAGAGGCAAACGTCTCAGACTAGACGTGGGCAGCCCATACCACAGTTCGGGTAAGGAAGATTGAGGGTAAAACTGCAGCTGAAACGCTCATAAGCGTGCGAAAAATGCAGACCTCAGAGCGGCGGGCGTCATATTGGCCGCGCGCGGAGGACTAGCCACGACCGAAAGTGGGGACGTTCTTTCGAGGGTGACCGGCACGAAGGCATCAACAGGCACATTTGGTGGGACGCTAGCACGATCGATCAACACAAAGGTTGATTGCCGAGACTCTGGGGGACCGCCAGAGACGATCGTACTGCGAGACGTGGACCCGTTTGCGGACAGCGACAGCATCGAAAAAACGATCCAGCGAGAGCTCAGCGGGCCGGCAGATATGCGCATGCGCACAGAAGACCCGCGGTCCGGTAGGACAGGGCGATATCAGTGTTGGTCGTTCTCCCGACTGCGGCGGCAAAAAGACTACTCGATAAGAAGCACCCGCAGATCGGCAACACTACGTGTCGGGCAAAGGATTGGTTTAGCGTACCAATATGCTTTAACTGCCAGAAGCAAGGCCACATGGCTAAAGACTGTCAGGAGGAGAAGAGCGCAAGGCCGACGCTGTTACCGGTGTGGCGACGTCGGGCACCTCCTTAGTGCGTGCACTAGCGAAACCGGGCATTGCTATAACTGCAAGGTCGACGGGCACTTGGCTTCGTCAAGCAACTGCCCAGTGCTAGCAAAGAAACTTGAGGAGCTGAAAGAGGCTGCTCGTAAGAGAAATGTCGAGAAGTTCGTCGAGAGGTTGAATAGAAGCGGAGAGAAGCATCCGAGCAGGAGGCTAGGGCGCGCCAGGAAGCGGCCGAAAAGAAGCGACAGCGCAAAGATGCTAAACAATTGACTAGGGACATCGAGGGTTACAGCAGGAGAGGGCGTGCTGCCATCAGCGTCGCTGTCGCTGGTGCCGCAGCCAAGGGAGGGGAAGCCAATGGTACTTCTAATGATTGGAATACTTTAGGTGAACCTCAACCGGTGCAGAGCTGCACACGACCTGCTTGACGAGACGGTTCCGGAGAGGGGCATAGCACTATGCCTCCTTTCAGAACTAAAAATACCGATGAACGCATCGATGCGGCAACCTGGTGGACAGGAGAGGACAACGCCAAATGAGCAGTACGGGCTCAGGAGAGTGGCGAAAGTGGCTTCGCAGTGGGTGGAATTAGACGGGGTGGGGGTTCTCTACTCTTGTTATTTTTCACCTAGTAGGAAGACACAGGAGTTTCAGGTCTTCCTGGGTCAACTAGGCCGTAGTTTAGGCACGCACGAGGGAAAACCATTGATTGATACCGGGGACTTTAACTCGGCCATTACTGCATGGGGTAGTCGTAACTCTTTGGAAAGAGGACAGATACTTACTGGAATGGATAGCAGAGCAGGGGCTTATGGCTGTTAACGACGGGGGCCTCCGAATGGAAGTAGGAACGGAGGACGAAAATCAACTCATTAAACACTCATTGCCGCGTGTACAAAGGCTGGCCCGCCCCACCCGAACGGCGGAGGTGACCGACGTCACCGGTCCGTTTACTGATGGAGCAAAGATATCGGGGAAGCGAGAAAGCGATGCACAAGGCTAAACGAGGCGTATTCTAGGCAACGCAGCTGGCTGAGTGGAAGGGTGAACCGAGGGGAAACTAGGCTAGTCGTTGACGAGCAATTGGCCACACTCTTGGAAAGTTACAGAGCTGCCCGCAAGGACCTTCAAGGTCTCATCTGGAAGAGTAAGGTACAGGCGTGGAAACAGCTGGCAGAGGACGTGGAGAGAGACGTGTGGGAGTAAGCGTACCGAACCGTTATGGCCAGGCTCCAGGCGCCTTCTCCGAGACTCCCGCCGGATTTTCAAAAGGATCAGGTCCATAGCTTGTTCCCGGTTCACCCGTGGAGAGGCGACGGGGAGGACTGGTTGCTGAAGAAGACATTCTCGAAGTGACGTTGGAGGAGGTCGAGCGAGCATGGCAGCGATTGACACCTAGAAAAGCACCCGGCCCAGATGGAGTACCTCCTGGAGCGGCAAAGCTGCTGGTGCAGCGATGGCCGAAGCTGTTTCAAGCACTGGTGATGCGCCTTCTAAGAGAAGGGCGATTTCCGCGGCTGTGGAAAAACGCCAACCTGGTCCTAATCCCCAAACCAACGAGAGAACGCAATGCTTTAACAAGTAGTTCTGCTTACTGGCCTATGTCTTCTTGACACAATAGGGCAAGATCTTAGAGAATGTTATCGTTGAAAGACTCAACGTTGAGATTGAGCTTAAAGGGGCCCTGTCAGACGCCCTGTACGATTTCCGTAAGGGAAAGTCCACGCTTACCGGATTTTGGAACGGGCGGCCGAACAGTTAACGAAGACCTCGAAAACAAGGGACTTCGTTGTGTTCGTCCCTCTGGATGTCAAGAATGCCTTCAACTCCATGAGCTGGGAGGTGGCCATGGACGCAAGGACATATCGCCATACATTCGCCGGATAATTTTGTCCTACCTATCGGAAAGAAGACTGTCGGCCGGCGGCCAGGATTATGAAATCTCTGCGGGAGTTCTTCAGGGGTCGGTTTTAGAGCTGATTCTATGGAACCTAGCTTATGACGAGGTCCTCGAGCTGCCGGACCTACCGGCGGGTGTTGACATGGCCTATGCCGATGACTCGGCGCTGGTTATCACGGCCCGGGGAACTGGGGCCCGGGAGTATGCCGCTAATGAAGCCTTGGAGCAGGTGGCAGAGTGGATGGAAGACCATTCTCTAAGACTGGCCCCGCACAAGATGGAAGCACTGTACCTTACAGGCAAGAAGAAAACCAGGAACATCTGCCTGCGTCTAAACGGTCATCCCGTCAAGCTTGCTCGGACAGCAAAGTATCTCGGAGTGGTGCTCGTCAAAGGTCTCAATGGATCGGCGCATATCCAGCATGTGGCTGGTAAAGCCCACGAAGTCGCGGCCGGCCTGGCGCGGTTATAGCCCAGAGTCGGCGGCTGCACAGAAGGCAGGCGGCACCTGCTGGCCAGTGTAGCAGAGTCGGTAGCGCTATGTATGCCCACGCGGCTCCAGTGTGGGCATACATGGCGCTGAGGACACAAAAAAAACAGGGGCGCTTCGATTGTCACATCGGCCGGTAGCCACTCGCGACTGCCAAACTTACCGCACGGTGTGGACCACGGCTTTCCTGGTCCTGTCTAAGATGCTGCCATGGGATCTGCTGGCGAGTGAACGGGTCGAAAGATGGAAGGATGGCGATCTGGATTTAACAACAGCTAGATAGAGACCAGTTCCAAACGTACATGGTAAGAATTAACGAGGCGAGTGTCGACATCTGCGCGTTATGCAGATCGGGTGAGACGGACGATGTCGAGCATACAGTTCTGCGGAGTCCGGCCCTCCAAGAAGCGAGAGACGCGGGTGCGACCCCCGTGAGAGGAAAGCCGATCAAGAAGGTTGTAGCACACATGCTGATTTCGGCGAAGGCGTGGAGGAAGTCCTGTGCCTACTTTGAGACTATCATGTCCTTAAAGGTGGCCAAGGAAACTGCCAGGAGAGCTCGTTCAACAATCGCCCTCAATATAGTCGAAAGAAAGCGCCCGTAGGTGACAGGGAAAGAAGGGGGAATAGGCAGCAAAGGCGAACCAGCCTTATGATTAGGCAGGGACAGCTAGGGACGCTCCAGGCGATGACTCTCGACGCATCTCCAGGTGGCGGAGCTGTGGAAGGCGTTAACGGACTGGCTGACGCGTCTGAGCTGCATCAAGGCAGACATGAGACGCCGGATGATGCCAGATTGGAGTAGAATGTAGGAGTTGCGAGTCCCAGACTAGTCACCATGGCTGGGGTGGCGCATGTCCGTCTGGATTCGCGTAATCCCCCAAAGTAATGCTGAGACGTTTCAGCAATAAAACAACAAAAAAACGTATTAGAGCTGTTTTACTGAGAGCTTCTGTGGAGCCGGGATTGATGTCATGGCGACGATGCTGCTATTAGTTCGCTGAGATATGTGGGCCGCGAAAGATGTGCCGCTTGGCGTTAGTTTAACACCCAGATAAGTAAACTCCGAGACAAATTCTACAGAAACACCTCACAAACTAAGCCTGTCACTTCTCTTCAGGGGTTCCCCGGATCTGAATTTCATAGCCTTTGTTTTCGATACGTTAATCGTTAAGCCATTTTTCTTGCTGTATGTCTTCAGCATCCTCAGAAACCTTTCTAGATCCATGAACACTCTACTATATACCACAAGATCATTGGCATAGAGAGTTTTGCTGACCCAGGGGTAGGTGGTCATTGATAACGCTTGAATGATCACTGAGTAAGAGTGAGAATAAGAGCGAGCTGAGATTATCGCCCTGGGGATAGCCGTGGGTTATGGGTCTGCAGTTTGTTATTTGCTTGTTGTTTTCTTGTACGTGGCTCTCTTCGTAGGAAGCCGGCTTTACGCTCTAGATGGGTCTCCCCTGCTTCTATCTTAAGTTAGTGGGGGGTGAGCTTCCTCCCATTGCAGTTCACCCGACGACCGACCACGTACACACATGCATACGAATGAGATGGCCGCTTCGGCCCTTCTCACGGTAGCGGAGTGATACAAGACCGACGATACAACCGGCATCAAAAACATCGACAGCAGTAATAGCACCAGTAGCAAAGAACAGGGGGCTTTGGCGCAGCGACAACGACAGCGAAATCATTGAGATCTGCGGCAGTGACAAATCGGCCCTCGTCTTATAAAGCGCCAGCGAGCAAGAGAGAGAGAGGCAGAGGGGAGAGATGGAAAACTACCGCTTCAACTACCTGTCGCCGTATCGGCTGCCGACGCCAACCTGTTGTCACTCGGTGAGCTACTAGAGTCGTCTACTGAAAGAAAAGGTGGTAGATGTGCAGCAGTCTAGGGTGCTGATGCTCTCTTGCTTAACGATTCGCTTTTCGCACGATGTCTTCTCTGTCTCTGTGTGTCTCTTAGTCTTCATCTCGTGATTATTCTTCTACTTCTACTTCTTCTTCTTCTTCGTCTTCTTCTACTTCTACTTCTACTACTACAACTTCTTCGTTATCATCTCTCGTACTTAATCGCCCTTTTTTCGTCTTGTTCATCTCTCTAAGCTATGAGCTGAGCTGATGCCCACAGAATCCGGTCAGTGTTGTGTGACCGCCTACGGAACGCGAACGCTGAAGGAGGCTCGTGGTGCTCTGGCTCGCGCTGTCCGTAAAACGGGCGACGAAGCCTATCGAGTTTTCTGTGCCGAAAAGGGTTCCTGGAAACCTGTCGTTGTCGTAGTCGTTTTCTGTAACCAACACCGACCACAGACAACCAAGCAACCAGCAAACCGTCGAATGCAAGCTAGCGCGGCTCTGAACGCCAACGCCAGTAAATCGGGGTTCTTGTCACATCGGCGAACTACTAAAGAGAGAGAGTCGGCGGGAGAGGCTAAGGCCGGAGGCTGCGGCGTCACGCGAGAGCCCTTTGTGCTGGGTTCGAAGGAGTGAAACGATACGAACGTACTGAGAGAGGAAACTTACGACTCGTTTAGTGCGCACGCAGGTCATAAACGACACGAGTCTATAATCCGTTTTAGAGTCATCAGTATCAATATGCCTAGCTCATTAGCCATCTAGAGTGAGTTTCATATGAGCTATGCGCTAATCATGCTGCATTCAAAGGTCCGTATATGTATGCATATATATATTATTAGATTACACACGATTATATATATATATATATATATATATATATATAATCGCGTGTAATCGAATGACCTGATTTTGCCGTTATATTTTATTTTGTGAGTCCATACATAGGAAGAGCATAGCAACAGCTAGTAATGCTCAATGTTTGCCACAACTTTGACCAGTTTATAAATTTAGTTCGTCCAACATTTAGTTGGTTTTGGTTGAGCTAGAATCGTATACGACAGCATGTAAACTGACAACTGTGTCGTGGTATTCCGAGTGCTTTAGCTAACGAAAAGTCTAGCCTTGTTGCAGGTCAGATTAAGTTAGTGCTTAATCAGGGTAAGGTTAGGTAAGTCAGTGTTATCATTTGATTGCTACAATCACATGCGGTTAAATCATATGAGCTTTTCATGTGTAAGTTTTATTAAGAACTACATACCATACTTACAAGTAAAGGTGATTTGATATTATGTTAATTAGTAACGATAGCGGCACGCGCACGAGCCACATTTGAGATAATAATAATAATAATAATAATAATAATAGTAATAATAATAATAATAATAATAATAATAATAATAATAATAATAATAATAATAACATAGCATTTTATTAATAACACAATTAACTTATTCCATTACAATAGCAATATTTTTATATTTATCACAATTGGCCTAATAGCAACACAACATATGATTTAGCTAATAGCACAATGAACGTATTCGATTACATTGATTACATTGGATTACAGCGTTTAAACGTAACCGACGATCCATGGTTCAAATGTTTAGGCAACTTTCCAAGGCAACTAAAATGTCACTTCAACCACCTTTACCAACAGCCAGATGTTGCCAGTAGTCTGGCATGCTCGTTTCGAGTAGACACTCGTCACCAATTATCATCATTTATTTATTGCACCATATGTATGGTATGTATATATAGATCATTGTAATAAAACACATGTTTATAGATAAGTATTAAAACATCATCGAGCTAACTGCGTAAGAGAAATAGCTCTCTGACAAGTATCGAGATGGTAGATAGGGCACGGCTGGTTACATAAACAGCACACACAGCCGACATTAGGATCGTGGAAGCCTCTTCGATGGTAGAGTTTATGGTGAAACCCGTGAAGTGAATAGCGGGTCACGAGATGTCGGTTGGGTTGTAGTGGTCTCTGCCAGTTCTGTGTGACCATTGCTGGCGAATTAAAGAAGCTTCCGGGAACTGCTCGAACTTTCTTCATAAAGTTTTCTCTAAACTGAATAAGAGCAGCGGTTTCTGATGCGTCACCAATTATGGTGAACCTGAAAAGGGCAGTTTAATCAGTCGTTCCCAACTGGTGCTATACGGCCTTTATACCATACGAGGCAATGGGTGCGATATTCTCTAAGTCTAGAGAAATCACGCATTTGGGTTCCGCGTCTGTCGCGCTAGCGTTCGCCCGATACCACTACAAAGGATGTCACATCATGGCCCCAGAGTTCTTTCATTCATGCAGAGCCCATATAATTCCGTTAAAGCCTCTGCCTTCGATTTTTAATGACATAACGTTAGTCGCTGCCATCCTGCCAGCTTAGAAGGGTTTCCTTTACGCATGGGTAGAACGGCCAATAGGGCAGTCTTGCCACGTGCTAATTATTCGCTCCGCTCTAAAATACTTAAATTTAAATAAAAAATACACTTTAAATAGCACAATGAAAATTGCTAAATAGATTTCGAGGTTATATATATATATATATATATATATATATAACATCGAAATATATTGATTTATTGTTCGCTTGGCATGTATACCTAAATACACATGTCACCCTTTTATAACAGGGGCGCTGAGAGCGGCAGCATATATATTACCTACGCATCCATATAATCCATGTCTACTTCAACACCTACTGAGTATTTGCTTTCCATTTTCTTTGTAATATCGACCAGGTCATTTTTAACATTTGGTCCTAGAGCTAGGGCGTCCGACAGCTCTATATCTCTGCTCCCCCCTAAGGCTATACATTCTTTAATAATATTGCAGTGTATGAGATGGATGGATGTGGATAATGATTTATGATGATAATGATTGATGGAAGCGCACCGCCCGGGGCGGGGGATTACCTGCCACCAGGGGGCGCAGGAAATGCCTGTAAAATGGTCTGAAATAAACCAGAGAGCCTCTTTGGCGTCGGCGCTGATTAAGCCGGTTACACGAACGGTGAGTGTCCTTATTGTCGCTACCTAGATATTACAAATATGTTTGATTGACTCATTCTCTAGCCCACATGCTCGACATTCTGTACTTTGCCCCTCCTTATATTTAGCTCTATGCATCCTTGTATCTAGCATGCCTGCCCTGACATCTGCCACTAGCCCACTCACTAGTATATGACTTGTTTACCTTCAATTTCTCCAACTTCTCTGATACCCTCGCTCTTGCCCATTGCTGACAATTGTACCCAATCTCCCTAGCTGCGAACTCTACTCTGCGGTCTCACTTCGTTTTAATCCTAAGTGCCGTTTTTACCAGCTGCATCTGTTTAACCCATCTTTTATTTGTGATATTTTTCAATCCTACTACTAAGTCTAAGCTTACTTTGTACTTCCCTTTGTATATATATATATATATATATATATATACAAAAAAGTTTTTTTGGCTTTGTCCGTAAAGAATCGTTAGAAAATTTAAAAAAAATCTGTTGACCCACATACAGTCCCTGAAAAAATATAGGGTCACCCATTTTTGTTACATTTCGCGCATTTATTATAACCAATCGTGTAAAGATCACAGTGATACATGCTCACAGAGTAACAGCGGTGACTTTTATAGACATTTGGGGTATCGGATTACTTTGAACCACGAGTTTTTCACATTTGGTACAGCTACACCGCGAAAAAGATTTTAAGATCGTCTGCATACAGCTTATATGTGACACCAATATCTCGAAGCATAGCCCAGAGATCCTGTACAAATATTGTGTACCTTAGGGCGCCTAAGCATGATCCTTGCTAAACACCAGATACACACCTGCCGACCGCGGAATAGGTATGTTTCAACTTTGATTACAAATGTACGGTCTCTCAGGTATGCTCTGCACCAGTTTATGATTCTGGGGCCGATACTTAACGGTGACATCTTTGTCAGAAACAGATGATGGTCAACACGATCGAATGTACGTGCAAAATCAAAGTAAACAACATGCATAGGACTGTTGCGATTTCGAGCCAGCGCCCAATCGTGAGCTACTTCCAGTAACTGGGTACCCGTTGATCGACCCTTTGTAAAACCATTTTGTGAGAAGTCCAACAGGTCTTGAGAATCAAGAAATGTGTAAAGCTCAGCCACAGTTATTTTCTTTAACACCAAACAAGGTCTTGAACACTGAGACACCGGTCTGTAATTTTTTGGTGCTGCACGAGAACCCTTTTTGTGCGTCGGGGTGATAATGGATTACCGAAAGAAACTCGGTGCTTCACCGTCTTCGAAGGAGCGAGTAAATATCAGTAATAATGGTTCAGCGAAACTGTCAGAAAGCTCTTTGAATAAAATTGGAGGAACGTTGTCGAGGGTCCGTGAGCACTTTCTCCCTGGGGATGTAATTAATGGTTTTGGGAATCCCAGGCGGCTGAACATATACGTTTTTAAAATTATCTTTCATAGCCGCCGCTTTGTCGGAGTTCCCGGTGACCGTGTGTTTGCCAAGTAGAGCCACTCCAGGCTGCAGTGTTAAACGGCGACCAGCATATCGAAAAAAAGTCTTTGGTATTACGAGTGTTTAGGTTGTCTCCCTCTAGCCGCCTTTTGTGAGTTGCGGCTCGTGCCAATTGAGTGGATGAGCGCGAGTGTGCAGGGGACGATAGCGTCAGACTATGTAAGCGCCTAGATGCGTCCTCTATGAATATTTGCAAGATAGATGAGTTAGGCTTTCTTAACGGGGTAAACATCTCTATGCTAAACATGACGGCATTCACAAATAACGTGTATTGTGATTCGATGGAGTCACATTAAGATAAAAACAAGCGCCAGTTGGTGGCTGCAATGTTAGCCGCGATTGCGCGATAGTCCAAGTTCGGACTTTACGGGTGGCTCGTCTACGAAAAGCTCTGTTATAATATCCTCATTGTCAGTAAATAAAAAGTCTAAAATGATACCGCTGCGTGGTCTAGTGGGTACGTTCACAAGTAAACCACTAAGGCAACAAAAAAAGCTAAAAATGTACCCGTTCGTGGGTTCGCTTGAGAACATGTCAATACATCTCCAATGAATGTTAGGTTGGTTGAAGTCTCCCGTTAGAATTACCGAAATGTTTACTTGCAAGAGCTCATCAAGCAAATCGCAAAGTGTAGTCATTCGCTCAACAAGTTGTACCCGTAGGTAAAAAATAACAACAAATAGCTCGGCACTTTTGATCTGTTCCACAGAGTATGTTGGACCATAGCAATGGTCTCTGTAGATTCATCCGTAATAGAAACTTCTATAGCTTGCAATTCGGATATAGCGAGAATGCACACACCGCTACCGCGGCTGTTGCGGTCTTTACGAAAGACTGTATATCGACCGCCCAGTGTCAGCTCGGCTGAGGAGATTTTGTCATTGGTAGCCCATGTTTTGGTGATTCATACTAGGTCAACGTTGTACTCGGAAGAAAATTGAGTTATGAGTCACATGTAGAATTCTTGGTAATAGATGCAGCGTTAAAAGAAATGCAGTTGATTTTTGAGCTTTTCGTCTCGGGTGTGTGTCGTTGAATGTTCCGTATATATGTTAAGTGTGCACAAGTCCGCACTGTTTTGTCAGTGGCTTTCGGCTGGAAATGTCTCTACAACATTAATATTGGCTATCCTTATACTCCATAACAAGTGTTCCGGACCCCCATAAAGATTCGCGAAAGAGCTTGTCTTTGTCTAGCTCAGACGATATATCGACAATAAATGAAGAATATGTGGCAAACTTCGGTGTGATTTTGCGTATTCGCAGCGCGTTAATGTTGTTATTTGTAAGGTGAGTATTCATTTGGCAGGCAGTGACACTAAGGTCTAGCCGAGATACAAGGATCATCTGTTTCCGAAAGTTGGCTCGTGCAACTGCGGTAATGCTGACATGCGATGAGGCTGGGTTCGCACGAGTTAGTGAGAACGTTTGCCAGGCTCGCGAAATTAGCCGAAACTCTAACGCTTAAAATACGACGCTGCTTCCTACGGTTCGGCTTAATTTTCGGCAGAGGACCGGACTTTTGTTGTGAATGTCTTGCAGTCGGCTGGTTCTGGCGATTTTGCGGCCTCTCGTTTTTGCGTCCAAACGAAACTCAGGAATTCGGGAGCGATCATTGCGAGATCGTGATCTGGCTTTGTGTGAATGCTTACAGTCCACAGGACTTGTTCTGTTGCAAGTAGACATCTTTGCCAGCATCGTGGTTAGATGGCCAACGTCCGTTTCGAGGTTTTTGTTTGTGCGTTGCAGCTGCATCTTGACGTTACGTGCGAAGTGCACGCACCTCCTTGACAATTGTGAGCGCACAAGCGATGCGATGTCGCCGGCATCGACGTTGGCATTATCATCATTATCATTCTTATCCATCTCATCATCGCTACCTTGTTCACCTCGCCTGAGTCAGCTGGCGGATTGCAGCGGTGACACTTAAACTCCGAGGGAGCGACTGTTCTTCCGACGACATCTTGTGTCTGTATTCGAGTGCACAATATGAATATGTGAGCCAACTGTTCACATTGGGAGCAAACAATTGTGTTTCTGGTACCGATACAGATTTTATAGTTGGGACGACCCTTTTTCAGCTCGTGTGTAGCTAGCTTGTTTGGGAGAGCTAGTGTGGGCATCCACTGATCGCGCCCGCTTCGAACGTAGAGGATGCATCTTCAATGGATGTTGGATTTCCCACTTACGGTTGGGCGATTATACAAGCACAACACAAAGTTACCGAACTGAGGACGGAGGATTTCACCACACAATGTTCAGACACGGATGTTTGCTTAGTACAGAAAAATTACAAAATTATTCAGAAGCACTTCTCGTAGGGGAGTTGCTTCGTCGGTAACAGGCGACTATATATATATATATATATATATATATATATATATATATATATATATATTATATATATATATATATATTTATTAGAGGTGACTAGGAAGACGCGTTATGCACACCGGGCGTTGTTGCTGAAGCCACGGTAGTGTGGGACTCGTACCCACTAAAGTCTAGTCGTCTTTTTGGCTCCTTATCGAGGGATGGCCGCAGTACTGTCTTCTCGAGATTACTTCACCTGGCCACTCTTTCAAATTTGCTCGGAGATTATTTTTGCCTCAGAGATACTTTCTGCAAATCTTCTTGCCATACTCCAGGATTTGTGAGCTTTGAGGAGCGCCTCTACAAGGGCTTGACATGTCAGGGGGTTTTCAGTCATAAAAACCCCATCAGTGTTATATGCATGCTCAATATGAGTGCAATAAATGTGACGATTCGATACCACAATCCAGCGCGGCGATTGGGCGACAGGGTTATTCATATCGTTATGTACTTATTGCGAGGTCTAGTAGAACTCGGCAAGAAAATATTTTTTTCCAGTGAAAGGAGGTCGCGGAAACGCCTTGTTTATGAGAGTGAGTGAAGTTTATAAAAGTAGTAATTTTGCCTTTTTTTCTCCTTATAAACTTCACTCTCTCTCCTAAACAAGACGTTTTCGCGACCCCATTTCATTGGAGAAAAACATTTCTTGCCGGGTTCTACCAAACCTCGAATTAAGTACATAACGATATGAATGACTTTGTATATATATATATATATATATATATATATATATTTTGAATCAGATGCGCTTGCTGTGTAGTATGTCATACAGCGTGGCGCTGGCTTTGAATAGTTTTATATTGTTACAATGGTATCATCATATGTATTTTAACAAACATCCTCGCCTGTAGTGCATTCATACTATTAATTGGATTTTTACGATGGTTATATTACCACCTAATTACACAATAGTTTGGCCTAGCGGGGTATTTCCCCTTGGTCTGTTACAATCTATGCCCGATGTCTAGCCTGCGTTTCATTTATTTATATGGTTTCATTTATTTCTTGGCATAGTGGTTTATCACCTAAACCTAATGCCTCGGCTAGGGACACTGTTCTCACTCCTCCTAGCTCGTCGCACCTCAGCACGATATGTTCTATGGACTCTTCTTCTTCTATATCACACGCTCTACACCGAACGCTCTCAATTTTCGAGTATCTAGCCGCCAGTAGTCGGATGTTGAGCATTTCGGCCCTAAAGCCAGCGAACAGGCCAGACGCTTGCGAGTTTAAATATATAATAGACTTTCGGCCGTATTCCTTTTTTTGGTGCCTGCACAATTGCAAGGATGTATTTCTCTCCATATCCTCTCTCCATCTTTCTTCTGGCTTTTTCAGGCAACTTTCTTCTTCACTGGAAGTGCTCTCCTGACTACATGATTGCAGGTACATTGGTTTAAGACAATTTGCCATTCTTTACGGGCCTGCAATTGGCGTGCGGCATACTTTCAACGCGCCGATGGCCGGATATAAGGTTCCTCAACAGCCTTTGTGACAGTATGGCTGTTGATTCTCAATAATTTATATGGTGTATCATCTATTCTCAAAAAGAAAATTCGATCACCATCATGAATCGAACCGGCGACACCCCGGTAATAAGATAACCATGATTAGCGGCCACTAGTCCTCTCGACAACGCGCATGGATGAGAAACGACGAAAGTCGTCCCTATCTCTATATCGGCGGCGAAGAGGGCGAGAATCAATCCAACGTTGCCACCACTTTGCAGATCTAATCTTTGGAGAAGCTCATCTCTTCACGAGGTGGTCGACGGCCATAACGGCCTATAGTACACGGCAAAGGTCGAAGGATGGAAAAGATCAATCGGCTTAGTCGGGAAGAGAGAGAGAGAGAGAGTGAGCGAGAGAGTCGTTTTCGAAGCGAAACGATCGAGTGAGAAGATCGAGCGAACAGATTCCCTCGTCGTATGGAATCGAATTGTGCGTGAATGTAGCAGCAGAGCCAACAGCACGGTGAGCACTTCTTCAGAACCAATAGCAGGAGCAGCAGCAGCAGCACCTCTCCAGCACACCTCCAGGAGCAACGGCGGGGGTGAAGGAAGGATATGGTGAAGGACAATGGTGGCGGACAACAACGATAGCCGAGCGAGCGAGCGAGTGAGCGACCGACCGACCCCGACCACCCCACTTCTCCCCCCCCCCCGCCCCCGCCCCTCCCCCAATTAGTGGGATAATACAGTCGGTATTACCATCGCTCATACTACCAACTACAACGACGAGCAATAACGATTGCTACTACTACCACTACTGCTGCTAAGACCAGACAGAGCTACCTACCTAGGTAACCTCGGTTTCTCTTCGATTGGTGGCGACGAACGATTACGAACTGGTGGTGCTCTGTGGCCATGACGGCCGAACGACTGAACTGTGTGTGGGGCTGGATGGCCGGCAATCAGTCAGTCAGCCACTCTTATTAACCCTCATTACGAAGCGGAGCATAATGACCGCGAACCTCTCACCAATCCCATTATCCAATAGGCGATCGGCAGCGGGCGACGGTGGCGGTGGTGTTAAAAACCACGCGCGCACGCGCGAGAACGACCCAGCCAGCGATGTTACCATGACGACCGAGTATGCTGAACGGTTGCGCCACAGGAGGAGGCGACAACAACACCCCGACGGCTACGACGGCGAGATCTGATTCAAGATGCCCCCGCCCCTGCCCCGCAACAACAACAACAACAACAACAACGACGACAACAACAACAACAACAACAATAACGACAACGACAACGACAACAACAACGACAACAACAACGACAACAACAATGACAAAAACAACAACAACAGCAACAACAGAAACAACTAAGAGAGATTTTCAGGAATCATTTGTTCGACGAAGCAAATGTAGGTCTTCGCGACATACGGGTTGATTCTTACCGCGACTCCACCAGCAGCAGGCAGCAGGATTGGCTGCTTAGTTAGTTCACTCCGTCCTACTTGACCGGCTACAGCTACATATCATTTGCAGATGATTATGTCGTTTTTCTGCAGATTGCCTTGATTGATCGAACGAGAAAACGCCTCTCGTATTGCCAAACTGTATCGACCTGTTGGAGCAATATGAACCGATCTTCTTGTGGTGCTGCTAGCTTGCTACGACTAGGCTTTTCATAGCATCTGCTTGTGCGTAGAAAGTTGACAACCATCTTCTTATGTGAGCACAAGAGACACATCTGGCATACAAGCGCGCTGCAGAACGTGTGCCATTACTATCTGAATAATTTACTCACGCATTAGAGAACATCGTTTTATTACCGTATTTGTACGACGTGCGCCGCCGCAGCGAAATGGCTTAAACAACATTCTATCATGCTGTCTCCTCTTTCTTCTCCCCGTACACCAAGATAGATCAAGGTGTGCTAGGCCAACTTAAACGTGCACGGCTGTTAGGCCAGTTTTTTAACCTCAAACAAAATAACCAGTCAGTAAAGTAAAGTTTTCGGGCTGACCCTCAGCCAAGGCTTAACGTCCACGAAACTGTTTTTCACACTGCTTCATAGACGGACCCCCATAAATACAAATGTTTGGGCAACGGTGGGGTTCGAGCCTGCGCACCTATGATTTGTCTCGTCCGGTCGCGAGACGCAGACTCAACCCACCACGCCACCGGGTTCGACAAAGAACCAATCAAGCCAAGCGAAATCAATATTCTACTACAGGCATACCTTAATACACATACCACTCTTTAAACATTATGTTTGTTCAAACGTTTGTCATCACAAAATATTTCAAATTTCCTTACAAAGTAGTTGGTGAACGTATGTTCCAACCATATCAACGTCTTTAGAGTTACTATGCATCTATTGTATGCTATACTATTCTTCAGAGAGGATATTTGATTTGCATTTTTTTTGCATGAAAACTCTTTATAATACATGAAAAATAAGAACAATAATTAAAAGATAAACTATGGTAAAGAAATTCTACTTCGGAAAGATGGCATTCTTGCAGCAAGCTACTTAATTATTCAGACAAGTATTTGATATATTAATAATAGTGTACGATATACATATATATATATATATATATATATATATATATATATATATATATATATATATATATACATATATGTTTTTCTTCTATCCGCGACACGAAGAACACGTGTGTCTTAGCATGAAAGAGTGACTATCCTATTCGAGTAGGAATGAGACAGTTCAATGCGCTTAGGTCATAGTAACACAGCAAAAACCAAGCAGTGTCAACTGAGGGCGCGCTGGTGCCCGGCTACACGTTCTTTCAAGTTACCTTCTAGGTGCATTGCTCGACGACGTTACTACGAGGATTGGTGTTGCTCTCCGAGTGGGTATAGCGTTGCTAGAGCTCCATCAGTGCATATGTGGAGAACCGGTGGAGGCTATGGCGCATCAGCACGCTAACACATGCATTTGTAATAGTGGCCGTGCGCCAAAAAAATGCTGGCATCAACGACAGTATTTGCTGGTTCCTTGGGTGGGCTAGACTGCTAGGAACTGCTTGAGGAATGATAAAGGCGAGGCTTGTCCCGGAAATACGGAAAACAGCCTGACGGTATGACGGTAAGGACTTTTTGTGTCATGAAAGCCCCTCCTATGAAAGGGAACTGTGTCGCACGCACTCACACCCGATGTAGCGCACTTCAAAAGAAGTGCGTAGCAGAAAAGGCTTAGAAGAGGAATTGTTGTAGATCCTCAAATGTTTTATTGAAGATGCAAGTGGAGCGACAATTATCTCCCGAGAACGTGTGCCCGCAGTGCGCCCTTGAAGTTCCTGCCTTGCACGTCGAGATCGAGGCGTTATCTCAAGAAGCCCGCAGATCGCTTGTCTCCGGTTGCGAGGTTCAATTGCTCGCCGACCCCACAGGGTCCGCGAGTTTCGAAGCATCCACTTTGCAAAATGGAAAAGTTTGCGAGTGACGTTGCCAGGGCCGCCCAGGGTCTCGAATGCTAGCGATTGAAACTCATGTGGATAATCTATTGGGGCGTACTTTGAAGCTTCTTCGTCTCCGCTAGATTACCATCAGCGGATACTTATCAGCATGACCTGCTGAGACCGCCCCTGCTATATATATATATATATATATAAATTAATGGTGGTTACAATTGTCACACAGAACGTAGTATTACAAAACGCAATTTTCATTTATTTATAGAACATCGCTATGTGAGCACTTTGGAGTGGACAATTGTCTCCGCGCGAACGTGTGATCATGGGTTCTTGAACCCAGGCTTAGCCCAGTTCAACAATGTGCCCCGAACATACGCTGCATTGCCTTGTTGAATGTTGAGCGACAGCCTCTGACGCAATAATTCGGATGCGCTCGACTCTCCCGTCGAAAGATTGAGACTTCTACGGACGCGCTGAATCAGCTTGGGCGTAAGGGGGGGGGGGGCCTGCAGCGCCCATAGTTGTCGAGCGCCAACCAACAAATTCACAACAACGTAGCTAGCAGACGAATTCAGCAATACATCTTCATCACACGTGTTGTCTCCCGCCGCAGGTCGAAGAGTTGAGTGCCACTATGCGTCTCGTGTAGATCTGTCTGCTATGGCGACACTATCTATAGCGCGCTACTACAATAACACTAGTATCTTTTTACGCTGAGTCGCACCGCGTCGCCTGCCGAAGCTGTCTGTCTGTCTGCCTTTCTCTCTCTCTCTCTCTCCGTCCCTCTCTCATTTCGAATTGAATGATGTTAACACGTTTTTTCGGCGCCTTGAACGAGCCGGACTTGGAGTTGTCTTCGTCGAGTTAACCTCGACGGACTGTAGCAGCGGCAGCGACGACGCCGCCGGCAGTGGGGGTCGGTTGTCTTCAAACACATCGAGGTCGGTTGTCTTCAAACATGTCGTGAGGTGGCGGTGTCGTGACCTCGAAAGGTTGCAACCTTCACATCGGCAACGGCCATAGACACTCAGGACAGGACAAAGGGTGTTTGTTGGTGGCGGTGGTGGTGGTGATCATGTACATTAAATCACAACTCTGGCTAGTGCTCCCTAATACTCCCGTACTGGATCGTCGATCTGCGAGCGTTGTTGTTGTTGTTGTTGTCGTCGTCGTCGTAGTCGTAGTCGTCGCCGTACCGTAACCGCGTACCGCGGCCGGCCGACCACAAACCACGAGGGAGAGCACGACGCCCCGGCATCAGCATCGACGGCCCTCTCACGTAGATCAGCGGTGGGTTTTTTAACAGCGCTCGGTCAGTCGTTGTGGGGTGGCGGAGGGTGTCAATCAGTGGCGCTGCCCCTCGATCTCTCGGATAGTTCAATGGTGTTTGACCCCCCCGCCCCTCCCTTCGGTCTGTGATTTAGTCTGTGTTTACACGGTCTTCATCACTGGTTCGCTGATTCGTTCGTTCGCTTGCTCGCTCGCTCACTCACTCACTCACTAGCTGCACGTACACGCCCGAGGACGTAAATAACGGCTAACCATCTCTAGGTGGTTAGGCTCGGACGCAGACGGTGAACACGAATTGAGTAACAACACCACCACCAACTTGGTTAACCCGCGAGCGCATCGACCATGCGCCCCACCACGCCCACCTAGCCATCGCCACGGCTCGTCCATTTGAATGCGCCGACACCTTCTTGAGCCCGACGATTAATTCACTCAGCGTTGTTGTTGTTAGCTGCTGCTGCTGCTGCTGTTGTTCAATCTTATCGCTTTTGCTTCGACTAGCTCACGATGATGGTGGTGAAGCTCTAATCAGTCTAGGTAAGCTAGCCAGATAACTGGATCTCGTCATCGTGGTAGTTGTAGTCGTAGTAGTAGGAGAACTTACAACGTAGTAGTAGGAGAACTTACAACTAAGAGTTGCAGTAGTGGTAGCAGTAATAGTAGTGAATCTTAGCTGAGGGTCGTAGTAGTAGTAATGTCCGTTGGCGTAGTGCATTCGTCTCCGCCTCGCAATCGGAGCTAGTAGTGTTTATGAAGCAATAAGGCGAAAAGCAGTCCCGTGGACGTTAAATCTTAGCTGGGGGGTCAGCCCGAAAAGTATTATATTAGTAGTAGTAGTAGTATAAGTGTCGAGCTCGGTGGCGTGGTGGTTTAGGTCTGCGCCTCGCAACCGGAGGAGACACATCAGAGGTGCGCGGGTTCGAGTCCCACCGTTGCACTGATTTGTCGATATGGGGGTAGTCCGTCTATGAAGCAATAAGGCGAAAAACAGTTCCGTGGGCGTTAAATATTGGCTGAGGGACAACAGCCCGAAAACTTTACTTTACTTAGTAGTAGTATAAGTAGTAGTAGTAGTAGTAGTTGTTGTTGTTGTTATTGTTGTAATCATAGTAGCAGCGCTAATAGAACTGCGTGTATGCAGATAGGTGAGTATCTGTAGATTTGGGGTAGAGTTCTGGTTTGGTGGGTAGTTAGGTAGGCTCCTCTTCCGTAGGCGCTGTCGGCGGCAACCGTAGCGGAGGCGGACGTTACGCTGCTTCGTTTTGGAGTGAGTTTCGGTATAAACCAAATTCGCACCTGAAATTCCTTTGGCTGCTGCCGCAGTCGCAGTCGCCGCCGCCAACAACAACAGCAATCTGTATGGCTATACAATATTTTTCGCGCCGAGCTGTCCTTTCTCTTTTCTGTGCGCTACCTGCTCTTTTCGACCCAGACTAGGTCCCGTCTTACACCTCCGAGAATTCGAGCCGCTATTCTCTTAGACACACCATCGCGTGTCGAGCCCGGTGGCGTGGAGGGTGCGTTTGCCTGCGCCTCCCGACCGAAGGAGAGAACACATAGGTGTGCGGGGTCAAGCCACCCCCCGTTGCACATTTGTACTTATGGGGGTAGTCCGTCGATGAAGTAATGAGGCGGCAAAAAGCAGTCCCGTTAAATCTTGGCTGAGGGTCTGCCCCTGAAAGAGTGTATTAGACATCATCGCGTACAAAACTTCAGCGTACTCGTCGAAGACACCACATCACCGCATACAAAACGATTGCACTCACTGAGATGACCCGACTGACTAAGTGCTTGCCTGCTGACTTCTGGCTGGGCAACAACGAACCAGAAAAAGCCGTTTGGTGCTGGTTGACCGCTGTATCTGTCAGACAGGCAGTACACGGCTAACGTCCGCTGTGGTTACGGGATACCCAGGAACTCGCAGGCGATAACGACAGTGGGAAAAATGCTTTTGGTGGTATTGGATATACCGGTGCTGGTGTCTAACCTAATAACCATGATCATGATGGGCGGTGTGTCCGAATACGTTACGGTAGCAGCTCATTCTTATTCGACCGGCTCGACAGCTAAAACGCTGTTTGTAGACGAGCCTGTTTGAAAACATTTAAGACAGACGACCAGCCTACGCGCACACGCCGGCAGTGCAACGTTCCTCGCATTCTTCTCGACTTGCCCCTTTCTTAGCCCGTAGAGAGCCGCTCTGTAAGGCTCTATGCAAGCGTTCATGTGAAGATCACTTACTCAATATTTTTATTGTTTTAGGCAACAAAACGTAAAAAGGCGTGTTTAAGCACCGTTTATACTATCTGCTACGGCATGCAACATACATGAATCCATCTCAAATTAATATGTATATACACCAGCTAGTAATACACAAAATTAAAAAAACCGTGAAAGAAAACCGCAGTATTTGTGGAAACACACTTGCTAGATATCGTAGCCCATCCCAAAGTCGACTATACCAAGACTTTTGCTATTCTATTTAGACAAATACTTAACTCATTAAAAATAGTTTGCACTAGGCTAAAGCTCTCTGACTTAGATCTCTGTGTCACTTCGCTTGGCTAAACCGTGGCGTTTCTCCTAAGGTTTGTCGGGGGCAGCTCGGCATAATCGAGCCTTCTGTTTCCGAGTGTTGACTGATTGTAGGCTACTATATGACTTTCCCCCTCTTTACCGTTTGCCAAATGACCAGACCAGTGCTCAAATTATGTGGGCCTACTAGAGCAGAAGAATGTGGCAGCAGGACAATTTTCAACCAGATTCACAATCAAGAAAAAATACAACTACCCAAGTGGAGTTCAATTCTATGCATGGCAACACTTCAGTTTTCTTTCGAGATGTTTCGTTTCGTACATTCTGTTCTTTTGTCTCCTGTCCATTGTCGTCTGCACGCTCCAGATCCCGGCTATTTAGTGCATTGAGTAGCATAGAATTTCCTTTGATAATGAGTGTTCATTCCGTCTCGTGCACCTTCACTATCTCCCTGCGCGTCTTTTTATGAGCTTAACGCATAATTGTGCTTGTTCTTGTCCGCTTGTTTGGAGAAAGTTACAGAAGGTAAGTTACAACTACTTATAGAAGGGTACATCAGTCATAAAAACATGTTATTCCAGATTTCTAAACTGTTTGCGGCTAGATTGGTGCGTAAAAAATCATCATGACAACGCTCTGGCTCACACCTCATAGTCGCAAAATTGCTTGAATTAAGATTCGAAGTTTTACCCTATACACCTTATTTTTCTGGCCCGCTATAAGTTCATCCTAAACCAAAACCCATCATTGGTCTGATGAAGAGGTAAATGCGTACACTCGACGACTCTAAGGTTTACTACTCTTGCAAAGGGATCAAAGCATTAAAATGTCAATGGGCAAAGTGTGCAAAGCTCCACTAAGACCGTTTGGATTAAAACGGCATTTAGATGAGTCTACTTCCTCTAGTAACCTTTGTACGTCGGCGCTGTCTTTGTTTTTTCTCTCCAGTTATGCAACAAATGTTTCTCGCGTCGTTGCAATTAAATGAATTGCTGTTTTTTTTTAAATAAGAATGGCCATACAATTACAAATGTTTGTTAGACCTATGTTGCTGACCTCAAATCGCTTCACTAAGTGTGCCTTTGCAAGAGAATAAGCTGTTTTATTTCGAAAGTTTAACTTCGTATTAAGACATCTAAAACGTTGCCTAGAGAAATAAAGGCAGTTCTAACCGGATGTAACTACTCCTGTATGTTTGTCAGTTTCCCAATCAAACAACTCGTTCTCTTGCAATCGCACAATTTGTGAAGTCATGTCCAACCTACCACATCGGTATAACAACAACTCTAATTCTTAGAACAAATGCCTAAGATGAAAATGATTCTACAAATATGTAATGCTACTACTATCCCTCCCAAATACGACATGCCTGCCAACATCTCATAAAAATGCTTATTTTAACGAGTTTTAGGACCCATTAATTATCCACTATGAATTTAACCACGCCCTGCATACACATATATATTCGTTGACTTTTAGTATATAGGAACATTACTCTATTTATACACTACAGGATATGATACATTGAATACA